>ML778588.1:1042019-1061787 GCA_009831015.1 Picea engelmannii | reverse complement strand
CAAGAAAAGGTTGACCCGTTGACCATCGGGGTTCGGGACTTGGAAGGTCCTGTGCATGGTGCAGCAGGGCTCGCGAACTCCCGACCGACGATTTCCCGATTTCCACAAGTACGTGGGCCCAAGCCATTAAACATCGCGAGTAGGAAAAATATCCCGACGGAAGAAGTTCCGAAGGCCGACGTTGGTTGATGTTAGTGTCTCAGTTAGGAATTAATTTGCTTATGATTTGCTTATGATAATAAAGTGATGTTTAGAACTTTTAGGTTGTTACATTTATTGAATTAGCTATGTATGCACATTGTAATTAAAATTTTAAACAATAGTTGCATGTTGGCCTTGAATGGTAATTTTATGAAGGCAGGAATTTCCTACACAGAATAAGATGGTCTCATTTGCATTAAATATAAATGTAACCAGTTCCATATAAAGGTTAAATTGAAGAAAAATAATGTTTATGTCTTAGACAAGTAAGAGGTGGGGAATTGTGCTTCCTTTTTAGTAAATTTTTTTAATTTTATTAATGTTTTGAAAACTAGGTTTAATGATTTTGTGGGTTAAATATTTTTGAAAAAAAATAAATACACAATAAAAAATGAAGTTTCTTTAAAATGGACAATTATGACGATGGTAAGTGTGCAGAAGTGAATCCACTCCTACTTTGAGGGTTAAAATAAAAGACATGAATATTAAACTTTCTTTCTAGAAAGAGCTACTTGTTGAGAAATATTTTTTAAGTGGAACTAAGAGTCTTCATATACTTGATGGAATGAAGATCCTTATTCCTTCTTTAAAGGGAAGAAAAAGTTAAACCAGAAGAAAGAGAAAAAGAAAAAAAATGCTTATTATTTCTTAAGAACAAAAAATATATATATTTAATCTCTATATTTTTGTAAATGACATATTCATTTAAAAAATTTCAACATTTGTAGTCACTCTCTTTTATATTCTCTAATAAATATTAGAATAAATTAAATTCTTTTTTTAAATGAAAAATGAAACATTTTTAAGAAACCTTCTCAAGTATTACAAAATCTCCTCTCTTCTTACACTCTGATACCATCAAATAATAATCATTTTATATTTTTAGCATTACATAATAATCATTTTATATTTTTAATAAGATTATAATATTGATGATGATGATGATGATTAACATCCACTAAGACCAAATTGGTCTATCAGACCTTAAGAGGGTAAGTGACTACTTGTTATTCTTTATAATTTTGTTTTTGTTCTCAAAAAGCATTAAGAGAAGATTTCCAACATCACCATACTTTTGTTGAGTTAAGAGGTTAGGAAGGTTGGTAGTGGGACAAATATTTTGAAAATGAGATCTATTATGGGTATAGGCTTGATGCTCTAAGAGAAAGTGATTTTCATCTTCAATCTTCTTAGTGTAACAAATGTGACATGCTCTTTCCTCCAATGGAATTTTAGGAATTGATCAATGCCCAGTTTCACTATAGAGCTCATGAAAATTTGATCTTATCTTAGCAATGCTTATTTTTTTCTTTACACTTGGAAAAATAGATAGATAATTTTGATCTTTTAGATTAGGGTTAATTACATCCTTATAATACTTTGATTTTTTTTCCCTCTAACTCTTTATCACATCACATTTACTCAATTTTTTATTTCACAGTTTTTTAATAGTATCTTTATTTTGAAAAATGGTGTCTTCCATGATTCCCCAATAGTTTAGCCAAGACTGGGCATCTTTATGCCATACTCGCTTGAGTCAATGGTGGTTGTGACTCCATTTTGAAGAAATTTTAGGAAGCCTCTTATCTTCGTTGTTGTTTAACTTGTTCTTATACATTAGGTATCTAGTCATAGCCATGGTCTTAATGGGGGAAATGCTTGTTTCTAAGAGGAGGATGGGATAGGGCGTATTTCCTTTAATTTTGAG
Organism: Picea engelmannii; assembly: GCA_009831015.1. Taxonomy (NCBI): domain Eukaryota; kingdom Viridiplantae; phylum Streptophyta; class Pinopsida; order Pinales; family Pinaceae; genus Picea; species Picea engelmannii. Next base: position 1,059,878 of record ML778588.1, on the reverse strand, counting down.
ATTATAGGTTATAAAATTCTTTTGTATTTTATTTATATTTCTCTAGGATTCTTGAGAGATACTGAAGCCCCATAATTCACATCCATAAAGAAGAAAAATTATAACAAGAGCCTCAAAGAGGAGTTTCTTCTTATCCCAACTCCAAAGATCAGCTGATTTACAATTTTTTTCAAGCCCATAATAAGATTTCCATCCCCCAATAATCCTTTTCTAAATGCTATAATTCCAATTGCGCTTGTGGTGAATATCAATTCAAATATATTTGTATGAAGCGAATTCCTCCAAGTTTTTCTTGTCATATATGAAGGTATCATAAGGGATCTTATTGGATTTAATAATCATGACCTTAGTCTTATCAATATTAATAGTCATACCCATACTGGAGCAAAAGACCTTGAGGATTCTTAGTTAGTTTTCAAGATTATGGGGACTCCTTTCCATAAGAACGATATCATATGCATAAATAAGAATATTAATGACTATACCAGTAAGAATAGGGTTGAAACAACCTACTTTATCCAATCAATATTCTAACTTGTCAATATATATGCCAAAAAGGGTAGGGGACAAGGGACAACCTTGTTTGACTCTGATATTGCAATTAATCTCTTTTGAACAGCCCTAAGTGTTTTTAAACTTAGAAATAACGATATCATACATGCTTATTGAAGCAACCCTCAACTCGAGAGGAAATTTTATCTCTTCCAACCTATTCCAAATATGTTTCCTACAGACCATGTCAAAAGATTTTCTAAAGTCAACAAAACCACAAAAAATATTGTTTTAGTATTTCAAAACTCCTCTGTAATGATCCTAAAGGTAACAATATGGTCCACAGTTGACTGATATCTCCTAAACCTAGGCTGTCCTTTATCTCTTTTAACGTGATTTTCTAACCAAAGGCTAATTTTTTTTTTCCAAAATAATTCCATAAATCTTGGCTAAAATCGGGCTAATCATAGTGGTCCTATAATTAGAGGGAATGTTTATATCCCCATTTTTAAAAATAGGAACAATGAGGAATTGTGTCCATGGTTTATGGAAGCCCTGTTTGACTATTAAATTGAAGAGCTTGTGTATGTGAGGGATACGGATTGGCCTTCCGATTTTAAAATTTTCATCTTGGTAGCCTTCAATGTCCTTATCTTTCCCATTTGCAAGCCTATTAACCCCGAACTCTATGTCATCTAAATAAAAAACTTCTTCCTTTTTAGGGATAATAAGAATGGTGTCCATGGCATTAGGGAACTCGTAAATAATTTTAAGCTAGAGATTCCAGTCCCTTAAGGGAATCCTATTATTTTCTTTAGTGTTACGGTTTATAATTTGGCTCCATAACTTCTTAAGATCCAGCTTATATAGTTGTGAAAGTTGCTCTTGCCATTTATTGATATAGTGTCCTTTTTCCCTTTTAATTAAGGCTTTGTACGTATTGATCTTATCAAGTTTTAAGGACTCACTAGAAGCATCCCTAATGGATTTCCTAGAAATTTTACATTCTTTATCATACCAAGGGTTGGTCGTTCTATTATTTTTTTTATAGGACACCTCGAAAGAGAACTTGTTAATAGAAGTGGAAAGGATAGTTGTAAAACTAAGATAGAGTTCTTCAATGTTGTCCTTATAAGTTAGGATATTTAATTTACTATTTAAATACTTTTAAGAAAATGTGAACTTTACTTTTGTCAAAGGGAAAATTCCTTTGATTATCAGAATTCTCTTCAATGGCATTCCTATGCATGGAAAATTTTAGAGTTAGGGTTAAAGTTTTATGATCAAAGTCACACCCATGGTAATTTAAAAGGTCAAAAGTTGTTATTTGTTTGGAAACGATGATATCTGATATCACATAATCTACAACAGTACTACCTAGCCCATGAATACAAGTCATCTAGTTGGATTTTGGCCACTTCATTACTCCACTGCCAATTACTAGGTCTTGAGAGCTGCAAAGATTGACCAACTCAATACCAAATAAATTCTCAATTAGGTCTTTAGAGGTTATTTTGTAGTTATTAAATAAAACAAGGTCCTCATCTAGACATAAAGGATTATGGTTGAAATCAATACTTAAAAGAGTAACTTGTTTAGTTGTATTCCTAACATTAAAGTCCCCTAGTAGGATGATATTACCTTCATTTTTCAAACTATAAATATCTTGTTCTAAATTATTATAGGGACAATTGTTATCTAGATTATTTTTCTTATAAAAAGTAGAATTAATAGGGGAAAAATAAAAAAATTCTATATGCATCTTCTTAGCATTGGTGTCTGAAATTTATATCCAAATGTAATGATTGAGAGGGTCAATCTTATTAAGTTGAATGTGAGGAAAAATGTTATTTCTAATATAACAATAAACACCTCCTATCCCTCTACGATGGGATTTTTTGTTCCATGTCGACCACCAGACAAATCCTTCTATGTTAGGGACCTTAGAATCCTCATGCTCCGAAGTTTCAACTAGACAGATACTATCAATATTGTAACATCTCGCTCTTGCGCACACTGAGTGAACTTATTATTTGAGGAAACTTGCTCGCAAGTGATACTATTAACCATTTGATTTTGATTATGAGGAGTTATGGGTTGATGACATGTTGTTTTGTTGCATTGACATAGACAGGTGCTATTGACTCAGTTTTATTGAGTGTGCAAGATTTTGGACCTCGAGGATCCAGAGGTATCGATGGAACCCCTTGGACTCCAGATCGAGTCGGGGAGTGAACTATTGGAGTTTGATTGTTTTATATGTGATATTAGTGCATATGATTAGATGATATGATTATGGATATATTTCTGACATGATTCGTTGATGATGCATGATGACGATAGCTTGTTGACCATACTCACATGTGAAGTAGAGGGGTCACGCATGACTACCAGAGATGTTGAGGGAGAGGTATGGAAAACAACCCTACCACAACCTACTAGCACTCACGATGTGGCTCGAATTGTAGGTTAAAGATTACCTAGTTCGAGAGGACCCATGATGTTGTAAGGGAAGACTACAACAGTTTCTCACGATGATTCTAAGGGGCACGCAATAAGGCAGGGGCCTTATTCCTTAGAGGCCCTTAGTCTCCAAGAAGATCACCTGTCGGAGTATTGACTCCAAGGGTTTTCGATGTCTACCAAGTCAGTCAAGAGGAGAGTGGCACCCTTGGAGCACGTAGTGTGTCCTGAAGGGCACGTCACGCAAGAAAAATGGAAAGAGGCGAGTGGCACCCTTGGAGCACGTAGTGAGTCTTGAAGAGCATGTTGCGCAAGAGAAACAGAAAGAGGCGAGTGGCACCCTTGGAGCACCTAGTGCATCCTGAAGGGAATGTCACGTTGTTATTTAATAAATGGATAAACCTACATGGCCTTGGGACAAATAATGTGTTAAGGAATATTTAAAACATTTCCCCTAATAAAATGTCGCCCAACCTAGGAAAATAAATTATAGGTCTAAATTGTACTTGTGATAAAAAAATTATCTATTTATTTAAAATATATATATATATATATATATATATATATATATATATATATATATATAATAAAAATAAAATAAATAATAATGATAATATTGAGTAATCTTGTGAGAAGAAGGGGGTAAGCAATTAAATTGATTTATAAAAATCTTTTGGGATAAAATTTAAAAAGGGGAAATAATTGTTTTACTATATTATGCTAATTAAAAATTTATTCTTTAAAAAGAAAGAGGGAAAAAGGGTAAGTTTCTGGACATGGCTTTTTGAATTTTAAATAAAAAGGGAAAGAAAGAAATTTAAAAGATTTAGGAAACTAGGAAAAAGTGGGAAGCATAAAAGAAAGGGGAAAAAACGAAAAAGCAGAAAGACTAACTTAGTAACGTATCTAGCATTTAAGAACTTTCTAAAATCAAACTCAACTAGTAAATTAGTAAGAGGGAAAGTCATTAAAACTTATAATGGAATTTGGGGACACCTATGAGCGATTCTAGGAATGATTTTAGGTCAGTTAGGGAAATAGGGGTAATTAATTAATTAAGGAAATTAATTTTTGATGCAATGAAGGGGATGGTTGACACATGTACAGGGAGGATTTTTATGAATTAAATTATTAAACAATAAATTAAATGGGATTTTAGGAAAGTAAAGGACTTCAAAACTCTATATAATTGAGGAAGGAGAAGGATGATGGATCTGTTCTGTGATGTGTAATGTTATGCTACAGAAATTTATACTTGACTGACTTAGCTTGTGGGAGTTGGGATACCCAGCTTGGTGAGGAGTGGTAGCTCATCCTTGCGAGGCGAGCTGGGAGCTAGATGATTCTTTGGTTAGTGTGCATGGCCCCTTTGTGGCTCGGGGGGCTAAGGGGGAAGAAGAGTACCCCTACCGTTGGCTGGGAGGTACCGATGAAGTCTCATCAGTCGACAAGCGAGGGTTGCATGGAGCGTGCGAGACATCAACTCAGAGCGAGCGAATTGGGATACGGTACGCTTCCTTTATTTCTGCATGGTAGATTGTTAGTATGATTTATGATTTTAGTTCTGTATGTTTAATTGGGTAAAGAAAATGATTGTCTTAATATTCTAGTTGATGACTAAAATTTCTCCCATAGCCTCTAGCTCGTTGTTGATTGAATTCCCATGGCCTCGATCCCTGCATGTCTTGACTGTCCTATGGTTTATTGATTTGTGATGATTGAGGTTTATTTATGCCTTCGTCCATAACTCATCAGTCCATGCCTGAACAGTCATCCAGGAGCCTAATCTACTGTCGTCACTTCGGTGTTAATAGACCTATGGATCTAAATGGCCTGCTTTTCTGTGAGTGGATGATGAATGAAGGATGTTCCTACCAGTCGTCTACCCTTGTTGGTTGTTCCAGGTAGTGTTTGTCTTACGCCTTCTAGAAAAAGAGTACCTATACGTATAGATTAATTTTTTTCCTTGTTGGTTTATCTGTGAGCTAGTTTTTGTTCTCCACGTCCTTAAGGGCTTAACCTTGGATTTTCTTTGCGCTAAGCCTGGTAGAATCTCTCTGATCATTTCAATGAATTTTCCCATTGGATCTTTGCATTTCTCTTAATTTTGTCTGTGTTTTATTTTTTTATGCATCTGCGTTATTACACTAATCCTAGCGCTTGTATGGTTTATGGACTGTGATTACCTTTTACTGACTGTTATCCGGAGAACTATTCTAATATCCACAATGGTTTGACTATCTAGAAGGAATTTAATTCTCAGAAGAAATTTTACCTTTTAGAAATGATATAATATGTACAGTCGATGATTGATAGTTACTAATAAAAAGGAAACGAAATTACCCTTGGCTGACTGAGTTCTTTTATGTGGGAATGACAAGAAATTCTAGACAGCGTTGCATTCTCTGAGTTTACATTTATTGTTTTTACTGTATTTTTTTTATCTTATGTTATTGACAGTGATTGCAATCCACTCCCTGCTAAATCCCTTTTTTTTAAATGTTAAACCCCTTTTAGTCAGCGATTCATCACACGATGAACTCATGGTTCTCTCAACCAAATCTTCTTGTGCTTTCATTTTTACAATGAATATTATTAAGACAACATTCTCATAAAGACAACGAAATCTTCATACTGCATTGCTGGCATTTCAACTTCAACTTGATCATCAATGACAGTGATTCTCCTGATAGTATGAACAAGATATTTTTTTCTTCCTTGATTAACAACTATTATTTGCCAGATGACAACCTTAATTGGCCCTTCACTGTGGTGTAACTTTTACCCTCTTTTACTGACAACGATCAAGCTTTTAGAGCCATGATTTCACCTGTAACCACTGAATGTGTGTTAGATTTGTTGATTGTGTTTTACCCGCCAGCTGATGTGTGACCCCTACATTTTTGTAGCAGTCTTGTAAACTCTTGTAGCTACGTTTGGCATCATTAGTCCTTATCGTTCATATCTCTTTACCATCTGTGAATTGTAACCATGACCTGCTATGAATTTGCTGGGATTTGCTGTGACTTTGCTGTGATTATGCTGTGACTTTGTTGTGACTTTGATGTGACACCTTTGCTGAGACTTTTCTGTGACACCTTTGCGGTGACTTTGTTGTGACTTTGCGGTGACTTTGTTGTGAATTTATCCCTTCATCGAACTTTTAGCTTACGTCACCGTTATGACATTGTTCCATCCTTTAGGGAAATGATTTCATTCTTGGGATGTGCAACAATATCCATCTTGTGTATTAGACATCCCACTTTTAGATTTTGCGTTGATGAAAACTAATTTAGCAAATTTTTTTTGACAACTAACTACTTGCTTCGTCGTTCTTACCCCTGAGTTTCTTTTCTTTTTCTGACAACATTAATAATTGGCATTATGGTTCTGGACAACTTCCCTCTATTTTTAACTAGAAATGATAATTATGGTTGTAGGACATCATCTAGCAATGGCATAAAGTGCATTGAATGGCTCTGAATGACATTAAAATATGATCAAGAATATAGAAATTAAATCTCATTAGACGAATTGGGAAGAAAAACTCACCGAATGTATATGGCACTAATTGTCATTGCATGTATAGCTACTTTTCTTGTAACGTGTAGCTTGAATTAATTCGCATTTATAGCTTGTAATGTACATATTGTCCTGTAGTTAATGTGATATACAATTGTTAATTGTTGAGTTGAATAGTATTAACGACAGTTTGAATTGTTATTGTTGTCTAAATTGTCCTTTAGACTTGTGAATTAGATTGCACTTGACGTTTATTTAGCCTTACAGATTATTGACTAGTAGTCATCTGGACTTGCTAATTTAGATATGAGATTAAGTTAATTCGATATATAGTTATTGTTAATTTGGTAAATTAGACTCTCTAAATTAAATTGTATTTCATGTTAAGTTAGGCTGTAAATCACTAACTAATTGTATTTAGACTGGTTAATTTAGATATGTTTTTAACGCTATATTAGACGGTAAATATTGACCAATTTAGACTTGATAAAAGGTTTGGATTGTTGACGAATTCATGTTGGGGCTTGTGTCCTCCCTTTTTTTCATCTACTAGCGTCTCATCGACCTGTTGATTGGGGTTGGGCATGGTTTTCTTATTGGTATTCGGCCACTAGCGCATCGGATTTATCTAGAGTCCTCGGTCCAGATAGGATGTGTTGTACCAAGGTTATTGACACATCTATCACCTGGGGATGACCTGATTCCTGATGAGGGGATCATGGCGCGTCCTATTAGATAGTGGCGAACGAGAACTTGGCTGGAGTCGGTGCGTCTATGTGAGTGTTGTCGAGCATTGTAAGTTGATTTTGGCACATGGGTGGAATGCCTTCATGCGTTTGGTTCATGCACCTTATGGTTCTAGTATTGTTCATATTTGGTATTTGTGTCAGGAGGGGGATGTTTTCCCTTAGCTTGTAGGCGTGTCTTGTTGCGTTGGGTGGGTAGTCATTCCTCCTTATTGTTCTATGCATGTTTCCCAGTTTCCCTTGTGCCAGTGCATGGAGTCATAGTTGCCTATTGCCTGGACTGCGTGCTTGTGTTCGTCATCGGTGGTGTAGTTAGTTGTTGTCGTTATCACCTTCTTGCCTCTTAACCCCAAAAAAAAAAAAAAAAGTTTTTCACTTTTGCTTCACACGTAATCGTAACGGTGTGGTTGTTACATGTGGTATCAGAGCGGGGTTCAACCCGCGACTTGGGATCACTAGGTCTTTCATTGATATGATTTTGATTATAATGTTGCTAATTGAGTTTACTTGTATTTGTTCAAGTAATCATGGATAGAGGGTGCCGAGCAGGCAGACAATGGGGTGATAGGGGTGGAGGCGAGATGCCTCCAGTAGTATCCACACCTTAGGGGTCTAACCCCTAGGGAGATGAACAGGTTGTCGGGTAGGAGCACATAGCAGTGGGTGATGTGGTTGGAATGATGAGGTATTTTCAATGAATGTCTGAGGCACTGATCAATCGTTTGGATAGAGATGAGGCCAGGGCATCGACACCCCCAGAGGGTCCACCGTGTTCTCTAGTTGGTACTAGTATCATTCACCGGAAACTCGAGAACATCAAATTTCCTGAGTTCTTTGGTGCCCCAGATGGAGAAACTGTCGAGGCATGGTTGGAGAATATGGTGATGTTCTTTGTGCTTCACGACTATACCTCCAACATGAAGTTTCGCATGGTGGTATTTCAACTGAAGGGAAACACTCTTCTATGATGGAAGATGCTCCTGCCACAACTGAACATGGTCGTCGAAGACGTGTCATGGGAACTGTTCGAGGAACGATTCCGAGAGAGGTACCTATCAGAGGAATTCATTGATCGTCAGCTCAATGATTTCAACACCTTACGACAGGTAGTCGTACGGTGCCCGAGTATGAGGCCCATTTTATGGAGTTGCATCAGTATGCTCTGCATATTAATATTGAGAAACTTAAGGTCAACATGTTTGTGTTCGGCCTTAATTGTAGCTTACTTGCAAAGGTTAGGATTCTGATGTCTCAAACCTTGCATGATGTTGTCCAAAAGGACCTCATAGCAGAGGAGGAGCTTATCAATGGGGGTCAGATAAGGACTCTAGCAAGACCAGCAGGGCAGGTGTCATCTGGTGCGCAGTAACATCAGACACCAGCTAGACATATGCCTAGATATAGTGGCTTCTAGAGAGGATCCACTTTCACTACACCTCGACAACCGATGCCTCAGCAGTGAACACCTTATCGGGGGCAACAACATCGGCAACAACATCGACTGTAAAAACAACAATTTAGGCCTATTTAATAGAACAGACCAAGATTCTAGGCTGGTGGGCCATCATCGTCTACTTCAGGTACCAGGAGTACTGGACCAAAGAAGTGGTGTTGGACGTGTGGGGAGCGACACTAATAGCACGACTTCCCAATGGAGAGGACTAAAGTGTTTGGATCAGCCGGACCCACTACCATGGGAGATTTGGGCAAGGCCCATCGGATTCATGCAGTGGTGAATAAACTTTAGGAAGAGAACCAGTCAACTATGCTCAAGACGTTAGGTATCGTTTCCGACCAGACCCTTAGTATTTTGATAGATCTTGGTGCTCCCGAGAGTTTCATTTCTGGTGCAGTGCTAAAAAGGATTAAGGTAAAGGAAGTCGAACAGGATGAGTTTATCTTCGTAGAGATGGCTTCAGGAGTCAAACAGAAGGTTGGAGGAAATTTTACAGGCTATATCCTTAACCTGGGAGAGTTTTTCACCAAGGCCAACCTGTACGTCACGATATTAGGATCTTATGACATCGTGATCGGTATGGACTGGTTGGAATCGCATGAGGCGATACTCAACTGTAAGAAGAAACGGTTGAGATTTGTCATTGATGAGGGGAAAAGATGCATGATTGTAGGACGAAACCAAGGATTTTCCCTGACGTTCATCTCTTCCTTGCAGCTACAGAAGAGCATGTGCAAGGGATGTAATATTTATGAGATCCTTGCGTTAAATGAGAAGCGAGTAGTGGAAGGTATAGAACACCTTCCTGTGGTGAGAGAGTTTGTGGATGTCTTCCCATAGGAGTTAATTGGGATGCCTCTAGAGAGGGAATTTGAGTTCACTATAGACCTAAAACTGGGGAGTGAATCGATAGCTAGAATTCCTTATCATATGTCGACCCTGGAGTTACAAGAGTTCAGAATGCAACTGAAAGAATTGTTGGACCTGGGACTGATACGTCCAAGTGTGTCACCGTGGGGTGCGCCTGTTATTTTCATACGAAAGAAGGATGGGTCATGGAGTCTATGCATTGACTACCATCAATTGAAGAAGGAAACGATCAAGAATCAATATCTGTTGTCGAGGATAGATGATCTGTTTGATCAGATGAAGGGTACGATGTTGTTCTCAAAGATCTATTTGCGATCAGGGTATCACCAATTATGGATCAAGGAGGATGATGTCCCTAAGACCACCTTTAAGACGAGGCTTGAACATTATGAGTTTATTGTTTTACCGTTTAGACTGACAAACGCCCCAGGGGTATTTATGATTTTGATGAACATGGTGTTCTGGGAGTACTTGGACAAGTTCATCCAAGTATTCATTGATGATATTTTTATTTACTCTTGGATGACAGAGGAGCATGACAAGAACTTGCGCTTGGTACTACAGTGTCTGCGAGAGCACAAATTGTATGGGAAGTTGTCCAAATGATCATTTTATCAATCAAAGATTCACTACTTAGGGCATGTCATCTCTAGCGAAGGTATCACCATGGATCCTGTTAGCACTCGGTAAATTTCCTAGAGGTTGAAAAAGAAGAAATCTACAAAGGTAACCTTAACCAACCGCTTTTAAAGCTGGGATCTAGCCCTTCCAGCTTCAGAGAGGGATCTCTCTATATGATGTAGCTTTGTTTGTTTTCAAGTATTAGGCTAGTTAAAGTAATCGTTGATTTTGTAGTGTAGGGTTTTTAAAGTTGGTTGAGACAAATTACACATCCATTGGGCCATGGGGTGAGTGTTTAATCAATTCGGAGATATAACCAGAAATGCCAAAGAGGTTTTCCACAAGGCGAGGTAATACATTCACTGGATCTTTTAGTATTTTAGATGTTGAATGGAAGAATAGATAAGGAAAATAACTTCAACTAATAAGCACTTAAGAATCTCTTAATTGAAGATATTTAGAAGATAAACACTTAAATCTCTAGAATCGGAAACAGGGTATCAGAGATAAATCCTGCAACATAACACTATTCGTAAATATTAGATTCAGAACACAAAATGAAATACGGAGCAAGAAAACATTAACTCAAAGAATCACATCACCAGTGAACATACGCAAGAATCCTGTAAAATGCCTCTTATTTATTAATGGTGAGTCTCTTCAAAAATTGTACAGCTTAACGACAACAGGGTGTGCAAATCAACAACAACCCTCAATACATTGAAAAGTAAAGTATTTATAACTCAAAATACAAACGTTCCTGTCAAAACTGATCAGGACGTGCTCATCCTATTTTTAGCATAACTAACTTAACTAATCAAAACTGTTTTGATGAATCGACGCAACTGTTTGCTGAACTTCTGGGTAGGCCATTAGCGAGGTGCCTCTGCAACCTCTTCTGATTGGACAGGTGACTGGATCGAGACAGCTCATCTGCTAATCTAGCAGATTGCACAGCTCCTCCCATCGGATATGACCTGGCACTGTGATTTTAAGCAGTCGCCTGTACACTTCGTCCATATCTGTGTACTTAGCAAATGTGGGCTTGACGATGAATATGTGCTTGATTTCATGTTGAATATCAATATCCAACTGTAGGGCTTCTATGAATGCTTTTCCCGTGATACTCCCTTGTACACCTGCAAACTTGGAAAAAGACGCTTCAACCAACTTCTTCTTATAATCGGGAAGCGTCATCAATTTATCATTGATGACCTTCATACCAGGCAGGCCCTTTATTTGCAGAGCATCTATCTTGTGGGAAAACCTTTGCACTCCCTGATCCATAACCTGGATTTTCTCTTCAAGCTGGAGCATGAGGCCCTTTTTGGTCAGAACTCTTTTCACCTCCAGTATAGTTTCTGTCCTGTCCTCGATCTTCAATTCTTCTAGTTCCTCCCTGGTCTTTGAATTTAGGAACCTTATGATTTCATTAGCCTGAGCTGGCATGTCTCCCAGCTCTATCCTGATTTTCTCCACAGCTTGTTTTCTCCTTTCGAGCAATTCATTTTGCTCAAACATTATTTGAAACATTGGCCATATTTCATTTATGGATTTGGAAATATCAGTCCATATCACCTCTTTGGCCTCAGCCAGAGTCTTACCCGCCACAGTCTGTTTTTCGAGCTGTTGTAGGTCTTTCCTGATTTGCTCATTTACCTGCTTCTCTTTGGCCAGACTTGTCTGGAAGGAAGTCTTCAGCTCTTGGAGATTTTCCACTTCTTTCTTAAGTCTACCAATTTCAGACTCCTGCAAATTCATTCTTTCCATAGACTTGGCCAGGTCTATGGTGCCTTCTGGTCCCTGCACTGTTGTTGTGGATGGAACTGTTGTCACTGTCGCTGTGCTTAGTCCTGCAATGGGGATATCACTTAAGGGAATGGCCTCCACTGTCTGTGCCTGCTCTTTCTCCTTGAGTAGTCTCTCTATCTCTGCCTCCATCTCCTTTAACTGCGCATTCTGCTCTAGGAGTAATCTCAGCATCTCATCCTTTTCGCCTTCCTTTTCAGCTATCTCTTTAGTTTGTGGGTCCTCTGTTGGAGGGAGATTCAACTGCTTCCTCAAGGAAGCGATGTCAGCATTCTTCTTTTTTATCATCTCCTCAGCTGCTTTGACATTTGCAGGGTCATAACCAATCTTGAGGACCAACTCCTCCAAGGTTTTGATTTTGTTGTCCTTTGCGAAAGATGATATTTTCTCCATCTTTAGTTGTGTCTGGGCATTGCTCAAAGCTATCCGATACCTTGAAGCAGAAGCTGTAGCATGGGCCAGAGTGTGGAAAACCATCTCCCCAGTTTGCTTGTGCAGATCCATCTGATCTAGTGGGTGCACGTCCTTGGCCTGGAACTCGACAGTGACCCTTTTGTAATCGGATATTGCTTTGGGGTCCGGCACTTGTGCATGGAGGTAGGCCATATGCATCCTCCCTTTCTCTGTATCGAATGTCGAAAGGAGCCTGTGTTGAGTTGTGGCTGACTGCTTCTGGAATTGGGCGTAAGCGCTACTGGTAAGGGTCTGGTTCTTTTTCTTGATCATGTCATATTTTTCAAAAATACCCAATTTGGGCCCGGTCTTGCCTGGTGGAGTATCTAAGGGAGAGTCTGTGGTTTTCAATACTTTTTCTATCTCCTTGTGTTGACTCGAGCCGAAAGGTATACTTGTGGGCTTGACCCCTGGGGTGACCACTGTGGTGGTTGTGATCTCTTGCTCAACTGTCGTGCCTGTTGAGGGAATAGTCCTTGGCTTTTTGGCGTGCAAATTAAATTCCTCCGGAGACACCTTTGTTACCGGAGAAGATGATTCTTGCCGAAACCTCTTTTCTTTGGGATTCTGAGGTGTGGCAGTGGGAGGCACGCTTGTTGAGGCTACCTGCTTTTCCATCGTGACGGCAGGTTCTACGTCCACCAACGTATCAGGCTCCCACTCAGTTTGATTAGCAAATCTTTCGATTTCAGGCCTGGGCTCGTGTGTATATGGGGCATTATTATTTCTGATTCTCATCTCAGAAATGATTCCACAAGGATCATAATGCCAGGTGAAACTTGTCGGAAATTTCATTTCCCTCAACAGTTTGTTTGCTTCATCACCCGCGCCTCTATTATTGCAGATAAATGAACCTATCTGCCCTTTAGTCCGCAACTGTTGCTTCTTTTTTAGGGAAACAAAGTGTATATCATCAGAGTTCATAATTTGCCTAATATATTCTAGTGCGAAGACTCTTACCGGTATATATCTCGGAATCCTGTATGGTGCCAACTCGCACCCATAGACTCGGATCTCGGAGTGATTCTGGTACACGTACCAGTCTCCTGTCTTCGCGCTTTCTGAGAGGTGTAGAACTCTCCGGACTTCGTCATTTACTCGTGGCTCAGGCATGCCACTCAACATACTTACCACAGGGTGGTAGAACTGGTCAATGAATGCTGTGAAATCATATTCGACTGAATTGTGCTTTAGAAGAGACATCCACGCTATAACCGGTTGTGGCCTCCCGTCGGCGTCCATCTTCTGCATGGAGAAGTTGAACCTGTCTGCTTGGAAATACACGAACATGTAGGCCAAGATGGATGAATACGTGAACATGCCCTCAGTGATGAAGTTCACGAATTGCTCGTGGATGTTCTTTGCCAAGAAAGTGCTGTAATCGAATTGAGTGGTTGGTTGTTCATCATTTGAAAATATGGATAGGAAACCCAGGATGGGTTCGTCTACCCATTGATCAGAATAGTACCCAAGCAGGGCACACAGGGAAGAAATGATTTGATTTCCTTTGACGGAAAACAAAGAGGAAGGATATGGGGGATTTTTGGTCGGGAGTGAAGCGGAAGTGGGCCTCCACTGTCTTTGCCTACTCTTTCTCCTTGATTAGTCTCTCTATCTCTGCCTACATCTCCTTTAACTGTGCATTATGCTCTAGGAGTAATCTCAGCATCTCATCCTTTTCGCCTTCCTTTTCAGCTATCTCTTTAGTTTGTGGGTCCTCTGTCGGAGGGAGCTTCAACTGCTTCCTCAAGGAAGCGATGTCAACATTCTTCTTCTTTATCATCTCCTCAGCTGCTTTGACATTTGCAGGGTCATAACCAATATTGAGGACCAGCTCCTCCAAGGTTTAGATTTTGTTGTCCTTCGCGAAAGATGATATTTTCTCCATCTTTAGTTGTGTCTGGGCATTGCTCAAAGCTATCCGATACCTTGAAGTAGAAGCTGTAGCATGGGCCAGAGTGTGGAAAACCATCTCCCCAGTTTGCTTGTACATATCCATCTGATCTGCTGGGTGCACGTCCTTGGCCTGGAACTCGACAGTGACCCTTTTGTAATCGGATATTGCTTTGGGGTCTGGCACTTGTGCATGGAGGTAGGCCATATGCATCCTCCCTTTCTCTGTATCGAATGCCGAAAGGAGCCTGTGTTGAGCTATGGATGATTTCTTCTGGAATTGGGCGTAAGCGCTGCTAGTAAGGGTCTGGTTCTTTTTCTTGATCATGTCATATTTTTCAAAAATACCCAATTTGGGCCCGGTCTTGCCTGGTGAAGTATCTAAGGGAGTTTCTGTGGTTTTCAATACTTTTGCTATCTCCTTGTGTTGAATCGAGCCGAAAGGTAGACTTGTGGGCTTGACCCCTGGGGTAACCACTGTGGTGGTTGTGATCTCTTGCTCAACTGTCGTGCCTGTCGCGGGAACAGTCCTTGGCTTTTTGGCGTGCAAATTAAATTCCTCCGGAGACACCTCTGTTACCAGAGAAGATGATTCTTGCCGAGGCCTCTTTTCTTTGGGATTCTAAGGTGTGGTAGTGGGAGGCGCGCTTTTTGAGGCTACCTGCTTTTCCATCATGACGACAGGTTCTACGTCCACCAACGTATCAGGCTCCCACTCAGTTTGATTAGCAAATCTTTCGATTTCGGGCCTGGGCTCGTGTGTATATGGGGCATTCTTATTTCTGATTCTCATCTCAGAAATGATTCCACAAGGATCATAATGCCAGGTGAAACTTGTCGGAAATTTCATTTCCCTCAACAGTTTGTCTGCTTTATCACCCACGCCTCTATTATTGCAGATAAATGAACCTATCTGCCCTTTAATCTGCAAGTGTTGCTTCTTTTTGAGGGAAACAAAGTGTATATCATCAGAGTTCATAATTTGCCTAATATATTCTAGTGCGAAGACTCTTACTGGTATATATCTCGGAAGCATGTATAGTGCCAACTCGCACCCATAGACTTGGATCTCAGAGTGATTCTGGTACAAGTACCAGTCTCCTGTCTTCGCGCTTTCTGAGAGGTGTAGAACTCTCCGGACTTCGTCATTTACTCGTGGCTCAGGCATGCCACTCAACATACTTACCACAGGGTGGTAGAACTGGTCAATGAATTCTGTGAAATCATATTCGACTGAATTGTGCTTTAGAAGAGACGTCCACGCTGTAACCGGTTGTGGCCTCCCATCGGCGTCCATCTTCTGCATGGAGAAGTTGGACCTGTCTGCTTGGAAATACACGAACATGTAGGCCAGGATGGATGAATACCTGAACATGCCCTCAGTGGTGAAGTTCACGAATTGCTCGTGGATGTTCTTTGCCAAGAAAGTGTTGTAATCGAATTGAGTGGTTGGTTGTTCATCATTTGAAAATATGGATAGGAAACCCAGGATGGGTCCGTCTACCCATTGATCCGAATAGTACCCAAGCAGGGCACACAGGGAAGAAATGATTTGATTTCCTTTGACGGAAAACAAAGAGGAAGGATATGGGGGATTTGTGGATGGGAGTGAAGCGGAAGTGGGGAGGAAAAGCTCCATTATCTGGGCTCTCTGCGAGAAAGTCATTTTTTGGTAGAGCTCAGTGAGGATTTACAGGTTGATTGGGGTAGCAGACTCCGGGCGGGTTATCTGCATCATTTGGTCGATATCCTCTGGGGTAATGAAGAAGAGGACGTCTCCAGAGGAGGAAATAATGTGTTTCTGTTCGGGGACGTAGTGAGCTTGGCACTTGAGTGCAAACTCTGGGAAATGGTGGACTTGGGGTAACAGATATAGGGGCAAATTGGACTCCCAGAGCCCAATCTCGTCACTCTGGTCTAGGAAGACTTCCCGGAGCCATGATTGCAGATCAGAGAAGTCGAAGCTACATGTAGTGTCCGCTATCAAGCGGTCCTTGTCTACCAGGGGGATTTTATCAAGATCGACCGGAGGAGGAACAAACAGATTCTCTTCCTCTTCAGCTGGCCTCGTTTTAGACACCATCTTAGTGACTGTACCTGCAACAAACAACGTTAGTGGGATATACTGGTGGTGGAGGAAAATGACGGGGAAGCAATGGAGATATGGTGGATAAGTTCTCTGTGCGAGGTATTTTTTCTGGCGCGAGGGATGAATAACGAATAAAAATAGGCACAACGGTGTTTTTATTCAAAACTGGGTCGGTCGGACGCGGGAAAACGGTCAGCATGACAACGGACAAATCATCCTGTTATTAATGTGCAACGGGCCACTTGGGGTGAGATGGCAGGTGATGGTGACCAAAGTATACGGACGACTGACGTGGAGGTTTGTGATTGGGGGTAGAAGTCACCAAAGGGGGTTGTTCATGAGTGAAGGGTGTTATGGCGCTGACACCGTGGACTGACAGTAGTAACGGGATGGGACTTCGACTCAGGGGCAGGTGGGGCAAGTGGGCTCAGTGGAGGGTGACGTTCCGGGGTGATGGGATGTTAGATAGCAGGTGGGGGATTTGACCTTTGGACTAATGGAAACTTGCCATGTGTAACGAGGGGCCCGCATGAAGGAATATTCATTCCGGACCCCCCCCTCTTTGATTAAAGACAGAACACCAAGGGGGGTCCAGAATCAGTTACGAACCATTGATCTGCGCGCTCGTCTGATGGTCGTCCATATCTGTGCGCTCTTTAATATCAATTCCGGACCCCCCCCCCTCCATTAAAAATAGAATGGAGGGGGGGGTCCAGAATCCAATGTGGACCGCCGATTTGAGTGCTGGATTAAGAGCCGTCCAGATCTGCGCCCGATTTATGACTAATTCTGGACCCCCCCCCTCCGTTAAAGGCAGAACGGGCGGCGGGGTCCGGAATCCAACATGAGCCGTGGATTCGCGTGCCCCTTTCAGGACCGTCCAGATCTGCGCATACATTACCATAGATTTCGGACCCCCCCCCTTTGGTTAAAAGCATAACACTAAGGGGGGTCCGGAATCAACTGTGATCCGTTGATCTAAGCGCCGTGATCTGAGCCTTTGAAAAGTGAATGAGACATAGGTAGGGGGCGGAAAATGTCATATGTAGGAAAAATTAGGATAAGGACATTCACATGGGTTTTCCTTGGATATTTCTCATATACACCACCAAGGGGACATCAATTCAATTACACTTAGGCATTGGAGTCATAGGGTAACATCTTTATCGATCTGGCATTGTTTAGGCAAGGCAGGCGAGGCAATTAAGCTACATCCTAACCTACTGTCATAAGGCACTCAACCCAGATTACACAGTTGGGTTAAGAATTTATTCTTTCTAGGGGCTATCTGATCAAGATTAAATGGTCTGATCAGATGTATTCACTAGTTCTAACCTAGGGGCTATCTGATCAGGATTAGATGGTCTGATCAGATGTATTCACTAGTTCTAACCTAGGGGCTATCTGATCAGGATTAGATGGTCTGATCAGATGTATTCACTAAC
>ML778588.1:998279-1031229 GCA_009831015.1 Picea engelmannii | reverse complement strand
TTCTGATTCTCATCTCAGAAATGATTCCACAAGGATCATAATGCCAGGTGAAACTTGTCGGAAATTTCATTTCCCTCAACAGTTTGTCTGCTTCATCACCCGCGCCTCTATTATTGCAGATAAATGAACCTATCTGCCCTTTAGTCCGCAACTGTTGCTTCTTTTTGAGGGAAACAAACTGTATATCATCAGAGTTCATAATTTGCCTAATATATTCTAGTGCGAAGACTCTTACCAGTATATATCTCAGAAGCCTGTATGGTGCCAACTCGCACCCATAGACTCGGATCTCGGAGTGATTCTGGTACAAGTACCAGTCTCCTGTCTTCGCGCTTTCTGAGAGGTGTAGAACTCTCCGGACTTCGTCATTTACTCATGGCTCAGGCATGCCACTCAACATACTTACCACAGGGTGGTAGAACTGGTCAATGAATGCTGTGAAATCATATTCGACTGAATTGTGCTTTAGAAGAGACATCCACGCTGTAACCGGTTGTGGCCTCCCGTCAGCGTCCATCTTCTGCATGGAGAAGTTGAACCTGTCTGCTTGGAAATACACAAACATGTAGGCCAGGATGGATGAATACCTGAACATGCCCTCAGTGATGAAGTTCACGAATTGCTCATGGATGTTCTTTGCCAAGAAAGTGTTGTAATCGAATTGAGTGGTTGGTTGTTCATCATTTGAAAATATGGATAGGAAACCCAGGATGGGTTCGTCTACCCATTGATCAGAATAGTACCCAAGCAGGGCACACAGGGAAGAAATGATTTGATTTCCTTTGACGGAAAACAAAGAGGAAGGATATGGGGGATTTGTGGTCGGGAGTGAAGTGGAAGTGGGGAGGAAAAGCTCCATTATCTAGGCTCTCTGCGGGAAAGTCATTTTTTGATAGAGCTCAGTGAGGATTTCCAGGTTGATTGGGGTTGCAGACTCCGGGCGGGTTATCTGCATCATTCGGTCGATATCCTCTGGGGTAATGAAGAAGAGGACGTCTCCAGAGGAGGAAACAATGGCTTTCTGTTCGGGGACGTAGTGAGCTTGGCACTTGAGTGCAAACTCTGGGAAATGGTGGACTTGGGGGAACAGATATAGGGGCAAATTGGACTCCCAGAGCCCAATCTCATCACTCTGGTCTAGGAAGACTTCCCAGAGCCATGATTGCAGATCAGAGAAGTCGAAGCTGCATGTAGTGTCCGCTATCAAGCGGTCCTTGTCTACCAGGGGGATTTTATCAAGATCGACCGGAGGAGGAACGAACGGATTCTCTTCCTCTTCAGCTGGCCTCATTTTAGACACCATCTCAGTGACTGTACCTGCAACAAACAACGTTAGTGGGATCTACTGGTGGTGGAGGAAAACGACGGGGAAGCAATGGAGATATGGTGGATATGTTCTCTGTGCGAGGGATGTTTTCTGGCGCGAGGAATGAATAACGAATAAAAATAGGCACAACGGTGTTTTTATTCAAAACTGGGTTGGTCGGACGCGGGAAAACGGTCAGCATGACAATGGACAAATCATCCCGTTATTAATGTGCAATGGGCCACTTGAGGTGAGATGGCAGGTGACGATGACCAAAGTATATAGACGACTGACGTGGAGGTTTGTGATTGGGGGTAGAAGTCGCCAAAGGGGGTTGTTCATGAGTGAAGGGTGTTATGGCGCTGACACCGTGGACTGACAGTAGTAACGGGATGGGACTTCGACCCAGGGGCAGGTGGGGCAAGTGGGATCAGTGGAGGGCGACGTTCCAGGGTGATGGGATGTTAGATAGCAGGTGGGGGATTTGACCTTTGGACTAATGGAAACGAGCCATGTGTAACGAGGGGCCCGCCTGAAGGAATATTCATTCCGGACCCCCCCCCTCTTTGATTAAAGACAGAACACCAAGGGGGGTCCAGAATCAGTTACAAACCATTGATCTGCGCGCTCGTCTGATGGTCATCCAGATCTGTGCGCTCTTTAATATCAATTCCGGACCCCCCCCCCTCCATTAAAAACAGAATGGAGGGGGGGGTCCGGAATCCAATGTGGACCGCCGATTTGAGCGCTGGATTAAGAGCCGTCTAGATCTGCGCCCGATTTATGACTAATTCCGGACCCCCCCCCCTCCGTTAAAGGAAGAACGTGCGGGGGGGTCCGGAATCCAACATGAGTCGTGGATTCGCGCGCCCCTTTCAGGACCATCCAGATCTGCGCATACATTACCATAGATTTCGAACCCCCCCCCCTTTGGTTAAAAGTAGAACACTAAGGGGGGTCCGGAATCAACTGTGAGCCATTGATCTAAGCATCGTGATCTGAGCCTTTGAAAAGTGAATGAGACATAGGTAGGGGGCAGAAAATGTCATATGTAGGAAAAATTAGGATAAGGACATTCACATGGGTTTTCCTTGGATATTTCTCATATACACCACCAAGGGGACATCAATTCAATTACACGTAGGCATTGGAGTCATAGGGTAACATCTTTATCAATCTGGCATTATTTAGGCAAGGCGGGTGAGGCAATTAAGCTACATCCTAACCTACCGTCATAAGGCACTCAACCCAGATTACACAATTGGGTTAAGAATTTATTCTTTCTAGGGGCTATCTGATCAGGATTAAATGGTCTGATCAGATGTATTCACTAGTTCTAACCTAGGGGCTATCTAATCAGGATTAGATGGTCTGATCAGATGTATTCACTAGTTCTAACCTAGGGGCTATCTGATCAGGATTAGATGGTCTGATCAGATGTATTCACTAACCTATCAACATTGAAAATTTAAAAGAACTTGGTCATGTTTGAACGGTATGACCAAGTTGCTATTATTGCATGGGGCTTTTGTTTCCATTCTTTTATGCCCTCTTTCCTTTTTGTTTCTTTTTTCTTTTCACAAATTATTTGAAGAAATGAAATATCATTTGTCAACAAGATCACCAGATACAGAATAAATCCAAGTCATGAGTTGATTCCCATAATTTATGGGGTGATAACATATCCAACAAAGGCCGAGGCTATTATGGAATGGTCTGTGCCGACGAACCTCCTGGAAGTTTGTAGCTTCACGGGTTTAGCAGTATACTATCGACGGTTCATCGAGGGATTTTCAAAGATAGCAAATCCAATCACAAAGTTGCAGAAGAAGAACAAGAAGTTTGTTTGGACTAAGAAATCCATGGAAAATTTTCAGAGGATCAAGGAGTTGTTAACAACGAAACCAATACTAAAGGTCCCTGAAATGGACGCAGACTTCTTGGTATGCACTGACACATCCAAGGAAGGCTTAGGCAGAGTCCTGATGCAAGATGGTGGAGTGATCACTTACATATCAAGGAAACTGAGAAGGCATGAGGAGAACTACACGACACAAGATTTGGAGTTGTTATCCATAGTTTATGCCTTGAATGTTTGGAGACACTACCTTGCTGGACGAAAATTTGAACTAATGACAGACCATTATGGACTACAACACATCTTTACACAAAGAGACATGAACGTGCGAGAACGGTGTTGGTTGGAATTGCTTAGCGAGTATGACTTAGAGATTACGTACATAAAAGGAACAATGAACTGAGTGGCAGATGCATTAAGTCAGAGACCACACATATTTTTGTTGTTTCCTCTTTAGACGAATCTACGTGAAAATATTCTAACTTTACAACATGACGATCACTAGTACAAAGAGGTCGAGGGTTTTTTTAGACAAAATACAATGATGGTACCAAGATTTGAAGGATTTAGGTTTGACGACGATGGATTATTGAGGTTTAAAAATCAGATTTACGTACCACTGAACGACGAGTTTAGGATCTTGATCCTAAGAGAGGCTCATAGAGTAGTATACATGGCTCACCCAAGAGTCACGAAGATGAGGGCGGACCTTAAACCCTTATTCGTTTGGAAGGGAATGAAGGCATACATAGTCAACTATGTGGCCATATGTCTAGAATGTCACCATGTAAAGGTTGAACATAGACATCCAGTAGGATTACTACAACCACACGCTATTTCAGAATCAAAATGGGAGGTTATTTCGATGGATTTTATTGTTGGATTGCCACTGACGACAAGGAGACACAACTCGATTTTCGTAGTAGTAGACACTTTGATGAAGAGTGCTCACTTTATTCCTGTGCATATGACATATCAGGTGCCTAACATAGCTACATTTTTCATCAGTGATATTGTGAGGTTTCATGGTGTGCCTAAGAGGATTATATCCAATCGGGGATCGGTGTTTACTGGACTACTTTGGACTAGTTTCCAAGAGGCCTTGGGAACCCAACATAACTTCAATACTACGTATCACCCAGAGACTGACGATAAGACCCAGTGAACGAACTAGACCTTGGAGGACATGTTGCGCATGTACTTGATGGAACAACAAAAGCATTGGGAAGAATTCTTTCCACTGATAGATTTTTCTTATAACAACAATTACCAAAGCACCATTAAGATGGCGCCTTTCAAGTTTCTTTACGGGAGACCATGTCAGACGCCTTTGAGTTCGGATCGGTTTGAGGATAGGGCCTTGGTGGGACCTAAAGAGATCCAAGAAATGGAAGAGAAAATGACAATAATAAGACAAAGGATTAAAGAAGTGCAAGATCGATAGAAGAGTTATGCCAATGCCCATCGTGTCGACCATAGTTACAAGGTTGGCGATCGAGTCTTGTTGCGGGTTAAAACGAATAAGAGTTCAATCAAGTTTGGAAAGGGAGATAAAGTCTCTCCTAGGTTCATGGGACCTTTCGATATTGTAGAGAAGAAGGGGCCCGTGGCCTATCAACTAGCCTTGCCTGATTCCTTGAGGCGTATGCATGATTTTTTTCACGTATATTTTTTGAGACATTATATTAGTGATCCTACACACGTTATTGACATGAGTTCCTTCTAGGTATTGGATGAGGGGGAGCTCACGACTGAGCTGATCCACATCTTGGATCATCACGTTCAACAACTATGGTGTCGAACAGTAGATCAGGTCAAGGTCCAATGGGACAACTATAGTCCTCACTCGACGACCTAGGAGGATGCATATGATATGCACCAACAATTTCCATTTTTGTTTGATAGATAAACTTATGATATTGTGATACGCATTATTTCAGCACGTATACTGTGAAACTTAGGGATGAAGTTTAGACCAAGAGGGGGTGTATGCAACATCCTGCTCTTGTGCACACTGAGAGAACTTATTCTTTGAGGAAACTTGATCACAAGTGATCCAGATTATTAGACTATTAAGAATTTTATTTTGATTATGAGGCATTATGGGTTGATGACATGTCGTTTTTCTACATTGACATAGACATGTGCTATTGACTCAGTTTTACTGAGTGTGCATGGTTTTGGACCTCGACTATGCAGAGGCATCGATGGAACCCCTTGGACTCTGGATCAAGTCGAGGAGTGAACTATGGGGGTTTGATTGTTTTATATGTGATATTAGTGCATCTGATTAGATGATATGATTATGGATATATTTCTGACATGATTCACTGATGATGCAGGCTGACGATAGCTTTTCGACCAGACTCACATGTGGAGTAGAGGGGTCACGCACAACTACCAGTGATATTAAGGGAGAGGTGTGGACAACAGCCCTGCCACAACCTACTACCACTCCCACGATGTCTCAAATTGTAGGTTAACGATTTCCTAGTTAGGGAGGACCCACAATGTCATGAGGACACACTGCGATAGTCACTCACGATGATTCTAAGGGGTGCAAAATAAGGTAGGGGCCTTATTCCTTAGAGGCCCTTAGTCTCCCACAAGATCACCTGGCAGAGTATTGACTCTAGGGATTTTTGATGTCTACCAAGTCAGTCAAGAGGCAAGTGGCACCCTTGGAACACGTAGTGCGTTTTGAAGGGAAATTCCTGCAAGAAAAATGGAAAGAGGTGAGTGGCACCCTTGCAGCACGTAGTGCATCCTAAAGGGCATGTCGTGCAACAGAAACAGAAAGAGGCGAGTGGCACCCTTGGAGCACATAGTGCATCATGAAGGCCACGTCGCGTTGCTATTTAATAAATGGATAAACCTAGATGGCCTTGGGATGAATAACATGTTAAGGAAGATTTAAAACATTTCCCCTAATAAAATGTTGTCCAGCCTAGGAAAATAAAGCCTAGGTCTAAATTATACTTGTGATAATTTTTTTATCTATTTATTTAAAAAAAAACAAAATACATACATACATACATATATATATATATATATATATATATATATATATAATAAAATAAAATAATGATAATGAAAATCTTTAGTAATCTTGTGACAAGAAGGGGGTAAGCAACTAAATTGATTTATAAAAATCTTTTGGGATAAAATTTAAAAAGGGGAAATAATTGTTTTACTATATTATGCTAAATAAAAATTTATTCGTTAAAAAGAAAAAGTGAAAAAGTGTAAGTTTATGCACATTCCTTTTTGATTTTTAAATAAAAAGGGAAAGAAGGAAATTTAAAAGATTTAGGAAACTAGGAAAAAGTGGGAAGCATAAAATAAAGGGGAAACAAGGAAAGAGAAGAAAGATTAACTTAGTAAGGTATCTGGCATTTAAGAACTTTCTAAAATCAAAGTCAACTAGTAAATTAGTAAGAGAGAAAATCATTAAAACTTGAAAGGGAATTTGGGGACACCTAGGAGCGATTCTAGGAGTGATTTTAGGTGAGTGAGGGAAATAGGGGTAATTAATTAATTAAGGAAATTAATTTTTTGTGCAATGAAGGGGATGGGTGACACATGTACGTAGAGGATTTTTATGAATTAAACTATTAAACAATAAATTAAATGATATTTTGGGAAACTAAAGGACTTCGAAACTCTATATAATGGAGGAAGGAGAAGGATGATGGATCTCTTCTTTGATGCATAATGTTACACTGCAAAATTTTTTACTTCATTGACTTAGCTTGTGGGAGTTGGGATACCCAGCTCGGTGAGGAGTGGTAGCTCGGCCTTATGAGGCAAGTTGGGAGCTAGTTGATTCTCTGGTTAGTGTGTGTGGCCCCTTTGTGGCTTGGGGGGCTAAGGGGCAAGATGAGTACCCCTAGCATTGGCTAGGAGGTACTGGTGAAGTCTCATCGATCCACAAGCGGGAGTTGCAAGGACCGCGCGGGACATCAACTCAGAGCGAGCGACTTGGGCTACGGTACACTTCCATTATTTCTGCATGGTATATTGTTAGTATGATTTATGCTTTTAGTTCTGTATGTTTAATTGGGTAAATAAAATGATTGTCTTAACATTCTAATTGATGAATGAAATTTCTCCCATAGCCTTTAGCTCATTTTTTATTGAATTCCCATGGCCTCGATCCCTGCATGTCTTGACCGTCCTATGGTTTATTGATTTGTGATGATTGCAGTTTATTTATGCCTTCATCCATAGATGATCAGTCTATGCCTGAGAAACTAGCGAGGAGCCTGATCTATGGTCGTCACTTCGGTGTTAATAGACCTATGGATCTAAATGCCCTTCTTTTCTGTGCATGGATGATGAGCAAAGGATGCTCATGCCAGTCGTCTACCCCTGTTGGTTATTCTAGGTAGTGTTTTTCTTATGCCTTCTAGAAAAAGAGTACCTCTGTGTATGGATTTATTTGTGTCCTTGTTGGTTTATCTCTGCGCTAGTTTTTGTTCTATGCGCCCTTAAGGGCTTAACCTTGGATTTTCTCTATGCTAAGGCTGGTAGAATCTCTGCGATCATTTCAATGACTTTTCCCATTGGATATTTGTGTTTCTCTTAATGTTGTATGTGTTTTATTTTTTTATGTGTCTGCGTTATTACACTAATCCCAACGCTTTTTTGGTTTATGGACTACGATTACATTTTACTGACTGATATCCAAAGAACAATTCTAATATCCACAACGATTTGACTGTCTAGAAGGAATTTAATTCTCAGAAGAAATTTTACCTTTCAGAAATGATATAATATGTAAAGTCGATGATTGATAGTTATTGCTAAAAAGGAAACAAAATTACCCTTCGTTGACTGCGTTCTTTTACCTGGGAATGAAAACAAATTTTAGATAGCGTTGCAATCTCTGCGTTTACATATATTGCTTTTACTGCGTTTTTTTTATCTTATGTTATTGACAACGATTGTAATCCACTCCCTGCCAAATCCATTTTTTAAAAATGTTAAACCCCTTTTAGTCAGTGATTCATCACACGATGAACTCATGGTTCGCTTAGCCAAATCTTCTTTTGATTTCATTTTTACAGTGAATATTATTAAGACAACATTCTCATAAAGACAACAAAATATTCACACTGCGTTGCTAGTATTTCAACTTCAACTTGATCATCAGTGACAACGATTCTCCTCATAGTATGCACATGATATTTTTTTCTTCCTTGATTAACAACTATTATTTGCCAGATGAAATCCATAAATGGCCCTTCACTATGGTGTAACTTTTACCCTCTTTTACTGACAATGAACGAGCTTTTAGAGCCATGATTCCACATGTAACCATTGAATGCGTGTTAGATTTGTTGACTGCATCTTACTTGCTAGTTGATGTGTGACCCTGACATTTTTGTAGCAGTCGTGTAAACTCTTGTAGCTGCATTTGGCATCATTAGTATTTATCATTCATATCACTTTACCATCTGCAAATTGTAACCGTGACTTGTTGGGAATTTGTTGTGACTTGCTATGACTTTGATGTAACACCTTTGCGGTGAATTTTTTGTGACTTTGCGGTGACTTTGCTATGAATTTATCCCTTCATTGAAATCTCATATTACTTCACAATTATGAAATCGTTCCAGCCTTTGGGGCAACGATATCATTCTTGGGATGTGAAGCGATATCCATCCTGTGTATTAAACAACCCACTTTTAGATTCTACATTGATATCAAATAATTTAGCAAATTTGTTTTGAGAGCTAACTACTTGCTCCGACGTTCTTACCCTCGAGTTTCTTTTCTTTTTCTAAGAGCATTAATATTTGGCATTATGGTTCTGGACAACTTCCCTCTATTTTTAACTAGAAATGATAATTATGGTTGTAAGACATCGTCTAACAATGGCATCAAGTGCATTGAATGGATATGAACGACATTAAAATATGATCAGGAATATAGCAATTAAATCTCATTAGATGAATTGGGTTGAAAAACTCACTGAATGTATATGGCATTAATTCGCATTGCATGTATATCGACTTTTCTGGTAACGTGTAGCTGGAATTAATTGGCATTTATAGCTTGTAATGTACAACTTGTCTTGTTGTTAATGTGATATACAATTGTTAATTGTTGAGTTAGATTATATTAACGATAGATTGAATTGTTATTGTTGTCTAAATTGTCCTTTAGACTTGCAAATTAGATTGCACTTGACGTTTATTTAGCCTTGCACATTATTGACTAGTAGTCATCTAGACTTGCTAATTTAGATATGAGATTAAGTTAATTCGATATATAGTTATTGTTAATTTGGTAAATTAGAATCTCTAAATTAAATTGTATTTCATGTTAAGTTAGGTTGTAAATCACTGACTAATTGTATTTAGACTGGTTAATTTAGATATGTTGTTAGCGCTATATTAGATGGTAAATATTGTCCAGTTTAGACTTGATAAAAGGGTTGAGTTGTTGACAAAGTCGTGCTGGGGCTTGTGTCTTCCCTTGTTGTCATCTACTAGAGTCTCGTAGACCTCTTGATTGGTGTTGGGAATGGTTTTCTTATTGGTATTTGAACCCTAGCATGTTGGATTTATATAGAGTCCTCGGTCCAGATAGGATGTGTTGTGATGCAGGAGCATCGTAAGCAGCCAACCAAGCAAGCAACGTAAAAGCAGGAGACAGCTGGAAAAGCACCAACGCACATTTTGAAGTGTTTTGAGATTAATGAATGGAAATTTATGTAATAGATAAGGGAAGCGTACTTACATTTATATCTAGATACTGTAAATAGATCTTGAACATTGCTCTCATCTATAGAATGTAGAGGCATTTATCTGTAATGAATGCAAGTAGGTAGATTTAATTTAATAGATTAGACATTTTAGAAGCGTAGGACGGAAAACAGATATAGACATGCTCACCCTTGTATCATTGTAACTTTTGTGATGATTATTCAGAATTCATAAGTTGTAGAGATGAAACATAGAGCTATAGAGAAGAACCCATGTACAAGAGCACTTGAGTTAATATATGAAGCTTTGACTCAACTTTCATGGTGTTATGATGTTTTCTATTGACATTTGTTGAATGGTATGTTTACAGTTGATTTGTTTCTTTTTTATGCATTTGTTTCAATGCTTCATTGTGTGTATGATTTCATGTTGAATGTATGAAGTCTGAGAGAGGAGAAGAATGAGTTTCAATTGTTTCTCTTCCTGAGAATTCCTGCAAGGAGTGCAGTGAATGTCTGCAAGGTGTGCATTAACGAGGGTTTGACTTTTATCTCAGAAATATCAGGAGAGATATTGTTGTTCTCATACCAACTAAAGTGCAGGTGAAGCACAGAGTCGTGCAAGGTGTGTGCAGGCCAATTGAAGCCTTGGATTTTATAAATCCAGAAAGAAGATTGAGATATTTCTATTGCAAAGAGTGCACAAGGTCGAAGACTCAAATAACCAGGGGTTATTTGAATATTTGTCGCAAGGAGTGCGAGCAAGGATCCTTTTGGGAATCTTGAGTTTACAAGTGAAATATCAGGAAGGATAACACCTTTGAAGTGCTCAAATGGATACAGAGATCGGAATCGTCTCATAAAAGTCAAGTTCAGGGGGCAGAACACCGAGTCGTTTGGGGCATGAGTCAGTGAGGAGTGCATCTGGTGGTCAGAATTATCCAAGGAGAACTCACGAAGTCACAAGGACCATAGGATCCAGAGGAGCTGTAAGGTGGTTAGGAATTGGATGAACCCACCACCCTGATATCAAGAATCAGCGTGGACCGTTGATCATGGTCTGTTGAGCCGTCAGATCATTTCGGGGATTTTGGGATTCGCAAGTTTGGAGTGTAGGCCAGAATCCTTGGTCATGCAAATTCCCGTATCATGAAAAGGATTATCAGGTGTGGAATTTTGGAATTTCGGTAATTCGGGGTTCGACATACTGAAAATTCCGATGACAAGGAGTCGAGACTCTTTTCATTGAAAATCTCGAAGTCACGAAACATGGCGTGCCTTGGGTGTGGGATTTTGGAATTTCATCTTTCCAGAGTTTGGGAAGTAAAGGAGGCTGTGGTTTTGGAATCAAGATTTTCAAACTCCCGATTCACGAAATCCCGAAGAGGGACAGGAAAATTCCAGAAAAGTCGAGGGACAATCACATTGGGCACCAATCAGATTTCAGGGTTTCGAGACTCAAGAAGTGGAGTTGCTTCATCAACACAACTCCTGAAATTGTGAAGAGAGAACCGCCGAAAAGGTGGGTCCCAAGTATCAGTCAGAGGATACGTGTGGAAAAGGTCAGAGGAGGGGTCAAGCTTCGGCGAAAATCCCGAAAGGACATCGATCTCACATTTTATGGGATGTTGAGACCATTTTGTCATTCCATAATTTTGGAGTTTGAGGAATCATAAGGAAAGAGGAACGACTGTTGGCTTTTTGCTCAAAGTCCCAAAAGATGAAACTAGTGGGTAAGAGGTGGCATGTGTTCGACACATTGAAGGAGTCAAACTTCGCTGAAAATTGGCATTTCGGCATTTGCCAAGAGCTGTGGAAATACATCGGGACTCTGCAACTTTTGAAACCTGAAGTCCTTTGTGGCTTAAACAAAGGGCTTGATTAACCCTTGGTGTGGTTTTAGTGACAATCTTGCACGGATCTCTCCCCGAGGGAAGTGGGTCTTCGTCAAAGTGGTATCAGAGCACAGAACAAATTCTTTGCTTTTTGTAGTAGAGAGAAAAGAGGAAATTTTTTTAGCCATGCTGTCGAGAAGAAGAGATAGGCCAATACCTAATCCAGCAGTGGAAAGAGAAATGCATGAGTTACATGCCAGACTTGATGCTATGGAGACATCACAGAGGTGCACAGTCGACGTTGGGGATATCAGTGAGGCTGAAAGTGAAAATGAAGCTAGAAACGAAGGAGAAGAAGTTGCAATCGAAGATGCTACAGATGAATTCCTATTCAGGGTTGTTGCAAGGATAGGTGCCAGAGAAAAAATGGGCATTCCAGTGTACAAAGGAAACTTGGATGTTTAAGAGCTTCTAGACTGGATTAGAGCTCTAGACAAATACTTTGACTATGAGGATGTCGAGGAAGATAAGAAAGTCAAACATTTCGTTACTAGACTTAAAGGGAATGCAACACTGTGGTAGGATGAACTGCAGGCTGACAGACGCTACAAGGGAAAGAAAAAAATAAAAAGCTGGGATAGAATGGTTGCAAAGATGAAAGCCAAATTTATACCCAGGGATTATCAAATCTCTCCATTTCGGAGGATGTAGAATTTGATATAGAAGCTGATGTCAGTGAAGGAATACACTGAAGAATTCTACAAGATAAACATCAGAGCAGGTCATCGGGAAAGCGATGATGAAAAAGTTGCCAGGTACATGAATGGTCTGCGATATGACATTCAAGATGAGATGTGCATGATGACCATTTAGACTATGGAAGATGTTTATCAGATAGCTCTAAAAGATGAAGAGAAGTTGAGCCGAAAGAAAGGTCAAAGAGGCCAAGGTAGAAGTGAAGCCAGAGGCAAAACAATTGCCCAAGACAGAACTCAGAGACCTAAAGAAGGTAGAAGGTCTAGATTTTGAGGGAAAGAAACCTCAAAATCAACCTGAGATAGGAGGAAGCTCACAAGGAAGCCAGTATGATGATATGAATACTTTTCCTCAAGCTAGAGGAAGAGGAAGAGGTAGAGGAGGTGAAGTGAAATGCTTCGTCTGTGGAAAAATAGGACATAAATCCTATGAGTGTCCAGATAAGAAGAAAGATGGTGGTGAAACTCACATTGCCGAAGCTAAAGGATGGAATGTTGAGGCAGAAGACGCTGAGGGTGGAAGATCTTTGATGATGAGGAAAGTTCTCTTGAAGCCAGAGAAGGAAGCAAAGAACCCAACCCAAAGAAACAATGTGTTTTGGACTGCTTGCAAAACTAAGGATAGGGTATGCAAGGTCATAGTGGACAGTGGTAGCACAGACAATCTCGTATCTATAGAGATGGTAGAAAAGCTGGAGCTGGAGACTGTTGTACATACAAGCCCATACAGAGTTTCGTGCCTACAAAAATGACATCGGGTAAATGTCACTAAACAATGTTTAGTTGAATTTAAAATAGGAGTATATAAAGATGAAATATTATGTGATGTCATTCCCATGGATGTTTGTCATCTATTGCTGGGTAGACCATGGCAATATGACAAAAATGTGGTTCATGATGGGAGAAAGAACACATACACCCTGGAAAAAAATGGTAGGACTCACATGTTGCTGCCAATTAAAGATAAAGAGGTGAAAACAGAGATGAGAAACATTGTACTTCTCATGAGTGGGAAGGAACTTTTTGATGAGGTTAAGAAGAAGTAATACACACAATTTATTGTGGTTAGGAATCCCATAATTGTTCTGACCAGTACGAGGATAGATGATTTACCAGAAGAAATCTAGGAGTTGCAGGGAGAGTTTATTGATATAGTAGTGGACAAACTACCTTGTTCGTTGCCACCTATCAGGAGTATAAGTCATCATAACGATCTTATACCTAGAGACAGCTTACCGAACAAAGAAGCATATCAGTTGACGCTGCAGGAAAATGAAGAAGTTAAGAGACAGGTCCAGAACTTAATGGACAAAGGATTGATTCGAGAAATCTTGAGTCCATGCATTGTTCCGACAATGCTCATCCCAAAGAAAGATGGAGGCTAGAGAATGTGTATAGACTCAAGGGAAATCAATAAGATTACCATCAAATACATATTTCCATTGCCAAGGATGGACGACTTGATGGATTGCTTGAGTGGAGCAAGTTTTTTTTCAAAGATTGATTTGAAAACCAGATATCATCAAATTTGAATGAGAGAAGGTGATGAATGGAAGACAACATTCAAGACGAATGAGGGGCTGTATGAATGGCTTGTCATGCCATTTGGATTAACTAATGTGCCTAGTAATTTCATGAGGTTGATGAACGAAGTCCTCAAGGATTTCATGGGGAAATTCATCATTGTATATCTTGATGATATATTAATTTTCAGCAAAACTGAAGCAAAGTAGTTAAAGCACTTAGCTACAGTAATGAGAAGATTACAGCAAGAGAAATTGTTGATTAATATGAAGAAATCATCATTTATGAGGACATAACTCATTTATTTGGGTTTTTTTAGCTCTGCAAATGAATTAAAAATGGATTCGGAAAAGATAATGGCGATTAAGAATTGGCCATCGACGAAGAGCGTGTTTGAAGTATGAAACTTCCATGGTTTGGCTAGATTCTACAGGAAATTCATCCGAAACTTCAATGGAATTAGTGCACTGATGATGGATACGGTGAAGAAAAGACATAAATTGTTTCATTGGACAGAGGAAGCAGAGAAGAGTTTCAATCTGCTGAAGAAGAAGATCACTGAGCAACCAATTCTGGTTTTGCCATATTTTATCAAGACATTCCAGGTCTGGTATGATGCGAGTGGATTTGCAATTGGAGTAGTCTTGTGCCAAGACGATAGGACGATCACGTACTTCATTGAAAAACTGAATGAAGTGAATATTAAGTACTCCACAAGCACTGAAGAAGTGGAGAAACTATTTGGTTCCTAAGGCGTTTGTTTTGTACAATGATAATCATGCTTTACAATTCATGACTCGACAGGAGAAGTTGAACCAAAAACATGCTAAATGGGTGGAATACATGCAAAATTTTACTTTTGTGATTAAGAATATTTCTAGAACTGCTAACAAACTTGCTGATGCTTTGAGCAGGAAATGTTTTCTTATGCAGGAATTCAGAGTCAAGACTTTGGGTTTTGATAACCTCAAAGAAATGTACAGAGATGACCCAGATTTTAAAGAGGCATATGAGGCATCTAAGAATCCAATTCTCAGGGACATAAGTCAATGGACTGAATACATGATCCATGATGGATTATTGTTCAGGGGAAATCGGCTATGTATTTTGAAATGCTCCATGAGGGAGAATCCGATGAAGGAAAAACACAGTGGAGGATTGTCCAGACATTTCGGTCATGACAAGACATTCTCAAAGTTGAATGGCTCATATTTTTGGCCAGGGATGAGGACAGATGTTAGGAAATTTGTGGATAGGTGCATAATTTGTCTACACACGAAAGGAAAAAGACAGAATACAGGGTTATACCAACCATTGCCCATACCTGAAAGGATGTGGGATGCAGTGATCATGGATTTCATATTGGGACTGCCAAGGACACAGAGAGGATATGATTCGATCTTTGTCGTAGTCAACATATTTTAAAAAATGGCACGTTTCATACCATGCCAGAAAACCAGTGATGCAACTCATATTGCGAACGTGTTTTTCAAAGAAGTCATCAAACTTCACAGCTTGCCAAAGAGTATCGTTTATGATTGAGATACCAAGTTCGTAGGGCATATCTAGAGGACCTTATGGAAGAAGTTGGGGACAAGTTTGTCTTTTAGCTTCGCATATCATCCTCAGACGGATGAACAGACAGAGGTCGTGAACAGGAGCTTGGGAGATTTGTTAAGAAGCTTAGTGATTGAACATAACAGTCAATGGGATAACATTCTGCCACAGGCGGAATTCTCTTACAATGATTCACTCAATAGAAGAACAGGGCAGAGTCCATTCCAGATTGTATATGGAATGCATCCAAGGGGAGTTTTTGAATTGAAAGATGCAGAAAAAAATTAATTTAGGATTTCTAGTGCAGAGGACTTTGCAGAAGTTATGAAGAAGCTTCACTGCCAAATAAAGGAGCGATTGCAGAGTTCAAGTCAAGAATACAACTGGAGAGCAGATCAAGACAGGCGAGATCTTCAATTTGAAGTTGGTGATCTGATTCTTGCACATTTGAGGAAGGATAAGTTCCCAAGGGAAACGTATAATAAGTTGAAGATGAAAAATATTGGATCGTGCAAGGTCATAAGGAAATTTGGGGCAAACGAATATGATATTGAATTAACCGATGGGGTCGGAATCTCACTGATATTCAATGTTGCAGATTTGTACCCTTATAGAGCTAAAGAAGTAGGAATAGAGGACGAACAAAAGGAAATTCAATGGAAAAAACAAATGCCTGTAACTAACAAGCCACAAATGGAAGGCATAATTGACAAAAGAATTAGCAAAAAGACCAGGAGGAAAGTGTATTTTGAATACTTGGTCAAATGGAAGGGACATCCAGTTGAAGATGCCAGTTGGAAGGATAAAGCAACAATTCATAGGCATGGACATACCGTGCAAGAGATCATGAACAAGAGTTCATGAAAATTTTCAAGCGAGGGAGTATGATGTAGGAGCATCGTAAGAAGCCAACCAAGCAAGCAACGTAAAAGTGACAGACAGTTGGAAAAGCACCAACGCACATTTTGAAGTGTTTTGAGATTAATGAATGGACACTTATGTAATAGCTAAGGGAAGCGTACTTACATTTATATCTAGATATTGTAAACAGATCTTGAGCATTGATCTCATCTATAGAATTTAGAGGCATTTATGCGTAATGAATGCAAGTAGTCAGATTTAATTTAATAGATTAGACAGTTTAGAAGCGTAGGAGGGAAAACGGATATAGACACCCTCACCCTTGTATCATTGTAATTTTTTGGATGATTATTCAGAATTCATAAGTTGTAGAGCTGAAGGAGAGAGATATAGAGAAGAACCCATGTACAGGAGCACTTGAGTTAATATATGAAGCTTTGACTCAACTTTCATGGTGTTATGATGCTTATTGTTGACATTTATTGAATGGTATGTTTACAGTTGATTTGTTTCTCTGTTATGCATTTGTTTCAATGTTTGATTGTGTGTATGATTTCATGTTGAATGTATGAAGTCTAAGAGAGGAGAAGAATGAGTTTCAATTGTTTCTCTTCCTTAGAATTCCTACAAGGAGTGCAATGAACATCTGCAAGGTGTGCATTGACGAGGGTCTGAGTTTTATCTCAGAAATCTCATGAGAGATACCATTTTTCTCATACCAGCTAAAGTGCAGGTGAAGCACAGAGATGTGCAAGGTGTGCGTAGGCCAATTGAAGCCTTGGATTTTATAAATCCAGAAAGAAGATTGTGAGATTTATGTTGCAAAGAGTGCAGAGGGTCAGAGACTCAAATAACCAGGGGTTATTTGAAGATTTGTCGCAAGGAGTGCGAGCAGGGATCCTTTTGGGAAGTTTGAGTTTACAAGTGAAAGCTCAGGAAGGATAACACCTTTGAAGTGCTCAAAGGGAGACAAAGATCTAAATTGTCTCATAGATGTCAAGTTCAAGAGGAAGAACATCGATTCGTTTGGGGCATAAGTCATTGAGGAATGCATCTGGTGGTCAAAATTCTCCGAGGAGAACTCACGAAGTCACGAGGACCGTAGGATCCAGAGGAGATGTAAGGTGGTTAGGAGTTGGACGAACCCACCACCCTGATATCAAGAATCAACGTGGACCATTGATCGTGGTCTGTTGAGACATCATATCATTTTGGGAATTCGAGATTCGCAAGATTGGAGTGTAGGCCAAAATCCTTGGTCACGCAAATTCCCTTACTGTGAA
The DNA here is from genome assembly GCA_009831015.1 of Picea engelmannii. Classification (NCBI taxonomy): domain Eukaryota; kingdom Viridiplantae; phylum Streptophyta; class Pinopsida; order Pinales; family Pinaceae; genus Picea; species Picea engelmannii. The sequence continues at coordinate 1,013,538 of ML778588.1, read as the reverse complement.
AAGGATTATCGGGTGTGAAATTTTAGAATTTCAGTAATTCGGGGTTCGACATAATGAAAATTTCGATGACAAGGAACGAGGACTCTTTGCATTGAAAATCCCGAAGTCGTGAACGTGGCGTGCCTTCGGTGTGGGATTTAGGCATTTCGACTTTCCAGAGTTTGGAAAGTAGAGGAGGCTGTGGTTTTGGAATCGAGAGTTTCAAAATCCCGGTTCGCGAAATCCTGAAGAGAGAAAGGAAAATTCCCAAAAAGTCGAGGGACAATCGCGTTGGGCACCAATCGGAATTAGGAGTTTCAGGACTCAAGAAGTGGAGTTGTTTTGTCAACACAACTCCTGAAATCCTGAAGAGAGAACTACTGAAAAGGTGGGTCCCAAGTATCAGTCAGAGGATACATGCGACATAAGTCAAAAGAGGGGTCAAGCTTCAGCGAAAATCCCGAAAGGCCATCGATATCACATTCCATGGGACATTGAGCCCATTTCGGCATTCCAAAATTTTGGAGTTCGGGGAATCATAAGGGAAGAGAAACGACTGTTGGCATGTGTTTGACGCATTTAAGGAGTCAACCTTCATTGAAAATTGGCATTTCGGCATTTGCCAAGAGCTATGGAAATACATCAAGACTCTGCAACTCTCAAAACCCGAAGTCCTTTGTGGCTTAAACAAAGGGTTTGATTAACCCTTGGTGTGGTTTTAGTGACGATCCTGCGTGGATCTCGGCCCGAGAGAAGGGGGTTTGCATCATGTTGTACCAAGGTTATTGATGCGTCTATCACTTGGGGACGACATGATTCCTAATGAGGGGATGATGGTGCATCCTATTAGATAGCGGCGAACGAGAACTTGGTCAGAGTTGATGCCTCTGTGTGAGTGTTGTCGATCATTGTAAGTTGTTTTTGGAGCATGGGTGGAACGCCTTCATGTGTTTGGATCGCGTGCCTTGAGGTTCTAGTCTTTTTCATCTTTGGTCGTTGTGTCGAGAGGGGGATGTGGTCCCTTAGCTTGTAGGCGTGTCTTGTTGTGTCGAGCGGGTAGTCATTCCTCCGTATTGTTCTATGCATTTTTTCTGAGTTGCCCTTGTGCCAGTGCATGGAGTCATAGTCGTCAGTGGTGTAGCTAGTTGTTGTCGTCGTCACCTTCTTTCCTCTTAACCCCCAAAAAAACATAAAATCTTTGCACTTCTTCTTCGCACGTAATCGTAACGGTGGGGTTGTTACCAATATCACTCGGTATCCAACTTATCATAAGACCTTTGCGCCATGGAAAGCCACGATAGTTCAAAAAAAGGATCTCGAGTGTCTCAAATTCCTATTTATTATTATCCTTTTGGTCTCTATCCCTAACAATGGCTTTTCGATTTCTAATTGTTGCCCATTTTCCTTCTTTCCTCGTTTATTTTACCTTCTCAACTTCCTTCCTTAATTTAGCTTGGTCTTCGGGATTGAGGTCTTCATTTATAAATATCTGTGACCCTTTTAAGCTCAAATATTTACTAAATATTTTATATTTATGGTCATTACAACTTACTTTGACATGGATCAATCTATCTTTGTGATCAATTATTTTTCCGAGCCTCTTTGCTTCTATGAGGTAAGTTGTATCAATTTGTGTTTTATTATTTAATTCTTCTTTTACTATTGCTAGAGTATCCTCCTCTTGTTGTTATTTTATACCAAAAATTATGAGGTTCAAGACTCTTTTGTTACGCTCATGATCAAGTTCCATTAACTTATTCATTTCTTCTTTGATGGGTTTGATATCCAATTTGTTTTCCTTATTAGTGAGGTTCAAATTGTTGGTTAGTTTTTCTTCTAGCTCTTTAATCCTATCTCTCAAGTTATGATTTTCTTCAACCTGTCCTTCTTGGGTTGATTTTTTATGTTTTTCCATTTCTTGAATCCTATCCTTGATTGTATGCAATTCACTCGTGAACCCTACGAATCTATCCTCTATTTGACTTTGAATGATATCTTTAATTTTTTTATCAATCATTGTCTCTAGCTCTATTTGGAGTTTTGCTTCTCTTTCTTCACTACTTTTTTCTAATGATTCTAAGTCTATTTGGATTTTGGCATCTCTCTCTTCTCTCATTTTTTCTACTAATTCCATTCCTGATCAAAACTGCAGCGAACTATTATGCCAGTTACCTAGAGATATAATAAATTTAAAGTTATTAAATATTTACTGAATACAAACATATTGTTTGTATTATATAACAGTCAAATTAAAGTGTTTGTTATAGCCAAATCACATCCACTTGAATATAAAAGAACCAAATTGTGCTTGGGACACGGGACACGTGGATCGACGTACACCAACAGAGTAAACTTTAATATGTTCGTCCTTATCTATTGAATATCACTGGCTTCAAATAAAACCCTCTTTATCACGACAAGACAATTAATTGAAAATCGAATGCGATTGTGGTCTATTTTCAAATCGACTTGGAAGTAAATGTACATCTTTACTACTAAGGAAATTCACAATGAATTTTATTTCGCAAGAATTTACGCAGAGGCAAATAGTGAAGCAAAGACAAGAAGAAGCCACAAGTCAGTTATCAAATTAGTTGAACTATCTAACTATGGCGCAATGGTTCATCCATTGAACTTTCTGATACAATGTACAACATAATCTCGGGACAGTCTTATTCATGTTTATGTTTTTGAATCTTCCATTTATCCTTTGTCCACAGTATTCGTAACAAAATGTATGTAATAGATTTATTACTTTTGGATGCATGACATATGTAGATGCCTTCATTCCTTGTCACTAATGATATATGTAGATGCATTCATTCCTTGTCATTCATGATTTATGTAGATGCATTCACAAGTAAATTTTATCTCAAATGAATGTAAAATTTGTCTTTCTGGATGGTTATATGTATGAATAAGCCTATGTGAAACATCCAACGCCTTATGAGATCGAAGGTAGAGAGAAGTTGGTTTACAAGTTAATGAGACCCTTGTATGGACTGAAGCATGCTCTTACTATTTGTTATGCAAAGGTTAATAGTTATATCTCGATAAACGATTTTTACATAAGAAAATTGAATCAACCTCCCATATGAGACATATGGGAGATATATATTATCAACGTTTATGTTCATGATTTGATTTATATAAGCAAGAGATAAAATTTAATGCAAGAATTTCATGTTGCATTGGCATAAGAATTTTAAATCATCCATTTTGGATAAATGCATTATTCCTCTCGTATACAAGTTTACCACCATTGAAAAGAAATATTTATTTATCAAATTATTTATGAAACCAGGTATACATTTGTTTTAGTAGAGAGATTTGTAATGAATGTATCCATGGAGGTTACAACCCCATTAAAACTTAAAGGAGAAATTAACAAGTAAAGATGCAACTCCTAATGTACATGCTATATTGTACAAAATCCTTCGTCAAATTYTAATGTATCTCACTATAACAATGGTAGAAATTATCTACGCAAGGAATCTTATATCTTGTTCCAAAGAGTATCCTCATGAATTCTACCCGTGGGAAACGAGAAGAACGTGAAAGTATTATGAAAGTATTTTATTAGTAATTCATGGTTTGGTATAAATTGTTTTTCGACTCAGAAGCTTGAGCTAGTAGAATATATAAATATAATATTAATATTAATTGGGATGTGTTATTAAATGTTTGGAAATAAACTTATGAAATTATTTTATTAATAATTCACAGTTTGGTATAAATTGTTCTTCCACTCACAAGCTTTAGCTAGTAGAATATATAAATATAAATACTATTTGGGATGTATTATTGAATGCTTGGAAATAAACCTCTAGTTACATTATTTCCTTGATATAAAACTATATCTTAGAGCAAGAGCAAGTTATATTATTTCTTTGGATCTAAAGTTATATCTTAGAGCAAGAGGAAGTAGGGAATTGTGCACATTGAACTATTATCATTTATAACAAAAAGAATAGGAACAATCATGTGTTTCTTACTAGAATTAAATAAATTAAAATCCATCATTATAACAAAGACTACTAGGTGTATTTTTTTTTCAGTAATTCATGTTTGGATATAAATTATTCTTCCACTCACAATCTTGAGCTAGTAGAATAGATAAATACTAATTGGGATGTGACATTGGATGTTTGGAAATAAACCTATAGTTACATTCTTTTCTTTGATGTAAAGCTATATCTTAGACCAACAAGAATTAGGGAATTGTGTCTCTTTCGCATAATGTAAATATATTACTTACCTCAACAAATTTTCATTCCATTTGGCTTAGAATAATTTTATAAAATTTATAAATGTCTCAAAAACATATGAGTTATGACAAGAAAAATTATAGGAACAAATCTATGTGTAAGTTTCTCTACCATGTTTGTAAACTCCACAAAAATAAAATAATAAAAATGTTTGTAAGATCTATCATTATATATATTACACAGTATGGGGAGATTTTCATGTAATATAATAAATAACCATCATCTTAAATTTATTTAACTCCAAATCTATCAATGGAATAGAGAGATCAGATATATGGAAGTCCAAACCTTTTTTAGAGTGTAAAACTTGAAGAATGATTAAAAGTTTTCACCTCTAGAGATTTAATTCCTATAAAACTTGATAAATCCAAAATTAAATCTATTTAACGTTATATTAAAACATCACAATTATAATGATAAAATAGAATATATTAATCACTAATATTGATTATAATTAATAATATTATATTAAGTTTTTAATAATTTAAAAACTATATTTAATAAAAATATACTTCAAACTTTATATATTTAATTAAACATACTATTTTATAATAATATATTCCTTATATAACTATACATTATATTTTAAAATTAATTTATTATTAATAATTACCATATTTCAAAATAGAATATATTAATTAATAATATTATATTAAGTTTTTAATAATTTAATAATTATATTTAATAAAAATATACTTCACACTTTATATATTTAATTAAACATACTATTTTATAATAATATATTCCTAATATAATTATACATTATATTTTAAAATTATTTTATTATGAATAATTACTATATTATAATCTATTGTATATTTATATGGAGTAAATCCATATGATTTTGTATTTTGGTAGATTAATATTATATATTAATAATAATACAATATGATTATAATAATATATACATTTATAGGTTTATTATAGAAGTTGATGTCAGTGAAGGTTTTGTATTTTGGTAGATTAATATTATATATTAATAATAATACAATATGATTATAATAATATATACATTTATAGGTTTATTATAGAAGTTGATGTCAGTGAAGGAATACATTGAAGAATTCTACAAGATAAACATCAGAGCAGGTCATCGAGAAAGAGATGATGAAAAAGTTTCCAGGTACATGAATGGTCTGCGATATGACATTCAAGATGAGATGTGCATGATGACCATTTAGACTATGGAAGATGTTGATCAGATAGCTCTAAAAGATGAAGAGAATTTGAGCCGAAAGAAAGGTCAAAGAGGCCAAGGTAGAAGTCAAGCCAGAGGCAAAACAATTGCCCAAGACAGAACTCAGAGACCTAAAGAAGAGGAAAAGAAACCTCAAACTCAACCTGAGATAGGAGGAATCTCACAAGGAAGGCAATATGCTGATATGAATACTTTTGCTAGAGCTAGAGGAAGAGGAAGAGATAGAGGAGGTGAAGTGAAATGCTTTGTTTGTGGAAAAATAGGACATAAATCCTATGAGTGTCCAGATAAGAAGAAATGTGGTGGTGAAACTCACATTGCCAAAGCTCAAGGATGGAATGTTGAGGCAGAAGACGCTGAGGGTGGAAGATCTTTGATGATGAGGAAAGTTCTCTTGAAGCCAGAGAACGAAGCAAAGAACCCAACCAAAAGAAACAATCTATTTTGGACTGCTTACAAAACTAAGGATAGGGTATGCAAGGTCATAGTGGACAGTGGTAGCATAGACAATCTCGTATCTACAGAGATGGTAGAAAAGCTGGAGCTAGAGATTGTTGTACATCCAAGCCCATACAGAGTTTCGTGGCTACAAAAATGACATCGGGTAAATGTCACTAAACAATGTTTAGTTGAATTTAAAATAGGAGGATATAAAGATGAAATATTATGTGATGTCATTCCCATGGATGTTTGTCATCTATTGCTGGGTATACCATGGCAATATGACATAAATGTGGTTCATGATGGGAGAAAGAACACATACACCTTGAAAAAAAATGGTAGGACTCACATGTTGTTGCCAATTAAAGATAAAGAGGTGAAAACAAAGATGAGAAACATTGTACTTCTCATGAGTGGGAAGGAACTTTTTGATGAGGTTAAGAAGAAGGAATACACACAATTTATTGTGGTTAGGAATCCCATAATTGTTCTGACCAGTACTAGGATAGATGATTTACCAGAAGAAATCCAGGAGTTGCAGGGAGAGTTTGCTGATATAGTAGTGGAAAAATAACCTTGTTCGTTGCCACCTATCAGGAGTATAAGTCATCATATCGATCTTATACCTAGAGCTAGCTTACCGAACAAAGAATCATATTGGTTGATGCCACAGGAAAATGAAGAAGTTAAGAGACACGTCCAGAAATTAATGGACAAAGGATTGATTCGAGAAAGCTTGAGTCCATGCGTTGTTCCGACAATGCTCAACCCAAAGAAAGATGGAGGCTAGAGAATGTGTACAGACTCAAGGGAAATCAATAAGATTACCATCAGATACATATTTCCATTGCCAAGGATGGACGACTGATGGATTGCTTGAGTGGAGCAATTTTTTTTTCAAAGATTGATTTGAAAACCAGATATCATCAAATTTGAATGAGAGAAGGTGATGAATGGAAGAAAACATTCAAGACAAATGAGGGGTTGTATGAATGGCTTGTCATGCCATTTGGCTTAACTAATGTGCATAGTAATTTCATGAGGTTGATGAACGAAGTCCTGAAGGATTTCATAGGGAAATTCATCATTGTATATCTTGATGATATATTAATTTTCAGAAAAACTGAAGCCGAGCAGTTAAAGCTCTTCGCTACAGTAATGAGAAGATTACAGCAAGAGAAATTGTTGATTAATATGAAGAAATCGTCATTTATGAGGACATAACTCATTTATTTGGGTTTTTTTATCTCTGCAAATGAATTAAAAATGGATCTGGAAAAGATAAAGGCGATTAAGAATTGGCCATCGTCGAAGAGCGTGTTTGAAGTATGAAGCTTCCATGGTTTGGCTAGCTTCTACAGGAAATTCATCCAAAACTTCAATGGAATTAGTGCACTGATGATGGGTACGGTGAATAAAAGACATAAATTGTTTCATTGGACAGAGGAAGCAGAGAAGAGTTTCAATCTGCTGAAGAAGAAGATCACTGAGCAACCAATTCTGGTTTTGCCATATTTTATCAAGACATTCCAGGTCAGGTGTGATGCGAGTGGATTTTCAATTGGAGTAGTCTTGTGCCAAGACGATAGGACGATCGTGTACTTCAGTGAAAAACTGAATGAAGTGAAGATTAAGTACTCCACGCATGACAAGGAATTCTATGCAGTCATACAAGAACTGAAGAAGTGGAGACACTATTTGGTTCCTAAGGAGTTTGTTTTGTACAACGATAATCATTCTTTTCAATTCGTGACTCGACAGGAGAAGTTGAACTAAAAACATGCTAAATTGGTGGAAAACATGCAAAATTTTACTTTTGTGATCAAGCATATTTCTAGAACTGCTAACAAACTTGCTGATGCTTTGTGCAGGAAATGTTTTCTTATGCATGAATTAAGAGTCAAGACTCTGGCTTTTGATAACCTCAAAGAAATATACAGGGATGACCCAGATTTTAAAGAGGCATATGAGGCATCTGAGAATCCAATTCTCAGGGAAAGAAGTCAATGGACTGAATACATGATCCAGGATGGATTATTGTTCAGGGGAAATCGACTATGTATTCTGAAATGCTCCATGAGGGAGAATCCGATGAAGGAAAAACACAGTGGAGGATTGGCCAGACATTTCGGTCATGACAAGACGTTCTCAAAGTTGAATGGCTCATATTTTTTGCCAGGGATGAGGACATATGTTAGGAAATTTGTGGATAGGTGTAGAATTTGTTTGCACACAAATGGAAAAAGACAAAATACAGGGTTATACCAACCATTGCCCATACCTGAAAGGCTGTGGGATGCAGTGAGCATGGATTTCATATTGGGACTGCCAAGGACACAGAGAGGATATGATTCGATCTTTGTGGTAGTCGACAGATTTTCAAAAATGGCACGTTTCATACCATGCCAGAAAACCAGTGACGCAACTCATATTGTGAACCTGTTTTTCAAAGAAGTCATCAGACTTCACGGCTTGCCAAAGAGTATTGTTTATGATTGAGATACCAAGTTCGTAGGGCATTTCTAGAGGACCTTATGGAAGAAGTTGGGGACAAGTTTGTCTTTTAGCTCCGCATATCATCCTCAGACGAATGGACAGACAAAGGTCGTGAACAGGAGCTTGGGAGATTTGTTAAGAAGCTTAGTGATTGAACATCACAGTCAATGGGATCACATTCTGCCATAGGTGGAATTCTCTTACAATGATTCACTCAATAGAAGCACAGGGCAAAGTCCATTCCAAATTGTATATGGAATGCACCCAAGGGGAGTTTTTGAATTGAAAGATGCAGAACAAAATGAATTTAGGAGTGCTAGTGGAGAGGACTTTGCAGAAGGAATGAAGGAGCTTCAATGCCAAATAAATGAGCGATTGCAGAGTTCAAGTCAAGAATACAACCGGAGAGTAGATCAACACAGGCGAGAACTTTAATTTGAAGTTGGTGATCTAATTCTTGCACATTTGAGGAAGGAGAGGTTCCCAAGGGGAACGTATAATAAGTTGAAGATGAAAAAGATTGGACCGTGCAAGGTCATAAGGAAATTTGGGGCAAACGCATATGAGATTAAATTACCCAATGGGGTCGGAATCTCACTGATATTCAATGTTGCAGATTTGTACCCTTACAGAGCTGAAGAAGTAGGAACAGAGGAGGAACAAAAAGAAATTCAATGGAAAAAACAAATGCCTGTAGCTGACAAGCCACAAATGGAAGGCATAATTGACAAACGGATTAGCAAAAAGACCAGGAGGAAAGAGTATTTTGAATACTTGGTCAAATGGAATGGACATCCATTTGAATATGTCAGTTGGAAGGATGAAGCAACAATTCATAGGCATGGACATACCATGCAAGAGATCATGAACAAGAGTTCATGAAAATTTTCAAGCGAGGGAGTATGATGCAGGAGCATCGTAAGAAGCCATCTAAGAAAGCAACGTAAAAGCGACAGACAGTTGGAAAAGCACCAACGCACATTTTGAAGTGTTTTGAGATTAATGAATGGACACTTATGTAATAGCTAAGGGAAGCGTACTTAAATTTATATCTAGATATTGTAAACAGATCTTGAGCATTGATCTCATCTGTAGAATTTAGAGTCATTTATGCGTAATGAATGCAAGTAGGTAGATTTAATTTAATAGATTAGACAGTTTAGAAGCGTAGAAGAGAAAACAAATATAGACACCCTCACCCTTGTATCATTGTAATTTTTTGGATGATTATTCAGAATTCATAAGTTGTAGAGCTTAAGGAGAGAGCTATAGAGAAGAACCCATGTAAAGGAGCACTTGAGTTAATATATGAAGCTTTGACTCAACTTTCACGGTGTTATGATGCTTACTGTTGACATTTGTTGAATGGTATGTTTACAATTGATTTGTTTCTTTGTTATGCATTTGTTTCAATGTTTGATTGTGTGTATGATTTCATGTTGAATGTATGAAGTCTGACAGAGGAGAAGAATGAGTTTCAATTGTTTCTCTTCCTTAGAATTCCTACAAGGAGTGCAGTGAACATCTGCAAGGTGTGCATTGACGAGGGTCTGAGTTTTATCTGAGAAATCTCATGAGAGATACCGTTTTTCTCATACCAGTTAAAGTGCAGGTGAAGCACAGAGCCATGCAAGGTGTGCGCAGGCCAATTGAAGCCTTGGATTTTATAAATCCATAAAGAAGATTGTGAGATTTATGTTGCAAAGAGTGCACAGGATCAGAGACTCAAATAACGAGGGGTTATTTGAAGATTTGCCGCAAGGAGTGCGAGCAGGGATCCTTTTGGGAAGTTTGAGTTTACAAGTGAAATCTCAGGAAGGATAACACCTTTGAAGTGCTCAAAGGGAGATGAAGATCGAAATCGTCTCATAGAAGTCAAGTTCAAGAGGGAGAACATCGAGTCGTTTGGGGTATAAGTCATTGAGGAGTGCATCTGGTGGTCAAAATTATTCGAGGAGAACTCGCGAAGTGACGAGGACCGTAGGATCCAAAGGAGATGCAAGGTGGTTAGGAGTTGGATGAACCCACCACCCTGATATCAAGAATCAACGTGGACCATTGATCGTGGTCTGTTGAGCCGTGATATCATTTCGGGGATTCGAGATTCGTAAGATTGGAGTGTAGGCCAAAATCCTTGGTCACGCAAATTCCCTTACTGTGAAAAGGATTATCAAGTGTGCAATTTCAGAATTTCGGTAATTTGGGGTTCGACATACTGGAAATTCCGATGACAAGGAACCATGACTCTTTGCATTGAAAATCCCAAAGTCGTGAACGTGGCGTGCCTTCGGTGTGGGATTTAGGCATTTCGACTTTCCAGAGTTTGGGAAGTAGAGGAGGCTGTGGTTTTGGAATCGAGAGTTTCAAACTCCCGGTTTGTGAAATCCCAAAGAGAGAAAGGAAAATTCCCAAAAAGTCGAGGGACAAACGCGTTGGGCACCAATCGGAATTAGGAGATTCAGGACTCAAGAAGTGGAGTTGTTTCGTCAACACAACTCCCCAAATCGTGAAGAGAGAACTACTGAAAAGGTGGGTCCCAAGTATCAGTCAGAGGATACGTGCAGCGGAAGTCAAAGGAGGGGTCAAGCTTCAGCGAAAATCCTGAAAGGACATTGATATCGCATTCCATGGGACATTGAGCCCATTTCGGCATTCTGAAATTTCGGAGTTCGGGGAATCATAAGGGAAGAGAAACAACTGTTGGCATGTGTTTGGCGCATTTAAGGAGTCAACCTTCATTGAAAATTGGCATTTCGGCATTTGCCAAGAGCTATGGAAATACATCAGGACTCTGCAACTCTCGAAACCCAAAGTCCTTTGTGGCTTAAACAAAGGGCTTGATTAACCCTTGGCGTGGTTTTAGTGACGATCCTGCGTGGATCTCGGCCCGAGAGCAGGGGGTCTGCATTATGTTGTACCAAGGTTATTGACACGTCTATCACCTCGGGACGACATGATTCCTAATGAGGGGATGATGGTGCATCCTATTGGATAGCGGTGAATGAGAACGTGGTCGGAGTCGGTGCCTCTGTGTGAGTGTTGTCGATCTTTGTAAGTTGCTTTTGGAGCATGGGTGGAACGCCTTCATGCATTTGGATCGTGTGCCTTGAGGTTCTAGTCTTCTTCATCTTTGGTCGTTGTGTGGAGAGTGGGATGTGGTCCCTTAGCTTGTAGGCGTGTCTTATTGTGTCGAGCGGGTAGTCATTCCTCCATATTGTTCTATGCATTTTTGCCGAGTTTCCCTTGTGCCAGTGCGTGGAGTCATAGTCGTCAGTGGTGTAGCTAGTTGTTGTCGTCGTCACCTTCTTTCCTCTTAACCCCAAAAAAAACATAAAATCTTTGCACTTCTTCTTCGCACGTAATCGTAACGGTGGGGTTGTTACCAATATCACTCGGTATCCAACTTATCATAAGACATTTGCGCCATAGAAAGCCACGACAATTCCAAAAAAGGATCTCGAGTGTCTCAAATTCCTATTTATTATTATCCTTCTGGTCTCTATCCCTAACAATAGCTTTTCGATTTCTAATTGTTGCCCATTTTCCTTCTTTCCTCGCTTATTTTACCTTCTCAACTTCCTTCCTTAATTTAGCTTGGTCTTCAGGATTGAGGTCTTCATTTATAAATATCCGTGACCCTTTTAAGCTCAAATATTTACTAAATATGTTATATTTATGGTCATTACAACTTACTTTAACATGGATCAATCTATCTTTGTGATCAATTATTTTTCCGAGCCTCTTTGCTTCTATGAGGTAAGTTGTATCAATTTGTGTTTTATTATTTAATTATTCTTTTACTATTGCTAGAGTATCCTCCTCTTGTTGTTATTTTATACCAAAAATTATGAGGTTCAAGGCTCTTTTGTTACTCTGATGATCAAGTTCCATTAACTTATTCATTTTCTCTTTGATGGGTTTGATATCCAATTTGTTTTCCTTATTAGTGAGGTTCAAATTGTTGGTTAGTTTTTCTTCTAGCTCTTTAATCCTATCTCTCAAGTTGTGATTTTCTTCAACTTGTCCTTCTTGGGTTGATTTTTTATGTTTTTCCATTTCTTGAATCCTATCCTTGATTGTATGCAATTCACTCGTGAACCCTACGAATCTATCCTCTATTTGACTTTGAATGATATCTTTAATTTTTTTATCAATCATTGTCTCTAGCTCTATTTGGAGTTTTGCTTCTCTTTCTTCACTACTTTTTTCTAATGATTCTAAGTCTATTTGGATTTTGGCATCTCTCTCTTCTCTCATTTTTTCTACTAATTCCATTCCTGATCAAAACTGCAGCGAACTATTATTCCAGTTACCTAAAATATAATAATTTTAAAGTTATTAAATATTTACTCAATACAAACATATTGTTTGTATTATATAACAGTCAAATTAAAGTGTTTGTTATAGCCAAATCACATCCACTTGAATATAAAAGAACCAAATTGTTCTTGGGACACGGGACACGTGGATCGACGTACACCAACAGAGTAAACTTTAATATGTTCGTCCTTATCTATTGAATATCACCGGCTTCAAATAAAACCCTCATTATCACGACAATACAATTAATTGAAAATCGAATGCGATTGTGGTCTATTTTCAAATCGATTTCCAAGTAAATGGACATCTTAACTACTAAGGAAATTCACAATGAATTTTATTGCTCAAGAGTTTACGCAGAGGCAAATAGAGAAGCAAAGACGGGAAGAAGCCACAAGTCAGATATCAAATTAGTTGAACTATCTAACTATGGCGCAATGGTTCATCCATTGAACTTTCTGATACAGTGTACAACATAGTCTCGCGACAGTCTTATTCCTGTTTATGTTTTTGAATCTTCCATTTATCCTTTGTCCACAGTATTAATAACAAAATGTATCTAATAGTTTTATTACTTTTGGATGCATGATCTATGTAGATGCATTCATTCCTTGTCATTCATGATTAGATGCATTCACAAGTGAATTGTATCTCAAATGAATGTAAAATTTGTCTTTCTGGATGGTTATATGTATGAATAAGCCTATGTGGAACATCCAACGCCTTATGAGATCGAAGGTAGAGTGATGTTGGTTTACAAGTTAATGAGATCCTTGTCTGGATTGAAGCATGCTCTTACTATTTGTTATGGGAGATACATATGTATCCAATCTCCTATATGTCTCCTCCCATATGAGACATATAGGAGATTGGATACACGTTTATGTTCATGATTTGATTTATATAAACAATAAACGTTCATGATTTGATTTATATAAACAAGAGATAAAATTTAATACAAAAAATTTATGTTGCAATGACATAATAATTTGAAATCACCCATTTTGGATAAATGCATTTTTCTTCTAATATAGAAGTTTACCACCATTAAAAATAAATATTTATTTATCAAATTATTTATGAAACAAGGTATACATTTGTTTTAGTAAAGAGATTTGTAATGAATGTATCCATGGAAGTTACAACCCCATTAAAACTTAAAGGAGAAATTAACAAGTAAAGATGCAACTCGTAATGTACATGCTACATTGTACAAAATCCTTCGTCAAATTCTAATGTATCTCACTATAACAATGGTAGAAATTATCTACGCAAGGAATCTTATATCTTGTTCCAAAGAGTATCCTCATGAATTCTACCCGTGGGAAACGAGAAGAACGTGAAAGTATTATGAAAGYATTTTATTAGTAATTCATGGTTTGGTATAAATTGTTTTTCSACTSAGAAGCTTGAGCTAGWRKATATATATAWATATAATATTAATATTAATTGGGATGTGTTATTAAATGTYTGGAAATAAAYTTATGAAAKTATTTTATYARTAATTCAYRGTTTGGTATAAATTGTTCTTSYACTCACAAGYTTTRGYTAGTAGAATATATAAATATAAATACTAWTTGKRATGTRTTATTGAATGCTTGGAAATAAAYCTCTAGTTACATTATTTYCTTGGATMTAAAACTATATCTTAGAGCAAGARCAAGTTATATTATTTCTTTGRATCTAAAGTTATATYTTAGAGCAAGAGRAAGTAGGGAATTGTGYACATTGAACTATTATCATTTATAACAAAAAGAATAGGAAMAATCAYGTRTTTCTTAYTAGAATTAAATAAATTAAAATCCATCATTATAACAAAGAYTACTAGGTGTAWTTTTTTTAGTAATTCATGTTTGGATATAAATTATTCTTCCACTCACAATCTTGAGCTAGTAGAATAGATAAATACTAATTGAGATGTGACATTGGATGTTTGGAAATAAATCTATAGTTACATTCTTCTCTTCAATCTAAAGCTATATCCTAGACCAACAAGAACTAGGGAATTGTGTCTCTCTTTCGCATAATGTAAATATATTACTTACCCCAACAAATTTTCATTCCATTTGGCTTAGAATAATTTTATAAAATTTATAAATGTTTCAAAAACATATGAGTGATGACAAGAACAATTATATTGTGAGGAACTAATCTATTTGTAAGTTTCTTTACCATGTTTGTAAACACCACAAAAATAAAATAATAAAAATGTTTGTAAGATCTATCATTATATATACTACTCAGTATGGGGAGATTTTTCATGTAATATAATAAATAACCATCATCCTAAATTTATTTAACTCCAAATCTATCAAATATACGGAAGTCCAAACCTTTTTTAAAGTGTAAAACTTGAAGAATACTAAAAGTTTTCACCTCTAGAGATTTAGATATTTAATTAAACATACTATTTTATAATAATATATTCCTAATATAATTATACATTATATTTTAAAATTAATAATTACTATATTTTAATCTATTGTATATTTATATGAGTAAATCCATATGATTTTGTATTTTGATAGATTAATAATAATACACCATGATTATATAT
>ML778588.1:958169-998086 GCA_009831015.1 Picea engelmannii | reverse complement strand
TTTAATTTTAATGATTGTTTATTTTATTACAAATGTTTTGAAAACTAGATTTAATATTTTTTTTAATAAAACATCTTAAGAAAAAAAAGATAAAAACAAAATAAAAAAACTAGATTTAAAATGAAAATAATAACAATGGAAGTGTTAATAGTTGAATCCTGGTTAATATAGAAGATATGAATACCAATTTTCCATATCAAAAGAGTTAATTATTCTATATGGTTCTTTAGGTGGAAGAAACAAGACATTGATAACAACTTTGCTTCTTGCAATAGTTAACAGTTTTTGAAGTTTTTTTAACAGTTTTTGAAATTTTTTTTTAACGTAGAAAAAAGAATAAAAACCAAATAAAAAAACTGGATTTAAAATGAAAAAGATGACAATGGAAGTGTTAATAATTGAATCCGCTCATTCTTTGAGTTAATGTAGAAGAGATGAGTAGCAAATTTTCAATATCAAAAGAGTTAATTTTTCTATATGTTTTCTTTCGGTGGAAAAAACAAGACATCCATAACAACTTTGCTTAGTGCAATAGTTGACCGTTTTTAAAGTTTTTTTTAATGTAGAACAAAGAGAATACATGAACCTAATTCACTATCTTATTTTCTAAGATATTATTAGTTAATGTGGATTTTTCTTCCTTGTTTAGATTTATATCTATATTATATATTAAATATATATTTTTATTCCTATACTTTTGTTAAATGAAATTTTCATCTATACTTTTGTAAATGTCATTAACTTTAACAATTTATTATTTTATTATATTATTAATCTTTTAAAAATATTATTTTTTCCATAAATAAAAATAACCATTAAAAAAAACTAAACGTTTCCATAATTTTTTCAACACTTACTATTACAAAATCTTTCCTCCGCTTGTTCAAATGGCAATTATTGACAACAACAACAACAAAAAAAAAATTATTTATCATCCAACAATCTCATATTATTATAAATCATTTTATACATTTAACAAAACTTTACTACGCACATTATAATTAATTTATAATTTCTAATGTATTAAATGTTTATATAATACAAACATATCGTGAGTACAGTCAGATTAGAGTGCTGGTTGTATGCCAATCATATACCATCCAATTGCATATCAAACAACAAAATTGTGGTTTCATGCATGTGAATCGGCGTGCACCAACTGAGTAAAGTTTAATGTGTTTGTGCTTTTATTCTTCTTTATCTTGATGAATTTTCCAATGATCCTCAGCGCACAGTACGCAGCGGTAAATATTTATCAAAAAGTCTGTAATAGTATTATGACGTCTGTACGTGCATAATCTTTGTAGAACCATTCATCCCTTAGCATTCATCAAGACTCGTGAATAATTGCAAATGTGTTTTATTGCCTCCTCCGATACCCTAAAAATAACTGCCACCTGCCTTCGGGACATCGGACGGGCAAGGTTAAAATTCGTGCTTTGATACAGTCGTTGGGTTGTGTCATCACGTGGCGACGATCGAAAGGGAATAAAAGCATACTGCATCTCGTGATTGATCTGGTCCTGTTTCGGCCATCCGCTTCGTTTCTCGATAGTTATTGCAAGGGTTCACTAAAAATTATTGAATAACTAGTTACACAGATAAGTTATAAATCTCTATCTCAGACTATAGCTCCAATGTTTACTCTTTTCGCTTAATTCCGGGTTGTCTTCTTTCTACAAGCTCGTCCGATGAGTTCTCTTCAACTCCAGGGTATCTTATACGAATGAATGTGCGGCTGATTATGTTTTAAAACTTGTTTATAATATAACTTTTATAATCAATTCACTTTAGATGTTATTATCCATGTTATTATTGAAATGGTGCAAATAATTTAGACTAGTTTACAATAGTATAATATGTTTTGTATAATCCATTGTACTTTACATATTATCATAAATTATTTTTTGAAATGTCGTAATCGTTTTTGTCTGCTTTTGAAATGTTGCAATCGATTTCGTGAACTTCACAGTTGTATAATTTTATGTTTCAAATAATGGATGGTGTTTTTTTTTTAAGTATTTTTTCTTTTTTATAATATATGATGAAAAGTGTATAACTTTAAATCAAGTTTATTGTCATTTTTATTTTTTTATTATATACAAAATGAATGATGTAAATATATGATATTTTTCATTTTTAACTAATGGATTTATTTTCCAAATCTTATTATTGTATTGCATTTTGAATAGTAAATGATGTAAATTTTTATTACTTTGCAATTATATCAATTTATCTTTTAAATAAAAAATAGTTTAAAATTGTGGTATTTTTAAATATTATTAATTAAAAGAGTTAATCAAATTTAGGATATATTTAGTTTATAAAACTAAAATTTTCAAAACCCAAATTATTAACTAGTTATTAGTTTATAAATATTGGAGTGCCTTTTGAATAGTAAATGATGTAAATTTTTATTACTTTACAATGATACCATGGTGTTGCAGTACCTTGTGTTGATCATGGACCTGTTGGCAGATATTGTGAATCTCCTCAATTAATATTGTGGCTTTGTCGGTCTTAGACTAAAAATGGGAATATCTTTTCTGTGTGGTTCCACGAGGTAGTGCAACATCAATGCGACCCAAGGGTTGGAATCCCAACCCCACCTGAAAGGGGCTATGTCCGATGGGGATATGGAGAGCCATGTTGTAACTGTGTTTAACATAGGGAAGACTCTCATCCCATGTATGTGGATGTTTAGAGTTGTACATGCGTAGGATGTGCACAATTATATGATTGCCAACCTCTATTTGGTTGTCGGTTTGGGGGTGGAAAGCGGTGAATTTAGTGAGATTGGTGTCCAATAGAGACCAAAGACTTGACCAAAATGTGTTGAGGAACCTATTGTCCCGATCAAAGATGATGAATTGTGGTATCCCAAAATGTATCCACACTCGTTTCAAGAAAAGCTTGGCAGTATCTCTCACTGTGTTGTTCTTTTTGCAGGCTATGAAGATGGGCATCCTCGAAAACCTATCAACTACCACAAATACACAATCATTGCCTTGATTGGTGGACGGAAGGCCAGACATGTAATCCATCGAGATGGATTCCCAAGGCTTATCAGGAGTAGGAAGAGGGGTGTATAAGCATTACTTATTGATGGCTCGCTTGGAAATGGCACATGCAATGCAAGATATGATATACTTGCTGACGTCTTGTCGACGTTTTTTCCAATAAAAATATTTCAGTAGAATGACCACGGTTTTCTCCATGCCAAAATGTCATGTCATCCTATTGTAGTGAGCTTCCCAAATCAACTTTGCATGCTCACTTGTAGGAACATAGAGATGGACCAGATGGCATAATAGTCTGTCCTGAATGAAAAAATCGATGACATTCATGCATGTACCGAAGAGATTATAGGTGGTAGCGAAGTATGGATCTTGTTGATAAAGTTGGGGCCACTCAGATACCTCATTTCCACATGAATGGAGCATGGTGGTGAGTGTAGCCATGGGAGGTTGACTGATGCACTCAGCAACATGATTTGCGCTCGATGTCTTATACTTGATGTGGAGATAGAACTGTTGCAGGTAGGTGGACAACTTCTAATGGAGTTCATTCTACAACTTACCCTTTGTCTGTATGAACTGCAGAGGCTTGTGATCAGTGTGGATGATTGTCTCCTTTCCGAGAATGTAATGTTTCCATTGATGACACGCTTGTACAATGGAATACATTTTCTTGTCATAGGTGGGGTATTTTTGGACAGTATTTGATTCTCTTACTATGGTATGCTACCGAATGATCATGGTGAGTTAGAAATGCACCTACAACATAGTCATATGCATCAGTCTCAATCTTGATCAGTTGTTGTAGATTGGGTAAGGAGAGTAATGGAGCTGAGCACAAACGATGCTTCAGATCATCAAATGATCATTGTTGTTCCTTCCCCGACGTGAACTTTTCCCTACCACCACCCTTGCTCACTTGGCTGAGGGCCCATGCAATATGGGAGAATCCCAACACGAACTGTCGGTAGAAGTTGTCTAGTCAAAGAAGCTTTGAAGCTTGGTTAGTGTGGTCAGGGCTAGCCAGTCACTAATGACTTGGATATTATCTCGATTAATATGTACCCCATGCTCATCAACAATGTAGCCCAATTATTGGACCATGTTCATGCCAAAGGAGCATTTTTCCAAGTTGTCTTATAGCTTTTTCTTCCACAGAGTGCTCAAAACCTGTTGATTATGTTGCATGTGCTCCTCCCAATTTTTGATGAAGATGAGGATGTCATTGTAATGTACCTCAAATTCACCATAATTTTTTTATTTTTATTTTTTCTTATGTTACCATTAATCTCCAAATTTATATATATTCAATACCAAAATGAAATAGTCTTTATTCCTATTCGCAACATGATGCAAATCCTCTTCTTACTAACCCATCATTAAGGGTTTAGGACTTAAGGTTACTAGGATTATTTCACATGTTTAATTATGATATACTTGTTATAAGCTATAGTCGCACTCTGCTTACTATATACTACAATCACACTTTGAAAGGTGTCTTTTAGTTTGTTTAACACGACTATGAACCTTATACAAATCTTCCCTGCTATAAAAAATGTACATATAGAATACTTCATTCAATACTTAGGTTCTGCATCCCTTTCGAGAAGGTCCCATCACATACCAACTCATTCATTGCACACACAATATAACGATTAAGGGACTGGGCTAGACCACTCCAGCTCTATGTACGTGAGGTGTTCCAATGGACCACGTTGCTCTTCCTAACCGAAAACGGTGTTGGTGTAACTAGGTTGGCAATTTCTAGAATTAAACCCATGTCTTAATTGGCTATTGTCCTTACTCAATAATGGCATTAAGGAAATGCAGAATTAACTGCCAGGTATTAAATGAGTTCTGACTGCTACATTTAAATTTTTCGGTAGTGCCCCTACCTCGGCCTTCTACTCGACGTACATGCCCAAATGATCCTTGACACCTTTCCCTGGCCACATGGTCTGGGTACTTCGCACCATCCCTTTCATTACTTCCGAGAAAGGTCCTCCCATAGATAATCGCTCTGAGTTTCTTGGTTCATGTGACTTAGAGGTAACCACCATTGATAGGGTTCCTATTACCTCTCTTTTCTTTCCTGTAAGGCCGAGGCAACTCTGGAAATTTTTCTATTGTGAGCGAAGAGGATCACCATCTACTTTTCCCTTATACCAGGTAAGCCTATTTGCACCCACCATCGACATCTGTGTACTAAAGGTTGATTTGGTGACTGCTGACTGATAGACTTAGTTGTGTCTTTGATTGTTCTCGGTATTCTTTGATATTTGGAATAGTATTACCTAGACTCAGACTGAGTTTTTTTTTTTTTTTCCAAGCTTCAGACAGTTTAATGAAAGTGTAGTTCCCTGTGGAAAAGTCCTTATTATTCCTCAATTTTTCTCTGCTTCGACTACTAGTTAACAGGACTAGCTTAAGGAAAGTTTGCATTAGCGTGGGTAATTTCAGAACTAATAAGGCCTTTGATTCAAGAACTCCTCCTGTATGAGGCAAGAACAATATATAGGTGAGAAAGACCTTTTAATCGGGGTTTTCTCATTCGTTCTCCGGGAGAAAAGCTTCAAATATTTTGTCACCATATGGTAACTCTGAACTTTTCCTACCCCACATTCGTGCAATTGAAAAATGGAACTAGGCTTTCTTCATAACCCATTACTCTGTGGGTCTGGTCGTGACTCCCATTGAGTTTGGTGTCGATACTATTTTTATTTTCTAGACCCTCTACTATTCTTAGCGTTTACAAATACATGCATCTATGTAAAAAGGAACTTGTATTCAACTAGGCTTTGATAAGGAAGAAAAATGCAGTCATCTGTGTATCACATATTACAGTCTACGATTACATTGAGGCATTCATTTTCCCCTTTTTCTTCTATTTCCATCATATTGTTTATTTTTTTGGTGTATTTTCAAGAAAGTGAAGTTATGTCTAAAAATTGAGAAAATGTTTCCTTCCGCCGAATGATATTCAAACAATATACCTTTTTTTTTATGTTAATAACATTGCATGATGTATTGCAACCTCTGAGGGTCTGGTTATGTATACCTCTGTTTTGTTTTCACTGATTTCATTTTATCGAGTGTAAGAATTTTGTTATCATATCTAATGATGGGGCCCTGTTTGTATGCGAGGGTACCCATCAGAAATTTATCGACCCATTTTCCCCTTTCGATTACCGGACGTGGCTTCAACAATGCTTGGGATAGTAAGAGTGATCTCTGTCCTTTAAGTTAAGTAAAGACTCTATGGAAAATCTTATTTCCCTTTCTTTCTGTTGTTCGTTCTGCCAGTGAGATTCTTGATTTACAATTTTTATGGTTATTAACTTTAATTTCATGTTTCGCTTGCAGGGTCTTCTTCCCTCCGAGATTCCTAGAATTAAGATGACTCTGAATCCAACAAAGGTACTCAGGTTCTAGGATATGGTTTGGGATTATTCATTGATACTAGAAAAAGACAATATTTGATCTAGATTAATAATTCCAGACTTTCATAGTAAGTCAAATGAATTCATCTATGTAATTGTCTTGTTAGAAAATTAAATGGAAGGGGACTCCATCATCATAACACTTGCGAATAGTATTACCTACCATGGGTGGGTGAACAATGTTTACTGTTGTTCTGATTTTGGAACTTAAACAGATTGAGTATGATTATGCACATTTCTCTCCTTGAAGGGTTTCGCTTCTATGTATCGCATCATAAAAATAACGTTTGATTTTCGAAGCACTTGACCTGATATTTAGTTTGGTTATTATTACAATTCAGACCTGATATATATACTTTTATTATTACTACAGTCCAGAATATGAAAGATTTACTCACTTTTCCACATGTTCTCTATAAGAATGGACAGACAACATGAGTCATTTGTTTTTCTTTAAAGTAATAGAGAAGATAGATACAATCATTATTTGTTAATAGGATTAGGAAATCTCGATTCTAACATCTTATATAATATATAAAAAGGGGTTCCAAATTCTCTAAATTTCAAATTCGCCAAACTTTATGCATCTGGCATTTTGTTTTCATGTTGTTGATGCATATTGTTGGTCAGCATATGATTCATATCATACATGTACAAACATATATAATATAACTATTTCTGCTATAAATAGTCAACTTCCATTTTATTGTACAGATTCCCAGAAAATAGTGTGTGTATATATATATATATATATATATATATATATATATATATATATATATATGTAGCATATATAGGTATATTTTCCTCTACGCATCTTTATGAAAATACTGTATTTATTTTTCTTCTGAATTTACTAGTACATGAGTTGAGACTCATAGGTGTACTATAACTACCTACATAAATATAATTATTCATAGATGATGGTATACTTGATCCCAATCGCATCATGCACAGGATTAGTCTACTCAACAAAATTAATTAAAAGTGGGATTTAGCCTACAGGTTATCCTATTACAAGAGTAATGAAATTCTACAGGAATAGTTCTTCCTGTTAATACATCCAATGACATTAGTATTTACTCAACACTATGTTCCAGCAGAAATAATCCATTCCTAATTGATGAATAGGAGGTATTTGATCAATCTCTAAACACAACAGCTTTCAACCAGGATTCATTCATAGAAATAAATAAAATGCAGATCTATCAGTGATCATAATATTTAACCAAAGACAGAGTAGAATAACTTAACTGAATCAATTAGCGCTAAGACAAAGGGAGAAACCACATTCCTCCCAACCGTAGAATAGGGAAGTCAAATCCCTTTTCCTATCCACCCCCTAGCCTAACCATGAATCCATGAGGGAAAACTTGGAATTTCCTCTTCAACAATGTCTTCCTCTGTCAGTAATATTCTCCTTTCCTCACACTCAGCAGGTAGTGTTCATGACAGCGAGAAACTAGAAATATTATTTCCCAGCATACCCTTCCTTGCCTCACACTCAAAACAGAGTGTTCATAACATCAAGAGGTAATTATTTTCCCCGGCATACTTGGCAAGGTCCTGCCTCCTCAGATATGCTATTTAACAACAATTTATTTGCGTAGGTCTTTCTTCCCCCCCCCCCCCTTGGTAATTTTCGCAGCTTTCTAAATCCCTAATGTTGAGGGGTTGCCAATGGCCAAAGCTCTGATTTTCCACTTGTAACAATCATCCCAGAGGTAGTTCCAACATGTTCCCCACTCATGGAGTCATGGTCAACTGATTTTAACATGGTTGTTCCATTTGTCCTCCTGCAATTAATATAAAATATTTTGTTTTCATACAAGTGTCATAGTCAAATTGTTAGTTGGGTCAAATCAGATCTTTTCCCAACATTCATAATAATTAATTACAATTATCAAATTTGAAATTCAAAATTGCCATAAATGGAAAAAAAAATCCAAATTCGAATTTACTAAAAACGGAAAAAAATTTCAATAAATTTTAAATTTTAGAAATACTTTATTTTTTGGGGGATGTCCTAGTCATCCAAATATACCACCATAAAATAGTTGATTAAAGGTATAAATACATCATCTATCAACCTCATGAAAGTGGCTAGTGCATTTTTTAAGCCAAAGGGAAAAACCAACCATTCGAAGAGACCTTCTTTAGATATGAAAGTTGGCTTCCATACATCATTTGGTTCGATCGGAACCTGGTGGTAGTCAGACTTTAGTTCAATCTTGTTGAAGAACTTTTCCCCCTTGATTTGGCCAAGGTCATCAATTTGGGTAATTGGGTATCGGTTCCTAACTGTGATTTTGTTTAATTCTCTGTAATCAATGTAGAGCCTCTGGGTCCCATCCTTCTTCTACACCAGTACAATCAGGCTTCTGCAAGGGGAGGAGTTGGGTATGATGTGACCATTTTTAAGAAACTCTTAGATATTACACTTCATTTCTTCATTTTACATCAACGAGCGATGATATGTTGGTCCATTAAGACAAGTTAAAATGAGGGTTATATCAATTAGATGTTTGAATTGGCAGTGCATCGGTACCCCTGTGGGTGAGGACAAGATGTCTCTATAATCTTATATGATCTCATTCACTTGCTTCTACTACAAAGAGAGGCTCTGTGTAGAGGCCACGGATGTGGTGGCGACCTTCAACTGACTAGAAGCACAGATCACAAATAAGACGAAATTGTCGGTCTATGAAATGACCTTACTGCATTTCTTATAAGATATTAAAGAAATAGCGGTAGGAGGTGTTACCACTGGTATCCAATACAATTTTATACCCAAATTAATAATAACACTATAGGGTATAGACTCGTACACAGCATGTCGCTTCCACAAATATGGATTTCCTAAAATAACATCACAAACTTTAAGGGGAGTAATATCACACAATACCTCATCTTTGAAAGAATTATGTCATAGGGAAGACACACTATTGACTGACAAAAAGGTCTCTTCCTTGGTGATGTCAGACGATGGTGTAGGGTTGTGGGTTCAGTGTCTTCGACAGGTCCATCCACTTGACTACCTCTGTAGATATCAGGTTCTTCTGAATTCCACTATCGAAAATGAAATGAAGAAAAGCCCCCTTTACCCAAATATTTGAGTGAAGGAGGCGTTCTCCTTCCTTTGGTTCTTCTGGTTTTCTTGGTTGGACTTTGGTGGTAGTGACAGTGACACTAGGTTCAGCATCAATAATCTTCTTCCCTCCTTTTGGATTTTATTCGGAGTCAGAATCGACCTCTGACTCAGAAGATTTCATATCGACCACGAATGACTACTTGGAGCATCATTCTTCAGTGTTGTACCAATGGATTTTATGGTATTCACACCACTTTCCTATGTCCTTCGCCTTCTCATTACTCTTCTTGTGTTGTGGCTTTGGTTGGTTGTACTGAGAGTGGCCATATTTTCTCTATCCCTTGTTGTGTGCGTTGGGGATGCCTTTTCCCTTCTTTGGCTGTGAGGAGTTTAAAGATTCAAACTCTCACTTCTTTTGCTAAAATTTATGCCCGATCTTGACAACATATCTATAATCCGTACCCAATAATGCAATGTCTAGAAACTTCATTTTTTTTAATGTATCTATGCAAACATATGTGGTATTTCAACACCATATGTCACTCAGATTCTTTGATACCCAATTTGGTGCACACAGTATGGAAAATATTGGTGAAATATGGTACTGTCTGGTCCTTTTCCTGACATAGGGTGGTCCATTTGGTGTATCGGTCCTCGTATCTTCCAACAGGGTTGTAATGTTATTTAATGGCATCAGATAAGGAATCCCATGTGGGTGCAACTAAAAATATTGCATATGCCTCTATGGCCCTTTTCTCATAGTAAGTATCCCACAAGTCCTTAACATGGGGGATAACCTTGAGGAGTGAAAAAGTAATCTTTTCCCTATCAAAAGAATTGTGAACTGAAAAAATACCCTTCGAATAGATTCAACCATTTATCTACGACATCTGCATCTACCAATCCTTCAAATAATGGAATATCAAATTTTTCCTATGCCTTGAAGGGGGTTGCATGGTCGTTTGATGAAGATTCTTATCCTGTGGGTATATGTCGAAGGATCTATGCAAATGTTTCCATAATTTTGTTCCTTTTTCATGCAAGGGATTCATAGAGAAACATTTTAAAAGGATCTCCTGCTCCATCATCTTTATTTTCGTCCCCCATGGGTTGTTTTTGGGCTCAGCATGACCGATCTTGCAAGCGCTCAACTAATTCAAGTCCCAAATTCTTGTACCCATATCTTCTCGAGGACATGCATGAAGAAAAATATATGAAGAGAAGACCACTCTAATACCACTGATCAGGATTTAGAAGAGGAACGAACTGATTAACAACTGAATACAATCAACACAGAGATACGAAGAATAACATATATATTCAGTGAACAATATCTTATATAGAATAAATAAATAGGTTGAAACTGTAAAACTACAAAATTGAAAATATTTGCTCGAATGGTGGTATCTATCGTTGAGAAGATATGTGGCTACTATGCACATTTGTCTGAGAAAAATTATTACAATGGGTTCCAGAGGCCTTTTTTAACATTACTCATGAATTCCAAAACCCTATACATCCAAAAAGCTAACCCTAGGAGATGAAACACCAAATGTTATGTTGGCCCCGATGGGTAAGTTAGTACCTCAACTTCCTGGGGTCATAACATTTGCATAAAACCTCTATTTTAGGTGCGTGATACCCTGTTGGAAAGATCTTTTCAAGAACTACACATTATGTTGTCAAACTCTGACTCCATCTACATTTTTACTGTGTAAAGAAAAATAAACATTGTTTAGGGACCGAAAACATCTTTGGAAGTACAGAAAGATATGTTGGCATGAAAACATCGAAAATAAGCCAATCAGATTAGTTGGGCGGCAACGAGGCTCCACTTGAAAGATGTGTAGGGATTTAGACAATACCAAAAGTGTAGAACCCACAATTGCAAAGAAGTAAAGAAGAATGTGTTGAACTAAAAATTGTCAAGAGGAGCTAGTTGGAATAGGTGGGTGGCCACCAATATACACCTGTATCACCTTGGCATTTTTCGCTATAACCTTTTTTTTATGTTATGACCCAAGGGGGGCATATATATGGCAAAATGTATATGATATGACCCAAAGCGGGGGTATATATGTGACTAAATGTACATGTAATGTTTAAATATATATGTAATACGAACAACCTTGTGATAAAGGGGCCTCATGTGCAAGTGTGAATTGTTATATAAAAGATATCATGTATTGATTATTGATATAGAATGTTGAAGTATGAAGGGAATTTGGTTATTTCGAGGGGGTTCCCCTATTATTTAAGGAGTTATTGTGTAACTTATATATATTGGAGTTGTTCTCCACGTTGACATTCTGTACATGGTCTGTACTTCTATTATTTTATGATATTTTGAGTGTTTGGATCATAGCATTTGGTATCAGAGCTTGAGGTCTTGGGGTTTCGCTACTACATGTGAGACACCTTGGAATTTTTTCTATAAATTTTTTTGTATGAAAATTCTTAAGGAAAACCTTAGAGGATATTTAGTATACATGTCACAGTATTTGGGGTTCAAATTTCATCTCTTGATGAATTACACTTTTAGTGATATAACTTGCATAAGATAGGGTTCTCGAATCATCCTTAATTTAGCCATCGCAGAGTTTTTTCTATAAAAAAAATTCAGTAATGTTTCAGACCTTGAAACCCAACAAATATTCATAGAAATTATTAAAGTATCTTTGAAAAAAATTCAACATTTCGTTCATCCCAATTTTGTAGATACACCTTGTGGAAGATAGGGTATCTGACTAGTCCTATTGACTAGTCTCAAATAGGTGTTCCGGGAAAAACAACCATAATTGATTCCTAGTGTATCCAAATTGAGTGAGACAATTTGCATTGGACAATGAACAGTTTGTAGTATTTTCTTTACAAGTTTTAGAATTTTATATCAATTCTTTAATGTGGGGCACATTGTAAAAGTGAGACATCCTAGAAAGGGAACAAATCAACAAGGTGTGGGGAAGTTACCATAAATTCCAATTGGGAAATCCAATTTTTGTCAAACCTATGGGATTGCAAAGAGATTTCATATTAGTACAAGAAGAAATTTCAAACTGAGAAGGGAAGAAATTTCATAGATACATCATAATTAAGGTCGGCAAGGAGGACAGACTCCAAATTAGGGTTTCAATGGTATGTTCACTTAAAACTATCATAACTTTTGATCAGAATATTCGATTGAGCTTATTCAAAATCCATTGAAAATATAACACATAGAACATAATATTGGAACAAGGATTACAACTATTTTATATATTTATCCTTAATATATTGAGGTTGTGACTTGAGGGTTGGGATTATACCTAAATTAACAATCAGTGGAAATGCCTAAATTTACAAGAGATGGAAATAAAGATGAAATCGATCTTATAGAATGGTTTAGGTAGGTAAAAGAATATAATATGACTACTTCGAAGGAAACACATTATTTTTTTGATGAATCTTGTAAGTGGTGGATGAGTGTTGATCAAAATAATAAATGGCACTAAACATGGGAAGAATTTGAAAAACTCTTCTCAGATAAATGGATTATGGATACAAAAATGGAGGAATTGTATAGAATTCAAGATGAATTAAAAGAAGAAAAGGAAGAGATTAAGAATAAGGGTGAGGATCTATCTAAGATATGATACCTTAATGAATCACTTATTAAGGAGGTTAATAATTTAAAGCAAGAATAGAATAGTAAATCAAAGTGGGAAAATGATGAGTCAAGGGAAGATTTGAAAGAGAAAGATGAAGAGATACGTAAATTACTAAACCATAATAAAAAACTATTCGATGAGGTCAAGATATTAAAATAATAAAAGAAGAATTGTCAAAATCAAGAAGAAACAAGGATCTTGGATGAAGAATCTACGAGAAGACTGGAAGATGAAATTTGCATGAAGGTTGGAATCCTTAAATATTGATGAGGTAAAATCATAAATACAAGCCAATATTGAAGAAGGACATCACAATTTGTTAGGTGGTATCATATTGCAACTTCAAAAGGAGAAAGAAGAAAAGATTCAATAAGGTGAATAGAATATACTTAAAGAAGTTGAACTCTATCTAGAGGATGTACAGGCCAAATATGATGGTATTATCTTGAAGGTTAGAGTAATCAAATACCAAGCAAAGATGATCAAGGATTCCATTGTCGCTGAAAAAAATATAGATGAAATGCATGTGCAGAGTGAAGGAAGACCATCAAATATGAAACAATATCGACACCCTCATTAGCAAGACAAATTTCAAGGAAGACGAACAGGATGATATCAACATTATGAAGGAAAAATATGGAATACTTGTCAATATTCATGGAACAAGGAATCACCAAAATACTCTTCAACAAGCTATTATCAGGGACCAATAACGACTACAAATTAGACAAGATTCAACAAAAATACATGGAATCAAGGAAATAAAATTATGCAACAACTAGACACCAAGGATTAAGACCTTAAATAATTGATTTTGGATGGATAGATCATCAACAATGGAATGAAGAAACAAGGAACAATGGAATAAATGCAAATCTTTGAGGACAAATATTTTTGAAGGAGGGTATTGTGTTATGATCCAAGGGAGGAATATATGTGGATAAATGTATATGATATGACCCCAACGGGGGGGGCATATATGGGCCTAAATGTACATGAAATGTGTAAATACATATTCAATAGGGTCGGCCTAGTGATAAAGCGACCTCATGTGCAAGTTTAAATAGCTATATATAAGAGATCATGTATTCATTATTGAGATGGAATGGTGAAGTATGAAAGGTATTTTGTTATTTGTAGGGGGTTCCCCTATTCTATAAGGAGTTATTATGTAAATTATCTATATTTTATTTGTGTTCCACATTGAAATTATGTACATGGTGTTTACTTCTATTATTTTATGATATTTTGAGTATTTGGATCATAACATTATTTCCCCCTCTTGCTCGGTCTCTCTCTCTCTACCTTTCTCTCCCTATTTCCCCCTATCTCTCCCCATCTCTCTATTTACCCCTATCTCTCTCCCTTCATGTATTTCTCTCTCTCCCCCTCTATTCCTCAACCCCCGACTACCGCACTCTCTATCCCTTCCTTTTTACTTCTCTCCCTCTATTTCTCTCTCTCTCTCACTCTCTCCCTCTCCCTCCCCTCCCCTCCCCCATCTCTCTATTTACCTCTCTCTCCTTATCTCTCTCTAAATACTTTTCTTCTACTATACATATTTATCACTATCTTATCCATGTGGATATCGATGCCCACCCAACTAATCCACTGGCTTAAATATCAATTTCCACTTTGGCAATTTTTTCCTAATTTTTTGGGTCCTAAACTTTCAGGGTTGTTTTCAGGCCCTAAACAATTTTTTTTGGGCCCACCATAGTCACACTATAGGAATTAGACACAGTGTGATGAAAAAAATTGTAGTTCTTGGATAGTTCTTTCCAATGAGCTATGTGCGCATAAAACAAAGATCATATGAAAAAATTACAACCCTGTGAATTTGATGTACCAATTTACCCCATCAGGGCCCACACAACTTTTGGCACTTCATCTCCTAGGTTTATGGTTTTGGAGTTTTAGTATTTTATCATTTATGTTTTATGATAAAAATTCCTTTGGAGACTCATTGTAACCAACTTGTGGTGAATGATCATAACCGACACATCTATTTTTTAGAGATAACATACCACCATTCTAGCTAGCTTATGTGCTATTTCATTTTATAGTCCTTTGTATTTCAGAAAATCATTAACGGAATATGAGCGTTACTATATTATTTTTTTCCTTCCCATATCTCTATGTAATTCTTTGTTATATATTTTCCTTCATATCATTCCTAAAATAATCTAGATCAGTGGTATCATAGCGGTCTTCTCCTTGTCCTTCTTAGTGAATGTCCTCGACGAGGTTATGCTATAGGGAGTTGGGTCTTGAGCTTGTCACTCTTGAGGACAACCTCTCTTGCATTCCCAAGTGAACTTCAATGGAAAAATAAAATAGGGATGATGAGACATGAGATCCTTTCAAAGTGTTTCTCGAGGAAGCCCAAGCGTGACAGAGGAATGCGATTAAAGGATAATTTCAACCAATAATAAATTTGAATGTGAAACACCCTTCAAGGTACAAATTAACTTTTATATTCATTTATTTGAAGTCCATATAGATTCTGATTCTTTGTAAAAATGGTTGAATATGATAGAGGGTTATTTTTCTATCCACAATTTTTCCAACAATGAAAATATCACCTTCATTCTTCTTAAGGCCCTTTCCCATGTCAGCGATTGGTGGGAGATTTACTAGGAGAAACATGTTGAGGATGAATCTAGAATTTTTGGGACATGACCCAATTGGGTGGATTTTGATGATGCCCTCAATGAATAATATTACCGTGTTGGAAGTTATGATGACCAGTACACGAGATGGACCACATTGCGACAAGAGAGGGGCCAAACATTGTCAGAGTTCACAAATACTTTCCATACCTTCTGCACCAAGCTAGGTATCAAAGACTCCAAGTGACATTTGTTCCTAAAATACCATGTGGATATGCATAGGTACATCCAAACCATAATGGAGTTTTTGTACACCTCTTCATTGGGAGCCACTTATCGATATGTTGTCAAAATCAAGAAAAAATTCAAGCAGCGGAGAAAGAAGGAGTTAGGGTCTACAAATCCACAACAACCAAAATATGGTAAGGGTGGCCCTAAATCCTATTATAAAGGATATATTAAGGGTGGATAACCCCAGTATAACCATCCCAAGCCACCAACAAAGAAGGGTAATGGGAAGTCCAATAAGGACACTAGAAAATGCTGTGATTTCCAAAAAATCATTGGGCACAATATTGATGAATGTCACTCCAAATAGTCATTATTGGCTAAGACGAAATCCCCAATTTCATATGTTGACTGAGACTCTCATTATGTGCTAGAAAATGGAAGACAAATCATTGATACAGAACCTAGTGTCACCATCACTACCACAAAAGTCCATCCATAGGAACCAGAGGAGCTTGAAGAAGGGGAGCATATTTTTCACTCATAAATCTGGGTGAAGGGATCCCCACTCCATTTCATTGTTGACAGTGATAGCTAGAAGAACATGATATTATCATAGGTTTTGAACAGGTTTAAATTGACAACAACATAACATCCTCAACCATACACCATTGATTGGCTCAGCTAGGGACGAGACATCCACATCATCCAACAATGTCACATGAACTGCAAGATCAAACCCTTCAAATATGAGGTATCATGTGATATTTCCTCACTTGAATATTTTGATCTTTTTCTAGGACAACTATATATGTGGAAGAGTCATGTTGTTTATGAATCTAGGACCCATAGTGTCATTATTACTTTGGGAGATCAACTCTACACGGTACCATAGGTAGTCCCAAATACTCCAGTCTCTTTGATCTCTACGAAGAAGTGGAGAAAGTTGGTTTCTAAGACTGATATATTTTTCCTCTGTATTGTTTGATTAGAAGTTGAAATGAGGGTCACTGTAACCACCAAAACATCTGCACGGGGTATCTTTTCCCAGTAGCAATGGGTGGATAAAATAGTCAAGGAGTACAAAGACATATTCTCCTCACCTACTGGAGTGTATGTGAATTGTCAGGTAAATCACTCAATTGATCTGACATGTGATGCTCCTCTACCTAAAGAAAACATATACATGTCTTATTTTATGGAGAATGAGGAAATCAAACTTCATATCCAAAAGCTAATTTTGAAGATAAAAATCAGACCAAGCTCCTCACCTTGCAGGAGCCCAATTTTTCTCGTACAGAAGAAGGACATGACATGGTGACTTTGTATTGATTGCATATCCCTAAACAAGATCACAATGAAGAAATGATACCCAATTCCCCATATTGATGATCTTCTCAATCAACTCAAGGGAACCAACTTTTTCAGTAAAATTGATCTGAAGTCAGGTTACCACTAGGTGCCAATTGAGAAAACTAATGTGTGGAAGACAACCTTCAAGTACAAAGAAGGCCTCTTTGAGTGGTTGTTCATGACTTTATTCTTCACTAATGCCCCAACCACATTCATTTGGATGATGGATGATAAATTATGGCCATTCATAAAATACTTTGTGGTTTTATATTTCGATGGCATCCTCATCTTCAACAAAACTTAGGAGGAATATTTGGAGCATATTCAACAGGTATTGGGCACCCTGTGACAACACAAATTATATGCCAATTTTGAGAAGTGTTCCTTCAACATGCATAGAATCCAATATTTGGGATACATCATGGATGAGTAGGGTGTACATGTGGAACCAACCAATATCTAATTCATACACGATTGGCCGACCACAAAAGCAATGATCGAGCTCCACATATTCTTAGGCCTTGGTAACTTATACTGGCAGTTTTTGTTGGGGTTATCTCATATCAGTTTGGCCCTAAGCCAAGTGACAAAGAGTGGAATTAATTTCAAGTCTGTGTGGTTCACACCCCATTAGAAATCATTCATGGATCTCAAATCCTGCCTATTCCCATCACCAATCCTCATTCTACCAAACCAACAATGACCATTTCAGATTGAGATAGATGCTTCAGATTTTTCTATTGGTGCAATATTCAGTCAACATGTGAATCTGATAGCCTATCATAGTGAAAATCTATATGATTTTGTTCAAATATAACCCACCTATGATGAAGAGAGGTACTCCATTGTGCAGGCATGTCGACAATGGAACCATTAGATTTTGCATAAGGAAATAATCATACACATTGATCAAAACCCTCTCCAATTCATGAAGACACAAGGAAATTTACAAAATGGCCACCATCTAAAGTGGTCTATGTACCTACAACAATTCTTATTGAATATCAAGTACAATAAGGGTAGAAACAACCCCCATTGGCAGCACTAACCACAGTTCTCAACTCTTGTGGACATGAGACATCTAGATCTCCACAATTATACAATAATGACTCTAAATTTGCTACTACCTATCATACATTGAGTGCGGGAAAAAAAATTCCCAACTTTCATCTCCAGGATGGATTGTTATGCCATCTGAAACACCACTGTGTTCCTTCAAGTGAGTGTGCAAAGTTGATCTAGTAAGATAAATAAAATTGAGAAGAGAGACATTTTTTTGTAGAAAATATAGTGGCAGTACTATAGAATCATTTTTATTGGCCAAAGCCTTGATAGGATGTTCAGAAGTACATAAAATCCTACACCGCATGTGACATTTCCAAGCCTATTGTCAAGAAACAAGGGCTATACACCCCTTTGACTACGTTGTATAGGCCTTGGAGTCCATATCCATCGACTACATGTTTGGTATGTATTCAAACAAGCATGTGAATGACTTTTTCTATGTATTCATGAATCGGTTCTCTAAGATGGAAATTTTGGCACACAGTAAGAAGAGCATCATAGTTGAGGCCACCACCAAGCTCTTATCCACACATGTTTGGTTTCATTTTTGGATACCATAAACTATTATCTCTAATCGATATAGTAGGTTCCTGAGCACATTTTGGTCCATCCTATGGTCGATGATGGAAACCAAGTTGACCAAATTGACTTCCTTCCACCAACAGACCAATGGAAAAACAAAGGTAGTCAACAAGATGATTATCCATATCATGTGAATGTATAATTCCAAATATCCACAAACAAGATACGAAATCCTTGCTTATGTTCAACATAGCTACAACACAACCCTTTTTAGGTGTGCTTTGGGTTCCAACCATTGGCCCCCATTGATGTATATCTTCCTATTGCAGTTACACATGAAAATTCCTCCCATGCTCAAAAAAAGTTTGATCGAGTAGCCAAATTTGTTGAGCACATCCAACACATACAACAACAATTTCATGATATTGTGTAGAAACCCAATTCCAAGTATAGGAAGCACCACGATCAACATCTGATAAAACACAAAGTTTTGGTGGGAGACAAGGTTTGGTTTCATTTGTAGAAAGAGAACCTCACAGGACCCCATTGGAAGTTGTTCCCACTCTAATACATGCCTTATACCATCACCAAGGTTATGGGTGGGAATGAATTTTAATTCAATATTCCTCCTTTCCTTGGATTTCACTCGATTTTTAATGTGGAATTGCTCCAACCATATTTTATACCTCTCGTAGGCACTTTGGATGCGACTGAGAAGTTTGCCCCTAAAAAAATCAATCCATCCTGCATCAAATAGGTGAAATTTGATAGAATCATGGACACCAAGACAAACGAAACCCACCAATATAATATCAAACTTTATTAGGTTGTCAAAGAATGACAGTTTCTTCATCAGGTAAGTGACTCACCAAGAGTTAGGTTCATCAAAAGTTTCCTCATATGATGTAGGAACTTGAAGCAATGGATACCATTTATTCCTAAGGGGGGGGGAATTATCTAGGTGTATATCGATGGCCACCCACCTATTCCAATGGATAAAAGACCAATTTCTATTTTGGCATTTGTTTCCTATTTTTTCGAGTCCTAAACTTACAGGGCTATTTTGAGGCCCTAAACAACATTTTTTGGGCCCACCACGGTCAGAGTGTAATCTTTATCCATAGTGTGATGGAAACATGTGTATTCCTTGGACAGTTCTTTCCAACGAGCTATCCTGCACCTAAAGTGGAGATTGTATGAAAAATTTATGACCTCGGGAAGTTTATGTACCAATTCACCCCATTGGGGCCCACATGGATTTTGGTGCTTCATCTGCTAGGGTTAGGTTTTTGCATGTTTATGGTTTTCTCAATTATGATTTATGTTAAAAATTCCTTTAGAGCCTCATTGTAAACACCTTCTATAAAATGAGTGTAGTCGACACATCTCTTCTCAAAGATAAGCTACCAACATCTGGAGGGGGATAGTGGGGGAGAGATAGAGGGAAAGAGGGGGAGAGGTAGAGAGGGGAAGAGAGAGGAGAGAAAGAGAGAGAGGGATATAGAAAGCGAGTGATCATGTGTTTGTAGGAAATATTTTAAATTTATATGGAAATATATAGGGAGGGATGTAGAGAGGGGGAGAGAGAGGGTGAGGGAGTGTGGGAGAGAAATAGAGGTTGGGAGGGAGAGAGAAATATATAATGAGAGGAATAGGGTTAAATGTAATATATAGAGAGAGAGGGAGAGATGGAAGGAAGGGAGACAGTGTTTGGTAGTGGGGGGGAATATTAGAGAGGGAGAGGGGAGAGAGAAAGATGTTAAGAGAGAGGGGGGATATGATTTTGGTAGAGACATAGGAAAAGAGGGAGATATATAAGGACAATAGATACATAGACAAAGTGATAACATGTGAAACCAATTGAGAGGTAGAGATAGGATAGATAAAGAGTGGAATATAGAGGGAGGGATGGAGAGAGGGATAAAGTGAGAGAGGAGGAGGAGAGAGTGAGTGAGAGATATATAGTTTTGTATGGAGATAGATATGGTAAAATAGAATGGTAGAGGGAGTGGTAGAGAGGGGTATATGAAATATATATAGATGGACGGGGAGAGAGATTATGGATGAGGGAGAGAAGGCGAGATAGGTAGGGAGTGAGAGGGGTAGATAGAGAAGGGGGAGGGGGAAGATATGTATAATAGAGAAGGGGGGGGTGAGAGGGAAATAAGGAGAGAGGGGAAAATAAGAGAGAGATGGTTGTAGAGAGAGAGAGATATAGAGAAAGTGGATGGGGGGAGAGAGGGAAATAGAAAGAGATAGGAATAGAGAGATATGTAAAAAGAGGGAGGAAGAAAGAGATGGGAAGGGATAGATTGAGTTAAGGAAAGAGGAATCAAGAGAGAGAGAAATAGAGGTGGGAGGGTAGTGAGTGAGGGATCAAAGGAGGGAGGAAGAGGGAGAGAGACAATGGGGGGAACTGAGGGAGGGATTAAGGGAGGGAAAGAGAAAGAATTATAAAATGGGAGAGGAACGAATGTGGAGAGAAGACAGGGAGAGTGGGTGGGGTAAAGAGAGATAGGGTATGGAGTGGAAATGATGGGGGAGAGAGATGGGGGGGTTTATATGGATACAATTAGAGAGGGGAAGAGGAGGAAGAGAGAGAGAGAAGGGGGGGATAGAAGGTGGGGGGAGGAGTGTGAGCGAGAGAGAATAATCAAATATAGAGATGGATACACAAGGAGGTAGGGAGGGAGGGAGAGGGGGAGGTAGAAAGATAAAAAGAGAGAGGGGATGGGAGAGAGAGATAGAGAGATATTTATTAACTGTTAATGGGAATGTGCACACATTTCTATTCCTCATATCATGCACGCATTTTAGGAATGTACTCATTCCTTAGGAACACACACACATTCATAGAGTACATGCACATTCTTTTGAATACAATTTTTTTGGGTGGGATTGACAACTTTAGCATACATGTATGTTGACTTGGTTGCCTCATATTTAGGTTTTGGATGACAAACCTAATGGTTAGGTCTAAAAATTGATAAAGACCTCCATTTCTATGAATACCTCTCTATATATTTTCTTTTGATGTTATTTTTCTATAGGCTACACAATTCAGTTGTTAAAAAAACTACAATCGTAGATAGAGTGAGCTATGCATATTTCAAATATATAGTTTTTTTTTTTAAATTAATAATGTTTACTATTTGCAATATATTTTTGTCTTCAAATAGATCAAAATCCTATAATACACACCACTCTTATTTATACTATAACTTTTTGTTGACTTAACCATTTCTAAAATATGTTATTTGTCACACTTGAGGAGACCGATGTCTATGATCTAAACAAAAAAGAAATGTTTTAATCATATTAAGACCCTCTTAGCCTACACGAAGAAAAGGCATTGTAATTTCAAGGATATATTGACTTTAATAATAAAAAAAAAATATTTAATATTATAATTTTACAAAAAATACATTCTACTAGAAGAATGGGTTCTCTACAATTATACAAGTTTTTGGAATGAAATTCCATCGTTAAGCTACTCAACACCTGCATGAAAAAAGACATATACCTTATATTTGCTGAAAAAATAACATACCATTGTTAGAAAAAATCAAATTTCACAAACCTATTCACAATTTATATGAATAAAAGTTGTATATTTGGAAAGTTAATTCATTTTCCTATGTTTCCTCATCTTACACCATATTCAAATTCATTGTAGAAGCCCCTTTAATAATCCCTCCAAGCTAACATTTTTTTATTTTTTCATGTTTGGATTGCCACTAACGCGTCATGAGAGACCATCATAAGCTTTCACATACCCATCACCTATGACAATTTTGTATATGAAAACAATAGCTTGGAAGAAAACATAGTTACCAACTTAACGAGAACTATACAGAGTTCTCATTTTTTGGGGGGTCACATATTTTACCCCATCTTTAAAAATGGTTCTATGGGTAGCACCCCCTCCCTTTTTAGTGTGTTTTTTCATTATTTTTTTAAATGCTTATTTTTCATCTATTTTTAAAATTTTCAAATACATTTTTTTTCAACAGTGTTTTGTCATTTTGTCATGCTTCTTTCAATCTTAAAAATATTTTTTACCATTTAATCTTTTGAAATTAATATTTTTCATATAATTGTGTCTCCTTAATTAATTTATGGTTTATATAATTTTTTCTCATTAATTAATTTATGGTTCATTTTTAACACATTATTGACAGTTACTTCAATACATAGAAAATAATTGTAGTTAAATAACACTATTTTTGAATATTTAGCAAAAAAAATACATTTTACAAACATATATAATAAAAAACCTACACATTTTGGTATCTATTCTTTTAAAATAACATGAGAAATAAAACATTTTTATGGACATAATTGAACAAAAAAAGTGAAAATTTTATAAAAAAAAATATCATTTTTTTCCATATTATTATACATTTGAAGTA
Organism: Picea engelmannii; assembly: GCA_009831015.1. Classification (NCBI taxonomy): domain Eukaryota; kingdom Viridiplantae; phylum Streptophyta; class Pinopsida; order Pinales; family Pinaceae; genus Picea; species Picea engelmannii. Next base: position 974,699 of record ML778588.1, on the reverse strand, counting down.
AAAAAACGATAACATTTAATAAAAAATTCCTTGATATAGTGATTGACATACAAATAAAAGTAAAATGAAAAAAATAAAAAATATTCATCATAAAACAACAATAGATATGTATATTCATTCTCATTTTAAAATATGAAAGTCAAAACATTTACATTATAGCTCATAAAAAATTGCAAAATTGAGCATCGTCTTCAAGGGAATCTTAAAACTAATAAAAATTACAATATATCCCAAATTCATCATTCTCAACAAACAAATTATCATCTTCTTTGACATCATTTTGTGTTTCCATTGTGTCATTTTTCTCTTCCATTGGGTCTTTGATATCTACAAGTTCTCCAAAGTGATCATTTCCAATCAATCCTCCTAATAGTACTTGAGCTTCCTTTGACATTTTTTCCACCTTTGATTCACTAAAATCTCATTTCCTTAAGCCAACTTCTTGCATCTCATCTAGAAGAGCTAGAATAACATTAATTCTTTGTTGAATAAAAACGCATTGTATTGCATCACTTTCAATGGCTATGCAATTTCTTCCTTTCTATAAGAAACACACTAATGTTATACCTAATCACAAAATACAAAATAAATAATGAAATTAAATATTGTAAAAATACATAAATTAAAAATAATATAAGATTGAAGTATGATTTCATAAATGTTAGATCATAATTCTTACCTGAACCCAAGAACAAATCCAAAATCCAATCTCTTTATTTGAATTTGTTTTAAAAGATAATGATTTAATGTTTATGGTTTTTGATAAATGTTAACCATCTCTCCTTTCAAATAATTTTCCTCATATGTTAGATTTCTAACCACAACATTGTAAACGAATAAACTACTAGGCTTCCATCCATCCTTTGCATTGACAATAATAGAATTATAAGAATCATATTTTTACGAGGTTGCAAGAAGTTTACTTTGAAAATAACGTTTAAATGGTTATCTATTGAAGGTCTAAATATTAGGTTTGTGACTGTAACATAAATAAGTGAAAATTCAATTAACTTGTGAATGAATAAAATTTATTTCTAATCTTAATTGTTAAACATACACTTTCAATATCTTACCAAATAAGTTGCATCTTTTTCTTTTATTTTCCCTTGAATCTTGATTGTACTAATTTGTGTTGTGTGTCTGAATGAAAAACATAAATCTCCAAAATGGTGATGTTGTGACTTCCATAAATCCCATAACCACTTTATTGAAATCTTGGTAAGTATAAGGCTCAATATCATATCTAATGTTTTGGATATTATAATCATGAGGGATATTTGGAATAACTAGGGAGTGTTCTTTTTTAAGAACAATATTTGAAATTTGTTCAAAATCATCTAATATCACATTATATTGAATAGTGTCGAGCCAATTCCAAATGTAGTGATCAAGGGTGTGACCAAGTTCAACAATTTGAAGACGTCTCCTTCTTTCTCTTTCAAACTTTGTTTTTTAAATAAAACTTTTGAAGGTTCCAGGTACTCCATCTACATTATTATTTGGCATGTTTAATAAAACAAGCAAACATATATTTATATATCTATAACTATTAAAATAGAAATAAATTAACCTACAAATGAATAATATGAGTGTAATAACTCAACGTACATTTTTGAATGCAACAAAATATTGTTTCAATACTACTATAGAGCTTGAATCTGGATAGTTGAGTTTAACATCATCCCAACTTTCTCCATTAAAAATATTAATCATTTCCTATAGTATTTTCTTATACACCTTGCAACTAAATAAAAATAAATAAATAATGCTATACTGATATATAATAAAGTACTTAGAAAATTGATATGTTAAACTCAAAGAAAATAATTTTCTTGTCCTAACACAAATAAAAATAACACAACAAACTTACTTTTTAAATTGATAACACATTTCTTGCATTGAAAATTCACCCAACCTTACATGTCAGAATATAGCTATGATAAGCTTCTCATCTGTCACTCCTGGTATCCTTCTCCAAGGTGTTATAGTCACATCTTCTAGAAGATTGTTTATTTTAGGACCTGTCTTACTTGTGCTACATGTTAATGGTTTATCCTTCTTAACTCTCTAATTTTTATACTAATATTTTCCCATAGGTTGAATATCTCATCTATAAAATCCCATACCTATCTAGTTATAAATGTCAATTGAAAATAGTTATCCATAGCTATAAATACATCACTTGCTTTGCGATTTTTTTCTTTTTCATTTCCATCATCAATTGGGAAGCTTATTTCCATACAAAATTGCTTCTGAAACTTGGCATCGACATTTGATCTCTCCACACGACATATTATAGAAAACCCATTATGGATAAATGCAACTCTTTGAATGAAATTCATGGACATTATGTACTCATTATCTTTGTTATGATCCCATGCCAATAATGTTTCGTATGAATCTATTAAATCAGTATAAATTATGCATTTGACTATCTCAAAAATAGTATAATTGGGATATTATTGCATCAATTCTCTTCTAGCCTATGCAAAATGATTTCCCCCATTCACATAATATTTGTAGTCAAAATATTGTTATCTATCAAATTCATCCCTCCTGGTAACTTCCATTGGGTCAACAAGAACTAGGTAGTCAAACACATGTGAATATGGATTGTACCTTATCAATGCTTTCAAATTGTGAATATGCAAGTGATGCAGTTTTCTAATTTGATATTTTTCTTTCCCTTTTGTGAGTTTATAAAACTTATTTACATTCAACTGAAATGTATGCCTATAATTAACTATGTTCCCCACCCTCAATCTATTTTGAATGACATAATTTTGTGTTGTTTTTAGAATACCATCCTCTAGATCAACACATGTTATTATTATTTCCTTGCTACCTTTAGGAATTTGATTATAATATCCATAGCTAACAATGACTTCTTCATCATCAACAATATTTTGTGTCTTCCTCTTATGATTTAAATGAGTTTTTATCTAAATCAATGATTTATTCATGATCAATAGGAATGGAATCATCCTCAGCCATAACTCTTTTATGTTTATCTTGTTTATTATTTTTGTGAGGAGTGATAACCTCATTGGGACTAATCTTAAAAATATATTTATTTGGAGTTTCCTCATTTTCAAATGTAACCTTTTTAGAATTTCTAGAATGAAGACTTTTCATTCTTCCATCATGTTCTTCTATGTCTACTCATGAAACTTCAACCTATGTTACGTTTTGTTTCTTTTTCCTTTCTTCTTGTATCTTTTCAATATGAAATACATGGATGGAATCCATGATATTTGTCTTTGTAGAGTAAATTCCCACTAACATATGTGAAATAAATTCAAAAAATTATTTTAAAAATAAAATATACCATTTCTATGTTAAATATAATAAAAATAATAACATGATAATACAAATAATAAAGGATACAAAAATAAAATTAAAACAATTTACATTGTCTTTCTCGATGTCATCAATGATGGATGCACATAATTCTATAAAACATTCATCATTGTTATAATTTCTCAATTTCAAACAATATATGATCTTGATATAAGTCTAGGCTTGTTTGGCGAGTGAATAAATGATAGCTGTGTCTGGCACCAAACATATATCTCCTAACAAGCCAAGTGCTTGATAATTTCCTTGCACATGTTCAAACTCAACACAATATAAATATATATTTTCTCCATTGTTTCATTGTTTTTCTTTAACAAACCAAGAATATTTCAGTTTTTTTTCACCTTCCAAATATTTCCACTCTATAACATTCTTCATTGGCCTTCACAGCTCTAGTGTTGTGCTATCAATTTTTTTCCTAGACCTCATGGAGGTCCCAATTGCAATTTTGGATTCCATTATTGGAGGTTGTGATTGAGATACATTCACAGATAATCACTTTCCTTCCATTTTTGCTATATGAAAAAAAAAAATAGGCCTTTTACATTATAATCTATTTGGAAAACAATTAACCCATGGAGTCACTAGGCTAGTGTCGAGATAAATCCTTGGATTATTGGGGCTAAGGTGATTTCAGAAATCACCCTAGATACTCCCACGTCCAAGTAACGGTACAAGGGAACATAACATGGCCACGGGGCGCTAGTCGTGCAACCAATACCTAGGTGCGTCGATGTCTTCGTCACGAGGTTGGCCTCCCACAACCAAGTCATGATCCCATGAGACTATGATTCATCGTAGGGCTGGGGCGATGTCAAGAATCACCCCAACCTCCCTGTGGCCAAGGAATGATCACATGGGAACCATGTGACTGTTCCTTGGATGCGGTGGGGTTTGGCGTGATATCAGGCATCACCATAGCCCTCCCGCAGCCAAGATACAGTCGCGTGGGTGCCACGTGATCATGCCTTGGCCGTAGAGGGGCTATCGAAACCCTCAACATTGCCCCATTCCCTGCGGCCATGCCCTAGGCACATAAGACCATGACTTGGCTGCGAGGGGGCTCACAAGATTCTTAGCGGCACCATATCCCCCACAGCCAAGCCCTAGGCATGCTCGGGCCTTGGTCGTGGGGCTTCCCCCAATGGACAAGCCATGACTCATAGGCCATGACTTGGTCGCTAGGGGGAAAGAGCGATTTCAAGTATCTCTCCAAGCACCCTCAAAGGAAAAATCATGGTCTTTCATGGGAGGGACGTTCCATGCACTCACCACCATGAGAAAAAACTATAAAATTTTAGTAAAAAACAATAAAAAGTGTAAATAAAAAAAATAAAAAAAACTATACCTAAGTTTTCCTTTTTTTCTTGTTTTTTTCGAAAATTCCTAAGAATTTTTTTAAATTTTTTTTGAAAACGATCTCATTTTTTTTTTTAAGTTGTTAATTTTTTGGAAAAAATTATAAAAAATCTAAAAACATTTAGTGGGTTTTATAATTTTCACATGAAAAAATATTATGTGATTCAAAGATGATCTTATAAATGTTTTTTTGGTAAATTGTAAGAATTTAAACAATAACTAACCTCAAAAATGCTAGATTCTCCTCGAATGTCATCTCTATGTTTCTCCCTTGTAGATTGATCCAAATTATTTAAGGAATTTTGCCCAATATTTCATGTAATGTTAAAAGAGAAAACAAGATTGTGTATATATAACACAAATGATATAAATTACTGTTAAGTATAACGAATGTGGGATAAATAAAAAACAAGAACATTGTTTACATATATACCTAAAATTATATGGATAATCACTACATTTCATGAATGTGGGATAAATAAACAAACATGATAAATATTATAATTAATAATTAAATAATGAAATAAAAGACTAAAAGTTATTTTTTATTTTGAAGAAAAAGAATAAAGGGAAAAAATTGGGGGAGAAATTTTGGAGAGGAAAATTTGAAGGGCGAATTTTGGAGCGAATATTTTGGGGGGAAATTTTAGTGGGATTATTTTGTGGGGGGGATTTTGAACGGAATATTTTATTTTAGGAGGGGGGTAGATTTTGGAGGGGAAAGTTGATTCTGCAAGTTATAAGATTGTCATTGGGAGGGTGAGCATTTGTATCATTCTATTTTCTTAGTGAGAAGTGATGGCTTCGTCAAATAAAGAATATTTTATTTATGAGGCATCAACAGATTGTTTGCATACCTCTTATTTTGTGACTATAAAATGTGATGTGAATGCTTGTAATGTAAATGAGGAATCGTAGTTTTCAGCTAGTCATACGTTTGATCATAGTGCAAGCAATTTTATTCAACATGTTCCTCAGGAAAGTCCTAAATCAAAGGACTTTGAAGGCACCAATGATAAAGAGGACGGATATGATGGTGATCAATCTGTTCAACAATTTAATAGTATTGAAAATAATCAAAATGTAATTCGAAGTGGAGACAATGATCAGAGTTTAAATGATTGGAAGGATAATTTTCCTCCAAGTGGGGATTTTCAAGACCGACGAAGATTTCCAAGGAACCAATGAATATGATGAAGAATTTAACTCAAGGGGAAATTTTAAAAGTAGGAAGATGATTATGGAAATGGTCGACACTCTTTCCTAAGTGGGGAATTTAAAGGCATCAATGTTGGTGATTATGATTTTCCTCCAAGTGAGGATTTTGAAGGTATCAATGAATTTGTTTCTCCAAGTGCGGATTTCCAAGGCACAAATGAGGATGATGAAGAATTTACCTCAAGTGGGGATTTTAAAAGTAATGATGATGATTATGGCAATGGTGAACACTCTTTCTCGAGTGGGGAATTTAAAGAACACAATGTTGGCGATGATGATTTTCCTCCAAGTGAGTATTTTCAAGGTACCAATCAAGATGATGAATATTTTCCTCCATGTGAGGATTTTCAAGGGACTAACAAGGATGATGAAGAATTTACCTCAAGCGGGGATTTTCAAAGTAGTGAAGATAATTATTCCATTTGTGGACATTCTTTCCAGAGTGGGGAATTTAAATGCAACAATGTTGATGATGATGATTTTCCTCCAAGTGAGGATTTTCATGATTCTGATGAATAATTTCTCTCAATTTGGGATTTTAAAATAAGTGAAGATGATTATGTCAATGGTGGACACAATGTTGATGATTAATTTCCTCCAAATGAGGATTTTCAAGGTATTGATGATGATTATAGAAATTTCTCTCCAAGTGAGGATCTTAATGGCATTGATAGTATTAAGAGTGATGATGGTTTTCCTTCAAGTGAATATTTTCATCGAAGATCCAATGACATTGGTGAGGATGGTAATCATTTTTCTAGTGAGTTTTATATTCCTCTTATCAATTATATTATCAATGAAGATGATGATGGACCTAGTAATTAAGACCATGTTCTCAATAATTCAGTTGAAAAAAAGTATGGTTATCGACATTCTCTTTTTTAGTCTCCTGAAAATGTTTTTCTTGATATTCCTTTTGGTGATGAAGAAATCTCTTCTAGTGAATATGATGAAATAGTGGAGACATTGAAAAGAAACATTGTGTATAGGAATAGGACTATACATTTTTATATCAATCCAAATCATTCTAGTTATACAAGGTCTAGGAAATAATTTCTCACTAAATCAATTTCCATAATTTAATTGATTTCAAGTGAATGTTGTCAAAAGAATTGTTTGAAAAGTATGGACTGCATGTATGCCTTTAATAAAAGGAAGACATATTTGTCAACGAGTAAGAGCATGGAAAATTCATATTTTATGGGGTGCACGACATCCACCAAGACAGGATATGATTATTGCAATGGGAATCTTTTACTTTGTAGAAAGTATTTCAAAAAAAACATTCAATTGGTAATCTTTGTATATAAAGAATCAAAACAAGGTTGGAAAAATATCCTTCATTTTATTCAAAGTTACATCATGTATGAGAGAATGGGTCATTAAAACACACTACGTTGTAATGGATGCATGACTTCTTTTCCAAACATGGAGAGTGTAAGTCAAATAGAGACACAATACATATTCCAGATAATTTCTTAAGGAGGTAAATATACAACTTGTACAAAGGATATGTTGAAGGTGTTGAAGGAAATGGTAATTTTATTACATATGCATATTTTACAAGAATATGGAAGAAACAATTCAACAATGTTTGTATTCCTAGGAAGTCAAGGATGGAGATTTGCAGTATATGTTCTACTCTTAAATCAAGAAGAGATAAATTTGAAGGGGAAGAAAGAGGTATGCATTTACTATTTTTTTTTAAATTGGATAGTTATCAACTATGAAAACATATGATCAATATTTTCATTTTATGCCATGTGTAGATTCTGTAATCAAAGTTCTTCAAGAACATCAGAATCAATAATCAAGTGAAAGGAAGTTGTACAAACATCGAAATAAGTGTTATGATGATACAAACAAATATTTAGGTATGATAATTGATGGCATCGACTAGAAGAAAACACTTCTACCACATTTTTCCATACACCAAAAAAATTACAGGAAGATAATTTCATTCAGTTTCACTTGGCTAGTAGTATGGTTTTCAATGGAAAAATGTGTCCAAGGGTTTACTTCATAGCTTCAAATATTCATAATGATGAAAATATTATCATCACCATAATTGGTCATCTACTCAATCACTACTCTACAATTCTTCCTCAAGTTCTCTATCTACAATTGGAAAAGATTAGTCATGAAAATAAAAAATCAAATTGTGTTTGGATATCTAAGCATGCTTATTGAACTGGGAATCTTTCAAAAGGTGAAAGTTGGTTTCATTCTTGTTGGAAACACTCATGATCATATTGATCAAATGTTCCATTGGTTTTTAGTAACACTGAAGAGGAAAAATATTGGAAGGCTACCATTATTGATTGAATGTATTAAGAAAGCATACATTCCATACCTTGTTTTTCCTATATTAGAAGAAACTATTGACATGAGAATATTTATTCATGGATCGCATTGTGAATAAAAATGTATTTAATAGCTTAATGAAATTATCTTCCAACATCAATTTTGTTTCAAAATAATTCATAAGAAAACAATTATATCGGGAAAGCAATATTCAACTACGGTAGAATGGGTGCCTTTATCAGGTTTAGAGTTTTTGATGTTCATTCTAGATCATCCAATATTTGCATCAAAGTTAGTTTTATTACAATCAGTTGTTGAAATCCATAATGCACGGAGGTGTAATAGTGATGTATATTATTTTGAAACCGCGGAAAAAATACAAAATTTCATTAAAGATACATATGAGTACTTTGATGTTGTTGATTCTGTTTGGTGGGAGTATTTTTTCGATGGTCAAAGTGCAATAATTTCAAGATCAACAAATGAAGATACATTTCTGAAGACTCCATTTCATTGACCACAAAATATGCGAAATGAATACGAAGGAAAAAACAATGTTGAACAACAAAAATATCAAGGGGCTATTGAGTTTAAACAAGCAGAGGAAAGAGAAATGTATATTGGTTCTTGAAGGTCACGTAAACAGCGTGAAGACATGGAAGAACTTTATAGGGGTTCAATATATGATATTAATGAGGGTATCATGATTACAGTATTAATGACTGAAGATCCACATGGTTATCCATTTTGGATTGCAATGGTTATTAAGATTGAGAAAGACAGTGAAGATGTTATTGCTATATAAGTGCATTGGTATGAAACAGGTACACACCCATTTAATGGAGTGTACAAGCTATATATGGTGGTTGAGAAACATGCCAATAGAAAGAGGAAAAGAAAGGATCAAAATACAACTCGTCATTGCACTGACCTCTTAAAATTAGAGGATGATGACATACTTGTTTATGAATCCAATTTTACAAAGAGAGAAACTCTTCACTCTAGAACAACATAGATTATCAAGAGGTTCATGCCACAAGAAATAACTTCAATATGGGAATCTGTTGAATATAATCATAGATCTAAAAGGATTTTGACATTTGAAATGTTAGGTATGCATGTAAACTCAGATGGTGCATTCAACGACAATAGACAAGAATATGGATCATCTACATCTTCATCCAATCATTCATTTGAAGACAATGTAGACTCTGATGATATTTCAGAATCCATGAGTCAATCTGAATAAGTGTATGAAACATTTTATGTATTTTTTATCCATATGATGTTTATATGGTAACTTGAAATCAGGATTGAACTTACATATGATCTTACATGAAGTCATGAATCATTTATATGTTTTATGAATTATATTTTTTGTTTATGGAGAATATAATAAAATTTATTAGCTCATATGTTTTGAATATAGAAAATGTAACAACACTTTTAAGAAATAATTTATGTTTCATTCAATGTAACTTGTATTTAATGTTTTTTATTAAAAGTTAAAAAATATCTAAGAGCAATGTTGATTTTTTAAAGTATAGGATGATATTTTCATGGAATTATGTATTATCTTGTACTTGGAGTGATAAAAAAAGATGTAAAAACTAAGAATTTAAGGCTTGATTTTATGATTTTGTTTACAGTAATGATGATTTCGTTTACCACTTTAAAAAAATATGTCATTTCAATACCCCAATTTTAGAATGGGTGCTATGAGTAGAAATAATCTCCAATTTGATGATTGATTTTGAGGTTATGATTTTAATGCTACCAACATATAAAAATACTATTTCAAATTATCTATAATTTTAATGTTTTGAAAAATACATTTTTCTTTATGTGCCAACATTTTTTATTTATTTATGTGATGATTTTAAGATTTGTTTGGCATACTGTATGAGTTTTGATGGCCATGCTTGAAAAATGTTTTATTTTTGACCCCGTTTGAAAAAACCATGCCACCGATAGCACCATTTTTTGATTTGGTGGTTGATTTTCATGTTTTTTATGAACAAAATATGGGTTTTTGGGCCCATAGCTCTCGTTTTGGGGTCACAGTTCTCATTAAGTCGGTAACTTTGTTGGAAGTGTCTTCATACAAATATCTTGGAATCGATATTCAACACAAGCTCAATTGTAACTATAGAATTGAAAAAAGGATAAGTGGAGGGTGGAAAGATTATTATGGGCTTGAAAACAATTGTAAATCAACGAAACTTTGAATTTTTTCAATTTTCGCATGAAACTCTATGTGACTAATTTTAAGATCTGAAAATTGATTCCTAGTGATCTAACAGTAAAACCCTAACTATTATGACTGGAAAATTTTACACTGAAAAATATTGATTGAAATTATATGCAGTGGAAACAAAAAAAATAGATATGAATCATTAACACATATCAGAGACAATATTTATGTTTTGTAACCTTACCAAATCGAAGGACAACCTTGTCCTCTCATCAAATAAAAATATCACCAAAATATAACGAAAACCTTGTCCAATAACCAGAAAAATTTAGACATCAGAAAATCCCTTAAAATATATTTTTTCCCACAAATATGTTGTAGACCTTCTATACGACCTGCTGACATCACCTGTTATCCCTTTACAAACCTCCAAATTCACAATAATATTTGTACGGATGTATGTGACTGTTCCCATAACCATTTGCATACTTACGAGATTGTTCCCACTATGACCCGCGTATGTATGCAAATTTTCCCATTGAAACCCATGTACATGCATGAAAACCTATACAAACCCTTCTGTAAGACTCGCTCCACTCGTACAATTTTCCTCCTTTTGCAACTGCCTCTCTCACCCACACGTTTGGTGTGTTTTTCCTTGACAAGAAAAAAAAATAGAGAGTCCTCAATCGTAGGCCATATTTTCCACCCTAGCATAATTTCCCTTTGCTAAAATTACCAAGCCTCCAAGAACAAGTGCATACTCACTTATTCTAGCTCCATCATGTCTCTACACATTTTACACAATATGAAATATTACAATGACCTCTCTCCTTTATATATAATCCTTATGGGCCACCATATAATCCCCTCCACAAATCAACATAAAATTAGGCTTTCTTTCTGGGTGTGAATTCCCTACACAAGCCCACAAATCCCATCACCAACAGCATGAAGCCCCAATTACATTCCAATGCATTTTTCTCCAAGCCGAAGTTGTGTTATGGTTCCTATGATGATTCCCACATGCCTAAAATGTACCTCCATGTGAGAATACATGACCAAAGCTACAAAAATAAACACTCCCTGTGTTAAGACCTAATATTTTCTCATTACCCCTTAATTGGGGCATATTACATTAGTAATGTTATTTTATTTATGTCGGATTTATTCCATTAGTTGTAATTATACCTCCTAGTCTCATATATATACCAAGGAGACATTTTCATTTGGAATCATCTTGTACTTGAACATTTAAGTGGGGTAAAAGGAGGTTGCCCCATCGAAGAGGCTTATTATCTGAAATTATTTCTTTTTAAAGGCATTGAGTACTTTTTATAATGTTTTTCTATGCTATATTGATATTTTGTTCTTAACATATGGTATTAGAGCTCAAGGTCTTGGGGTTTCACTGCTACATCTGAGACACCTTGGAATTTTTGCTATAACTTTTTTTACACAATGTTTCAGAAGGAACATCTTGGAGGATATTTAGTATACAGATCAAGGTATGTTGGGTTAAAATTTCATCTCCTGAGGCCTTATACTTTCATAGATACAACATGTACAAGATAGGTGTATGGAATCATCCTAAAATGAGTCATTGTGGAATTTTTTCTATAAAAACTTTTCTGTAACATTTCAGACCCTAAACTCCAAACAATATTCATAGAAATTAGTAAGGTATTTGTGTTAAAATTTTCATCTTTTGGTTCATCTTAAATTTGTAGATACACCCTGTGTAAGATAGGGTATCTGACTAGTCCTATTGACTAGTCTCAATAAGGTGTTCCAGGTAAAACAATCATAACTTCTTCCTAGAGTATCCAAATTGAGTGGGACTGATTTCATTGGATCATGGAAAGTATGTAATATTTTGGGTACAAGTTTCAGAATTTTATATCAATTATTTTGTGCAGGGCATGCTATACAAGTGACATCACATGGAAAGGCCAAAAATCGACAAGTTGTGTGGAAGTTACCATAAATTCCACTTGGCACATCCAAATTTGATCAGACCTATGGAATTGCAGAGAAGAAATATCAAATAACTACATAAAAGAAAGTTTAATACCCAGAAGGGTCGGAACTTGGGATATACAAGAGAATAATTTTTTTTCTAGTAGAACCACCTCAAAATCAGTGTTCAAAAGTGACACTTGGCCAACATGCCACCCAAAAAGGGAACTTCTACACCATATAAGCCTCCAGAAAATCCTACTTGGACTCTTTATGAAGGTGAAGAAATGCGTAGGGACATAAATGATTTACAAAAAAAGATAGTAAAAAAATATGAACTACAATAGATAGAAGCTAAGTTGGAGGCAAAGATGGATGGTTAAAAAGAGGAGATCATGGACGTATTCAAAAATTTTGTAACAGAGAAGACACCTGAAAGTGAAAATGAATCCCATCAAATTCATGATGAGGACACAAGGAAGGTGAATCTAGAATGGAGAAACTCCAACTTTGGGTTGAAGACCAACCACGTTCCTAAGATCGATATGAGGAAGTTTGATGGAAAGGACCCAATCACATGGATACTTCAGATGGAGAAATTCTTTGATCTACATAATGTGCCACATACACAAAAGGTACGAATTGCTTCTTTATATTTAGAACCTAATCAATTTCTATGGTATCAATGTTTTTGTTCCCGCAAATCACTCGCCACTTGGAAAATTTTCATGTAAGAAATGATATCACACTATGAGGATACAAGGAGCAATACCTTCTTTAGCCAATTGATAAATCTCAAGCAAAAGGGTTTAGTTACCAAGCACATTGAGAACTTCCAAAGATTGAATATAAAGGTAACCGATATTCCACATGAGAACTTGATTGATGTATTCATAGGAACTTTAAAGGATAACATTCATCATGAGGTTCTCCTTTGGGAACCCAAATCATTGGATAATGCATTTAAGGTGGCAAGAAATGTCGAAAGTAAAAATATGGCTATGTCTACTAGAAGGACCAATCCTAACATCTATAGAGAGAACAATGCTCCTTCTTCTAAAACACCTCAACCTACAAGGTTGACACCTCAACAATTGGAGGAAAGAAAAGAAAAATGTTTATTCTTTAATTGTGAGAGCACGTACAATAAGGGACATAAGTGTGGTGAGAAGAAATTATTCTACATAGATTGTGAAGAGGAAGAAGAACAAGAACAAGAACCATCTCAAGATGAAAACGTAGAATCAATTTAATCTGTAGAGTTGACTCCCACAATATCGTGTAATGCATTGGCTAAAATTAGCACTCCTCAAACCCTCAAGATCAAAGGATACATCAAAAAGAAAAAGGTAATAATCCTAATTGATTCTGGCAGTACTCATAATTTCATTTACTATAAATTAGCCAAATCTCTCAATTGCTTTGTATATCTAGTGCCATAGTTTCAAGTAATGATTGCAAATGGAGGAACTATCAATTTCTCAGGAAAATGTAATAAGATCAATCTTACTATGGGAGAATATGTAATGAATAGTCAAATGATTGCTATACCCATGGGTGCTACAGATGTTGTATCACAGGGAAGGAAAAGAAATTGAGTTAAGAGGTATCACAGGGAAACCCGGTAAGGTGATAAGCTCTAATGGCATGACAAAATTATTGAAAAATGGGAATCAAGGCATTATTGGACAAGTATTCTCACTAGATGTTCAAACATCTAAGCCATCTATTCCTCAAGATCTCCAAAGGATCATTGATAAGCATTTCAAAGTATTTGAATATATTCCCAAGGGTCTTCCACCCACTCAAAATCATGATCATGAAATTCACCTAATTCCTGGGTGTGTTCCTCCTAACATTAGGCCATACAGATACCTTATGCCCAAAAGAGTGAAATTGAGTGCATGGTTGAAGAAATGTTAGAGGCCAAAATTATTATACCTAGACAAAGTTCTTACTCTGCACCATTGGTAATGGTATTCAAGAAAGATAGCTCATGGCGTATGTGTCCAGACTATAGAAAGCTCAACAATATCACTATTAAAGATAATTTTCTCATTCCCTTCATTGATGAATTGTTAGATGAACTACATGGAGCAATCTATTTCACAAAATTGGATCTTCGTTCAGGGTATCATTAGATCATAATGAAGGATAAAGATATCCCAAAAACAACATTCCGAACTCATGAAGGCCATTATGAATTTTTGGTCATGCCTTTTGGCCTTACATATTCACCTTCCACATTCCAAGGGTTGATGAATTCCATTTTCAAGCCCTTCCTTCAAAAATTTGCATTAGTATTTTTTGATGATATACTAATCTATAACAAGTCTTGGGAGGATCATGTGTGACATGTTGACAAGGTGTTATAACTAATAAAGGAGAAACAACTATATGCCAAACCATCCAAATGTTTCTTTGGATTAAAGGAGGTAGAGTATTTGGGTCATATTGTATCTCCTGCAGGTGTCAAGGTAGACCCTAACAATATTAAGGCCATAATAGACTGGTCGATTCCCAAAACATTGAAGAATCTTAGAGGATTTTTGGGTTTGACAGGTTACTACCACAAGTTTGTTTGGAACTATGGAAGAATAACAACACCTTTAACGACACTAACTAAGAAGGATGCATTTTCATGGACTCTAGAGGAAACTAAAGATTTTGAACAACTTAAAGAGGTGATGTGAAAAGCTCCTATATTGACCACTCCAGACTTCACAAAAATATTTATTTTGGAATGTGATGCCTCAGGAAATGGAATTGGTGTTGTCCTAATGTAAGAAGGAAGGCCCCTGGCTTTTGAAAGTCGACCACTCAAGGGAAATGACTTACACAAACCCATTTATGAGAAGGAAATGATGGAAATAGTACATGCATTGAAGAAATGGCATCCTTACCTAATAGGTAGGCACTTCAAGGTCAAAACAGATCATGATAGTCTTAAACACTTCTTGGAACAAATACTATCTTCAAAAGAACAACAAAAACAAGTAACCAAGATATTGCATTATGATTTTGAAATCATCTATAAAAAGGGGAAGAAAAATGTTGTCGTAGATGAAATCTCAAGAAAGGATGAAGATGTTGAGGCCTTTCTCTATGCTATCTCGATCATCCAACCCGATTGAATAATAGAAGCAAGGGATGAATGGAAGAATGAAGAAAAAATGTGGACTCTCATTCAAAGGTTGCAGCAGGATTCCAGTGCATCAAATACATTTACATGGAAAAATGATTCACTATGGTACAATGATCGCTTATATTTATGTAAGAACTCCAAACTCAAACAAAAGGTACTATTGGTATTGCACACCTCTCTAGTAGGAGGGCACTTGGGATTTTTGAAAACCTGCCATAGAGTCAAGAAGGATTTTTTTGGGGATGGCCTTAAAATTGATGTTCAAAGGTTTGTGGAAGAATGTTTGGTTTGACAACAAAATAAGGTGGAAACAATTAAGACCCCAGGTCTTTTACAACCATTATCCATCCCAAGTCAGCGCTGGGAGGAGGTTTCCATGTATTTCATCACAGGGTTACCGAAGTCTAAAGGAAAGTGTGTCATCATGGTGATTGTTGATAGACTGACCAAGTACGCACACTTTTGTGCACTCTCTCATCCCTTCAAGGCTAGTACAGTTTCCACCGCATTCATGGAGACAATTCAAAAGCTACATGGCAGCCCAAAGATTATTGCAAGTGACAGAGATCCCATCTTCATTGGACATTTTTGGACATAATTATTTTCTTGTTTGGGTACTCAATTGGCTCATAGTTCATCCCATCATCCTCAATCTGATGGACAAACCGAGATACTGAACAAATGTCTAGAAGGCTACCTTCGTTTCTTTGTCTCTGATAAACAAACACAATGGTTCAAATGGTTACCCTTGGAAGAATGGTGGTATAACACTTCCTTTCATACTGCAACAAAAATGACACCATTTATGGCACTTTATGGATACCACCCTCCTTCCATCACTTCTTCTCTAAAATAAAAATATAAGGTTTAGGCAGTAGAAGATCACATCGAGAATCAACAACAAGTTCTCTCAAACTTAAAGGACAACCTAACCATGGCACAAAATTGCATGAAACAACAAGTAGATCAACATCGTAGTGAAAAAAGTTTTGAA
>ML778588.1:938891-952246 GCA_009831015.1 Picea engelmannii | reverse complement strand
GATAGAAAACCCAGAATGGGCTCATCTACCCACTGGTCGGAATAGTAACCTAGCAGGGCACAAAGGGAGGAAATGACTTGGTTTCCCTTGGTGGAGAACATGGATGATGGGTAAGGGGGATTTGTGGAAGGGAATTGAGCGGAGGTGGGAAGGAAAAGCTCGCAAATTTGAGCTCTCTGGGGAAAAGTCATCTTCTGGTATAACTCGGTAAGGATTTCTAGGTTGAAAGGGGACATAGATTCGGCATGGGGAATTTGCATCATCTGGTCTATGTCTTCAGGAGTGATGAGGAACAGGGTGTCTCCGAATGAGGATATGATGGCTCTCTTTTCGGGGATGTAGTGAGCTTGGAATTTAAGTGCGAACTCAGGGAAATGGTGAATCTGGGGAAAAAGGTAAAGTGGTAAATTGGACTCCCAGAGCCCAATTTCATCACTCTAGTCCAGGAAAACCTCCCGGAGCCATGACTGGAGGTCTGAAAAATCAAAATCACACTTGGTATCATCGATCAATCTGTCTTTGTTGACCAATGGTATTTTGTCTGGGTCGACAGGAGGCAGGATAAAAGGATTCTCCTCTCCTTCTGCTTGTCTTGGATTTGGCGCCATCTCTGCAACAGTACCTGCAATAAACACAAAGTTAGTGGGGTCGAATGACTGTGGATGAAGGCGATGGTATGTAACGGAGGGACTGGCTATGAGATTTTCTGGTGCGACAAGTGAACAACGAAAATGGAGGAGAACGATAATTTTATTTAAAACTAGGGTCAATTGGACGTGGGAGATAGGTCAGCAGGATAACGGGTATGTTATCCAGTAATAAATGAACAACAGGCGACTTGGGGGTGAGATGGCAGGTGACAGTGGCAAAAACATATGGATGGGTGACGTGGCTGCTAGGGATTGGAGGTGAAAGTCACAATAAGGGGTCGTTCATGAGTGAAAAGGGGGTAGGGGACTGACAACAGTTATGGGATGTGACATACCTCGGAGGTAAGTGGAACAAGTGGAAATTGACGTCCATGAGTGACGGGAGCTGTTAGATAGTATATGGTGATGGGACTTCGGGACCAATAGTCTGACGCCATGTATGACAAGGGGCCCTCCAGAGGGAAAAACCATTCCGGCCCCCCCCCTCGGTTAAAAGAAGATCACCAGAGGGGGTCCGAAATCCAATTAGGACCGTTGATCTACGTGCCCCTTTCCTGGCTGCAAATCTTAGCGCGTCGTTTATCGTTCATTTCGGACCCCCCCCTCCATTAAAGGTAGAACAGACCGGGGGGTCCGGAATCTAATCTGGATTGTGGATCTAAGCGCTCGTTCCTAGACCGTCCAGATCTGTGCAAGTCTTATCACCGATTCTAGACCCCTCCCTGGTTAAAAACAAAATGGTCGGGGGGGTTCAGAATGCTCTGTGCGTCGTAGATCTGAGCGCCGTGATCAGGACCATTGATATGTGCAGGATGTATAAATGGGGAGAGTAAAAGCACATGTTCTAGGGGGAAAACTTAGGATATATGCATTTTATGGGTTTTTTCCCCCAAATTTTCAAGGAGACACCACCATGGGGCTTCGACCAAACTATCTTTTAGACATTTGAGACATGGTGTGACATTTTACATCGAGCTGGTTTTATTGGAGTGAACCAATGAGGAAACTAACCTACATGATAACCTATATTCCTATCACAGTTAACCCAGATTAAACTGTTGGGTTAAGAAATTACTCTACCCTGGGGCTATCTGACCAGGATTAGACAGTCTGGCCAGATTTATTCACTAATCTAACCTAGACACTTTGGCTAAGATTAAATTGTTTAGCCAAATCATTCACTACCCTATCAACATCAAATTTAAAAAGAACTTGGCCATGCTTGAAAGGTATGTCCAAGTTACTATTATTGCATGGGGCTTTCATTTCAATTCTTTTATGCCCTCTTTTTCTTTTCTTCTTTTTTCTTTTCTTTTTTCTTTTATTTTTTCTTTTCTTTTATTTTTTCTTTTCTTTTCTTTTTTCTTTTTTCTTTTCTTTTTCTTTTTCTTTTTCTTTTTTCTTTTTTCTTTTCAAATTATTTGCAGAATAAAAAATCATTTGTCAACAAAAATACTAGAGACAGATAATATCCTAGTCACCAGTTGATTCCCATAACTTATGGGGTGATAACAGAGACCAACAAGATATCCCTCTAGAAGCTGACTACAACCTCATCAACCTTTGTTGTTGATGGTTGTTGCCTTCTTCCCCTTCCCCTCTGGTGTGGATACTGTGAATCATAATGCCCAAATTCAAGGTACTCAGAGAATCAAATATTACTATGATCTCTCTTATGTCTCGACTCTGGAGATGGTTCTCTCTCGAAAGAAGCCTCTCTCCTAGAAGAACCTCTTCTACCCTTCCTAGTGTGAGCTACAAGGGCTTGGTTTTATTCACTCCTAATATTTACCATGCCATCCATATCATCCCTGGACACTAAATTAGTCTCCTCCTGGATCCAATAAGTCCATATCCTCTAAAACCCTAGAAAAAGTTCTCATGCACATATCTCTTGTACAAAAGTTTCCCAAAACTTGGGAAGACCAACTCAACATCCAATAATACCTGTCCATTACAAAAAAACACTATATAGTCCTAATCCTTAATCCTTTTGTCTGAGAAAACACTCTTGGAACCCATAACACATTTTCCACTCACAACACATCCCTGAATCCATCTAGAATACCACTACTCCAGATACTTGTACTACATGCTTGGTCCTCTTACGAAGCTCCTTGTATATAACTGAGTCAGAAACTATGAAGCTCATGAATAAGTATTTTTCCCTTGTCATGTACCAGTGGTTCCCACTATATAAGAACCATGCAATCCTCAAAGGAAATCATCCTACTTCTCTAAGTCATGACCATCCAATGAAATTCATCCCAAGTCCATCATCCAATTCACCAAAAACTCTCTTTGTCTACTGAATACAATGAATCATGTGTTGGACACTCATTCTAGTCCACTCTAGACCACTGCAATGCATCTCTACAATTTTCCTCATCCTCCTATGTCAAATACCTCATACATCATCATATCTTGACAATATGAAACTCTATGGACCAATGAAGACTCTATATCATCAACCTCTGATACACAAGAATCCATCTCATCCATGCCAAATCACTTGAGTTGTAGCCATCATAAATCACCATGACAAGTCACGAGAATTAAATCCACAAGGTTGGAAATATGCCACACAACACATTGTTTTGATCTAGGCTCTCTGCCAATCCACCATAACCCCCAGCATGCCACCCCACCAAGATACAATAGTCCATAATTCCTCATCTGGACGGTCTGCTCCATGCCTCAAACCAGAGAAAATCTAACCTATTTTTAGCTACGACCATCACCGTATCTCCCTCTTAGCGATAACTCCTTAACACTGCTACAACTCTATCTCATATCTATCACCTGTGACATTCCTAGAACAAGAACAAGAAATATTCAACCACATGTAGAAGCTATGTGTCTCAAAGATGATCCCATTCTCTTCAAATACCAAGCTCTGATACCATGTCAATTTTCACATGAAACTCTATGTGACTAATTTTAAGATATGAAAATTGCTTCCTAGTGATCTAATAGTAAAACCCTAGTTTTAATCACTGAACAATTTTACATTGAAAATTATTGACATAAATGATATGTAATGCAAACAAAAATTATCAAATATGAATCATTAACACATATGAGACACAATATTTATGTTATGTAACCTTATCAAATTCAGAAATCTTGGCGGAACAACTAGCCCTCCCAACCTATACAATATCAACAAAACTAAGTACAACCTTGTCCTCTAAGCCAATACAAATATCACAAAAAATGAGGAAAACCTTTTCCTCCAATAACCATAAAAATAAGAATACCAAATCTCAGCAAATCCCTAGAAATATCTTCTTCTGAAAAATCTATTGCAATCCTGCTATATGAATTGTTGATGCCACCTGTCATCCCTGTACAAACATGCACCTTCCTAGGAAGCTATGTACGGATGCAAACGATTGATCTCGCTGCAACTCAAATATGTACAATACCATTCCCAATACAATCGGCGTACGTATGCAACGTCTCCCCTTGAAACCCGCATATATGCACAAAAATGTATACGAACCCTTCCATATGACTGACTCCACTCATACAGTTTTCTATATTTTGTAACTGCCTCTCTCTCCCACACGTGTCATGTTTTTTTCCCTCTCAAGAAAAAAAAATAGAGAGTACTTAACCCTAGGCCATATTTTCCACCTTAGAAGAATTTCCCTTTGGTAAAATCACCAAGCCTCTTAGCACAGGTGCAGACTCAATTATTCTAGCTCCATCATGTTTCCACACATTCTACACAATATGAAATGTCATAATGACCTCTTTCCTTTATATACAATCCTTATGGGTGACCATAGAATCTCCTCCATAAGTCAACATCAAATTAGGATTTCTATGTGGGTGAGAAGCCCCTACACAAGCCCACAATGTGTTAATTCTCTTGAAAAATCAGAACCCAGTTGCATATTTTTAATTAAAAAAAGAACATAACTGAAATGTAATTTAAAAATTTAACATGCTGATTTTTCTTAACACTAAAATGTAGCGGAAAATAAGATCCTAAAGACACAAGCATTGACACAAAAAAATAATGAGATATTTTTGGTCAAATGACCTCGAAAAAACCCAACTGGGAAAATTGGTCTTCTGCTTGGTGACCTTTTATGTTTCAACAAAGGGTATCTCCATAAATTTGACATGTGTTTTCATAAAATGTTCCTGAGGAAAAATATTTGTTTTCAGCAACCTCACAACCCTCACACCTCCTCTAACTCCTCATGACTTGGTTTTTGGGTGCATCGTACCTCCTGTATGACCTTGTTATATATCCTAGGTCGTGAGGCCTAGCTATTTTGTTGGGTGTTGAGGTGACGATGGATGAGTATAAATGGAGGTCGTACGACCTCTTCCTCTATTGTTGAATTCTCTCTGTTTATGAAACCTTCTCTCACTGTTGTAGTTTCTCTATCACCAAGTCAACTTATGCACAATGAGGCCCAAAAACATTATTTCTTCCTTGGAAATTCGACTTGGGCTCGCCAGTCATCTCAATGGATGAGATTATATATGAAAGTAGGGATATGATCAAATTCCTTATGACCATATGAAAAAAATAAATTCCTAAGTCATCGGAGTGTAGAAAAAAAAAATTGGGCGCTTTCTTGGTGGCTCCCCCTGGCAGATTTAATGCACCTTGAAATCTAGTGAACCCTTTCCTTTCTAACTCCAATTATAACACTCCCTCTTAGAGAGGAATATGTTATGCACTACAACAAGTTTATCCTTGAAGTAGACAATGCTTTAACTTGCCAATGCCTTGGTCAAAATATATGTTTTCTTCTCTCCTGTTGATAAGTTCTAGAGTTTTATCTTTCCCTATTGAAAACAGTCTCTAATGTCATGGTACTTGATCTCGATGTGTTTGGAGCAGTCATGAAACATTGTATTTTCATACATCTTAATGCAGATTTGATTTTCACACTATGTAACTATGGGATCCAATCCTTGAAAACAAATTCCGACTAGTAGCTTCCTTAACCAAATATTCTCATAGGAAGCCACGATGGAAGCCATATACTCCGCCTCGGTTTAACTCAGTGTAACATATCTTTAACTTCTGCTAAACCAGGAAACAAATTCTAACCAAATACTGAAAGAACGCCTTGAGGTTATTTTGCAATCAATGTAACCTCCTGCCCAATCAAAATCAGTGAAGCCCTGCATCCTCATGCCATAAACCTGTATCTACCATAAACCATAATTTATTGTGCCCCAAATATATTGTAACACATGCTTAGCAACAACCCAATGTAGGATAATGGGATCTACCACGAACTGGATCAACTAGTTAAGTGAAAAACATATGTCAGGTCATGTGTTAGTGAGATACATGAATTACCCTATGAGTTGCCTGTATCAAGTAGCATCGACCCTCTCAGCTCTGCTCGATTCCACCTTCTTCTATTTGGTTACTAAAGGAGTTTCCATTTCCCTGCAATCCTGCATCTGAAATCTTGTGAGAATATTCCCTGCATATCTTCCCTGTCCTAAAAAGGTCTCACCATCACCCTACCAAACCTCCAATCCAAGGAAATAATGCATCGACCCTAAATCCTTCATTTCAAGCTTGCATGCAAGGTCCTTATTGCAATCCTAAATCAAGTTATATTCACCTCTCATTATCAAGTCGTCTACATAGAGAAAAAGAATGAGAGAATTCCCCTCAACCAATATGTAGTAGAGGTTTGGATATGCCTCATTCTTGGTAAATCCCAATCCGAGAAGGCATATCTTGTTAAATTTGGCAGCATCGACAATCATTCTCCAATGAGAGGCTATATGGGCCACCCTGAGGCTGGCCAGGGAGATTTGGAGAATCAACCAGTCTTGTGAGGTATTGACAAAATCTAGGGGGAACGAACAACCTCTGTGAGTCAAACCAAAAGTCAGGATGAACGACATGCTATGTGATTCTAATGCAAAAGTCATGGGGAACATACCACCTTCGTGAGCATAGACAGTCTAGTGAAAAAGTCAAGGGGGAGCGTACAACCTTTGTGAGCATAGACAGACTAGTGCAAAAGTCAAGGGGAACATACAACCTTTGTGAGCCTAGGAAAACCTTGTGAGCCATGAGCAAAAGTCAAGGTATCTAGAAAAAGTTAGGTTGAATGTAAAATTCCTATGAGATAGAAACAAAAGATATTCCTAATATTGCAAATAATGTAATTGTATTGATCTAGTGCGTTGGCATGTGTAAACATTATCCACCATGAAGAGAATTTTGAATTGCCTTGTCAAGAGTTGTAACTAATGTATTGAGTCTAGTTCTATGTTAGAACTAAAGTGTAATGTTGAGTTGCAACTAAAGTCTTCAGTCTAGTTCTATGTTAGAACTAAAGTGTAATGTTGAGTTGCAACTAAAGTCTTCAGTCTAGTTCTATGTTAGAACTAAAGTGTAATGTTGAGTTGTAACTAAAGTCTTGAGTCTAGTTCTATGTTAGAACTAAAGTGTAATGTTGAGTTGTAACTAAAGTCTCCACTCTAATTCTATTTTAGAACTAAAGTGTAATGTTGAGTTGCAACTAAAGTCTTGAGTATAATTCTACTTTATAACTAAAGTGTAATGTTGAGTTGCAACTAAAGTCTTAAGTATATTTCTAAGTTCGAACTAAAGCATGTCAGTCTCAAGTCTAGTCCTAAGTTTGAACTAAAGTATAATGCTGAGTTGTAACCAATCTTAAGTCTAGTTCTAAGTTCGAACTAAAGTATGAAGCTAAGTTATGACTAATTCATGCAATTAGGTTACTATTTAGAGCTTCTCCTCTTCCCCTCTTGAGCCTATATTAGAAGAGGTCGAACCCTCTCCTCAACACAATTTTGAAACAGAGTTTTCATATGCAGGTTGAGGGTAAAGTAATAGAGGAGCACATTAGTGATAAAGAGGCAGCATATCAAAGGTGTATTTCAGCAAGGTATTGTAAGTATTTGTCAGGTCAAAGTCATCTTGGCAAGATCTTTGAGAGAAGTACATTCATGGTGGATATTTGTAAGAGATCTTACATTATTAATGAAATAAAGGAATATTGTTTGTTGAGGTTTTTCTCCCTATACAGGGTTTTCCCAGGGTATATGTGTTGTTGATATGCATGTTGGTGAAGACTGTCACCCCAGGACACGTCCGCAACTACCAGGACCTTCTTCGACTCAGGCCCGAAGAGATAAAATGCCCCTCAGATCCTGTATCAGGACCTTATGTCACCCACAGGATGCACTCATTGATCTCCCGATAGTCTTCTCGGGAATTCAGGTTTCACGCTATCGTGAGACTTGTGGGCACGGTTCTCCTGCTCCCCAAACACCGAGCCCCGATGGGTCAAAGGTCAACGCTTTTGTGATAGTCGGGGATTTCCCTATCGGGAAATCGAGATATGTGATGTCGCAATTTTCTTACACCACAAATTCCCGAACCCCGAATTCTGATGGTGCGTGCACTATCTCCTTGCCACGTCGCCTCTGCTCTCCGTGCTATCGGGAGTCGCGTGATCGCGATTTCACCCGTCGCAATTCCTTTGCACTGGGAAGTCCCGAATGTCGAATCCCAATATGATGCCACCTGTATTCTGATAGCTTTCGGGTCCCACGCTGACACGTCACCTTCGGGATTTCACGGATCGCGAATCCGTCCTACAAGAGTTCTCGCTTGTCGAAAACCCCGATTCTCCGAACCCCGATATGATGGGATCCCTCGACACGCATCCCTGCGATCAAAGGTTGTGATCCTCGCGGGATATCGTGAGTCGTGATATCGTAACTTCCGTTCCAACTGTTTGGTGCCCTAACTCCCGATATGTCGAATCTCGACTCCTCCGGATCCTGTGCCACGTGTCCTTGTAGAGATCGATGGCTCCAATGACTTTGGAAAATCGCCAATCGCAATTTCAACGGGTGCGAAACTCTGGCCTCCGTAAAACCCGATAGCCGAATCCCGATGGATCTTGGTCCTTCCTTCCTGCGCCTAAGGACTAAATCCCGCGCAGCTTCTCCCAGATCTGACGGTCAGCAGGATTTCGCGAATCAATCCTGTGAACCTTGGCCTTTTATTCTCCTCATTGAGGATTTCTTCCGCTTCAGCACTTCTTCTGGCTCGAACCTTCTCCTGGGTCCTTCTCCCAGGACTCACGCAGAAACTATTCCTCCTGAGCTTGTCAACTCTGACTCCTTTTGGAGAATTTGCACACGCTCCTTTCACTCGACCTCCAATAGCTCTCAAAGTGTTGATTCCTTCGAGTCCTGGTGCTTCTGGCAACAACAGTCTATGCCTCCCTTTGCTCAGACTTTACTACTGAGACTTCAAACTCAGCCTGCACTTCTCTTGCACGACTCTATTAAACCCACATCAACTTCTGGGTGAACGAGAATAAGAGTTTAACTGTTGAGCCTCATCAACGCACTCTATGTAGATGAATTCGACTACACTCTATGCAGGAATCTCTTGGCTCTAACAGAGAAACAATTGAAACTCATTCTCTTCTCTCTCAGACTGCAATTAAACTATGAAATCACATACACTGCATATCAAAGAAAATGTATGACAGAAAGAAAACATTCATGAGCATAATATCAACACAGAGAAACAACACAAACCATGGAATTGAATCAAAGGCTCTCTTCTATTATTTCAATCTGTACATGGGTGTTCTTCACAAGTTCTCGGCTTGCTCTTTTTCCTCTTGCTCCTATTTCTCAAAATGTTACAATGTACAAAGGAGGGTGCCTATATTTCGTTTGCCCTCTCGAATTCTACAACTATCATATCTACAATTAATTCCTATCTAACAACATTAAATCTATTAAATGTCTTCCTATCTACTAAGGATGAGAGCTTATCCGCTCAAGGTCCCCTTTACAATACAAGTGCGCTTCTTTATGAATACCTTCATTAAAGAGTGGCGCAAAAATCCCAAAGTAATTCAAAATGTATGTTGGCGCTATCCATCTGTTCCCTCTTGATGTACTGGCTCACTTGATGAGTGAGCGATGCTCCTGCATCACATGTTTACTTATTTACATAATTATTTCTATTTGATTATGATTTGAAATTGTTGAAGTGTGTTAAGTTGGAATCAAAGTATTGAGGAAAATAAAAGAATTAATCCTCATAAGAAATAAAGCTCATAATTTAGCATGGTATCAGAGATTTGGGTGTGTTAAACATGTTGAAGTGCAGTAGCAAGTACACACAGATCCAAGCAAGCTTGATTAATTTTCCAGTGTGAGGAACATGGAATCCTCCATTTCAGTTAGGGCTGAGGATAGGCTCGAAGGAGCTACCAACTTTAATGTGTGGAATCTCTGTATAACAAATATATTGCAAGAGCATGATCTTGAGCAATATCTGACCATAGTGGTGGAGGAACCAACAAATAATGTAGGAAGAACGACCTTCAAGAAGAGTCAAGCAAAGGCCAAGAAAATCATGTTTGACTCAGTCAAAGATAGTATAATGCCTGCAATGACTCCGTTGATGACTTCCAAGGACTGTATGGATACCTTGGTGAATTTCTATGAGAAACAGGCTCCAAGTCAAAAGAGGACACTTAAGCACAAGCTTAAGTATTTGAATATGGGGAAAGGTAAATCAGTGGCATGTTTCTATTCCAGGATAGCTCAAATAAGAGATCATCTTTTGGTCACAGGGATGATAGTGGACAATGATGATTTAGTGCAAGCCATTTTTGACGATCTTCCTTATTCATGGGAGACCTTCTTATTCAGTGTAAGTGGGACAGAGATTCAACCCACGTTTGAGAGGTTATGGAATGATTTCCTCCGAGAGGAGAGTCTCACGAGTACTAGGAGTGAGCCAACAAAAGAAGAGCACTCATCTTTAGCATCAAGATTGAAGGGAAAGAATAAATGCACTTTCCAGAAAGGCTCTCAATGGAAGCCAAACATCAAAGGTACATTCAAAGGAAATAATATTGATACATCTAAGATTAAATGATTTAGTTGTAATAAGTTGGGTCATTTTTCTAAATATTGTTGGTTTAGAAAAAAATATCCTATGAAAGGGACACATCATGCCTCAACTGTTGAGGATGATGAATCCAAAAGAAATCAGAAAAGTCCTTCTAATGAGAAAGAAAATAGGAAAAAATATTATTTGGTTTCTTCTTTATCCAGTTTAGTTTCCATAGGGCTGAAAACTTGGTTAGTAGACAGTGGTGCATCAAATCACATGACATGGTACAAGGAGATCCTCTCAGATTTCAAGACAAAATCTTTTGCAAAGCAGGTCGAGCTTGGGGATGAAAAATGTTACAATATAGAGGGAGTAGGCTCTATCTCCTTCAGATTGGAATCGAGGGTTAGACTTCATGTTGATGAAGTATTATATGTTCCAGGGCTCAAGAATAATATACTATCAGTTGAAACCCTTGAGGACAAGGGATATTGGGTTATATTCAAGGACAAGAAGGCACTACTATGGGCTAAAGGCAGTCACTTAAGTAAAGGAGAACCCATTGGAACTCACAGTGGAGGACTGTATGTCGTGTCAGGATAGTCAATTCAAGAATTGTCTCATGATGTGACTAGCTCCAATGAGTAGTGGCACAAAAGACTTGGACATATTCATTACAAATCTTTTCCAGATCTACAGAACATGGTATGTGGCATGCCCTCTATTTCTCTTAGTAAAAATTAAATTTGTAAGGGATGCATGCTAGGTAAAAATATAAAAAAAGCATTTCCTAGTAGTGACAATAGAGCTCAGGGAATCCTAGATCTGGTTCATTCTAATGTATGTGGTCCCATGTCATGTCCCTCACTCAGTGGTTGTTTGTATTATGTCATTTTTATTGATGATTACTCAAGAAAATGTTGGATATATTTTCTTAAAGATAAAAGTGACACATTTGATAAATTCAAATAGTATAAACCCTTTATTGAAAAGAAGACAGGGAAACACATAAGAATCCTTAGAATAGACAATGGAGGAGAGTTTGAACATCTTCAGTTTGAGGATTTCTACAAGTCAGAAGGAATCAAGAGACAGTTGATCGTGCCATATAACCCTCAACAAAATGGTGTTGTTGAGAGGAAAAACAATATTGTTTGTGAGGTAGCAAAAGCAATGATGTTTGACCAGGATCTGCCAAATTATTTATGGGCAGAAGCTACCTCCACTGCTGTGTATATTCAAAACAAGTGTGCACATGTTATTTTGAAGGAAAAGACTCCTGAAGAAGTCTTCTCAGGGATCAAACCTAAAGTAGGGCATATAAGGATATTTGGATGTCCTGTGTATATTCATTTCCCTAAGGAAAAGAGGACAAAGATGGAACCCTCAGGAAAGAAAGGGTTTTTGTGGGGTACAATGAGAACTCCAAAGCTTACAGGATTTATGTACTGTGTCAAAGGAAAATAGAAGTAATCAGAGATGTGACTTTCCATGAGGAATCTACATTTAAGAAATCCAAAGAGCTTCAACAATATTAAGAAGCAATTCAGCTAGCTTTACCCTCTTCTGAAAATGAAGAGTCAGATGATCAGAGGGAGGAACCTTGTGAAGGTCCAATTAATGAGCCCCTAGAACCCGCTGAAGTATTAGAAAGAACTCTTGAATAACCTCCATCCAAAAGGAAGCTAGGGTGGCTTAAAGAACTAGTGTGGGAAGCAGAAAGGATAGTTGTGTTGGTTGTGGAGTCTGATTATCTTCCTGATTTATAGGTCTTTTAATTTCAGTCGTGTTTATACCCCATGAAGTATTTACACACCAGAAGTATGTACACTCTTCCACGCGGGGGAGTGCAGAGGGGGGGTACCCCCTCTGCGAGGTCCGGGGGGCCTATCCCGCCGACTGGGGGGTTTGGGGGCATGAAGGCTCCCAGCAGGGATTTGAGGGCAGCGTCCCCCGATGGGGGTTCGGGGGCGAAGACCCGGAAGCAAAAATTGCCTTATAAAAGTATATTGTAATTTCATTGTAAATCTGGACCATTCATTATAAGGTCGTAGATCTAATGGTAGAGATTATGTTAGGGTTTTTTTCCCTAGAAGGCAACCCTCTTTTATGAGGGAAATGTATTACGACTATGGTTGATGGTGAATATTGTATTCTGAGAGAGGAGACTGTGAGAGAAAGAAGAGGAAGTTACAACGAGTTTTGTTGTAGGTTGTATCCCTTCATTTGCTGGATAATAATAAAGGAAGGACCTGACAATTTCTCTGGTGGACGTAGCCCACACTGGATGAACCACGTAAATCTGTGTCTCTCTTGTATTGTGTGTCTTATGTGTTTTGTTTATGCATTTGTTTTATTATTGCTCCGCGGTCCTGTTTTTCTAACAACTGGTATCAGAACGTAAGGTAACTCGTAGGAAAAGAGGGTTCCTAGTTCGAGTGGGAGCAATGTCGGAAGATGGAAAGTTTAGGGTCGATAAATTTAACGGCCAAAATTACCAGTTATGGAAGATGCATATGGAAGACTATTTATATCAGAAGGATCTATTCCTACCATTGAGAAGAGTAGCAAAGAAGCTGACGGCCATGAAGGACGAAGAATGTGAGATTCTTGACAGAAAGGCTCTAGGAACGATACGGATGAGCCTGGCAGCGTCAGTGGCTTTCAATATTTCAAAAGAAAAGACAACGAAGGGTTTGATGGACGCGTTGGCCAAATTGTATGAAAAACCCTCGACGTCGAATAAGGTATTTCTAATGAAGAGATTATTTAATATGAAGATGTCAGAAGGTGGGTTTGTTGCA
>ML778588.1:907421-924694 GCA_009831015.1 Picea engelmannii | reverse complement strand
CCATTCTTTCCCTTTTCTTTACCCCCATTATGAGCTAGGGAGAAATTTTATTCATCAACATCTTCTTTTATATGAGACCCAAATCTAGTCTACTTCATAATCTCTTCCTGCACGCAATCACTCCATAGTTTCTCCCAATCTGGGAGTTGTTCTTTTCCACTTAATGCATCTATGAAGTTTTCTCATGACTTGGGAAACCCCAATAGTGAAAAAATGACCATATATTTGTCTCAGAGTGCTTCCCCCAGCCCTGCATGTTCATCCTTCACTTGGGCAACTATGGCGAGGTAGGAAAGCAATGATTCATACTTCTCCATCTTGATATTTCTTAGCTTGTCTGTAACTGCACGCTTCCTATCTTTTTTCATACCCTAATAGATACCTATAATGACTGTCCACATATCCTTAGTTATATTTTTCTATAAAGACGAGGTATGATGTGGTCCTTGACTCCCTCAAGGATAATCCTTTTATCCTTAGCATCATTCTTGCTATGTTGGGCCAACTGGTGAGGATGTGCTGGAGTGGCTGGTGGATTATCCACAAATTCCCAAACTCCCTGCTCCTAAAACCAAAATCTAATTCTTTCTCTCCTAGAAAAGAATTTGGAGGCCCCATCATAACGGTCTTCAAACCTCATCCCCACGTAGGCCATTATGTTGTCCAATGGTGCAGACTCTAATTTGTCTTGATAGAGACCCTAGCACACCAGTTGGTTCAGACTCTTTTGTTGAAGATATGTTCCTGAAGATGAAAAAATGAATGATGGTATTTAATCAAAGGAAAGGATCTGATACCATGTTAATTCTTTTGAAAAATTAGAACCCAGTTGCATATTTTTAATTAAACAAAGAACATAATTGAACTGTAAGATAAAAACTGAACATGTTGATTGTTCTTAACACTAAATACAACAAAAAATAAAATCATAAAGACACAATAATTCACACATTAAAATACTAAGATATTTTTTATCATATGACCCCCAAAATAACCGAACTGGGAAAACTGGTCTTCTACTTGGTGATTTCTTAAATTTTAGCAAACAGTATCTCCAAAATTTTTACATCTTCTAGAATAAAATGTTCTTGAGGAAAAATATCTTCCTTCAACAAACTCAAGGCCCTGAAACCTCCTCCAAATCCTCATGAATTGTATGTTGGGTTCTTCCTATGTCCTATACGACCTTTTTGTATAACCCAGGTCGTGCAACCTAGTTGTTGGGTGCACTCTACGGCTATACAACCTTCTGGTACAACCTAGATCGGGTTGGATTTGTTGTTGGGTGTTGAGGTGGGGTTTGTTGAGTATAAATGGAGGTCGTATAGCCTCTTCCTCTACTGATCCATATGGATTTTGGTGGCCTCGTACCTATTCCAACTAGCTCATTTTGGCATTTTTCCAGTTCGGTAGTTTTTTCCCAGTTTTTGGGTCCCTGACTTTCGGGACCATTTTGAGGCCCTAAACAATGTTCTTATGGCTCACCACAGTCAATATTTCTAGGGATTTCCACATGATCCATGTGTATTCCATGGATAAAACTTTCCAATGGTCTATCGTGCACCTAAAACGAAGATCGTATGCAAAAGTTATGACCTCGGAAATTTGATGTACTAACTTACCCAAATGGGGCCCACGTGAATTTTGGTGCTTCCTCTCCTAGGGATAGGTTTTTGGATGTCTAGGGTTTTTGAAATTCCTGTTTATTGTAAAAATTCCTTGAGATCCTCATTGTAATCATATTTTTGTGAATGATCGTAGCCATCACATCTCTCGTCATAGATAAGCTGCCACCATTCCAACAAGCTTGTTTTCCAATGCATTTTACAGTTTCAGCTTATTTCCTTATTGAATAGAAACAACTTTTACTGTATATTTTTTATTCTGTGTTAAGCATATTTTCATAATAATATGTATTCATTTATTTCTTCTCATAAAATATGGATCAGTGGTATCAGAGTGGTTTTATCCTTTTCATTCTTAATGAATGTCCCCAACGAGGTCAGGGTACACAGAATTAGGTCTCAAGCTTGTTTCTCTTGAGGAAAAAATATATCACACACCCAAGAGACCTCTCATGGAGGGAGAAAATATAGATGAAGGGACAAGATATCCCTTCAAAATGTTTCTCGAGGAATACCTCATGCAATAGAGGAATGAGGTGATTGATATTTTTGCACAAATCCTTCGGTGACTATCAACAGGCGATGCATCTTCCTCAAATGGAGGCATCTCCCCCTTCAAGGTACAAATCAACTTTGATATTCATATATTTGAAGGTCAGGTAGAATCCTATGTTGTAGAAAAATGGTTGAATTTTCTAGAAGGGTATTTATCTATCCATAAATTATCGAATAGAGAAAATATTACTTTTGTGTTGCTCAAAGTCGTTCCCCATGTCAAATATTGGTCGGAAACTTTCTGTAAGCAGAAGGAAACATCGGAACCCTCATTATTTACAGTCATGATCACATGGGAGTCCTTCAAGGATGTTATTAAGGAACAATGCTACTTTGTTGGAATTTATGATGACCTGTATACAAAATGGACAACACTATAGAAGGAAAGAGACCAAGTAGTGCCCAAGTTCACAAACATCTTCCATACCTTACGCACCAAGATAGGTATCAAATATTATGATCGAAATTTGGTGCTCAACTATCGCGGTGGTATTCATAGATACATATAGGATGAAATAGAGTTTTTGGACATCTCATCCTTGGGTGTGACCTAACGATATGTCGTCAAAATCGAGCAGAAGACCAAACAAAAGACACAAAAAAATTGGGCCTGGGATCCCCTCACAGAAAAATCTAGGAAAGGGAGGCTCCATCATGTAGAAAAAAGGACAAAGAAAAGATGGACTGTCTGAGGACAACCAGTCTAGGGCACAAGCAAAGAAGGAAACCAGAAAGAAAAAGAAAGATAGCGAGAAGTGGTGTGACTTCCATAAGATCCCCTGGAATAACACTATTCATTACCGCTCAAAGCAGTCATTGGTGGCTAACGTGAGAACCTATGAATTAGATGCAGGCTCTGACTCTGAGTCAAAACTAGAAAGGGGGAGATGGATCATTGATGTAGAACCTAGTGCTATTGTTTCTACCACCAAGATCCAACCTGGTGAGCCAGGCGGGTTAGAGGAAGACGAGCACCTTTTTCAGTCACATATGTGGGTTAAGGGTACCCCACTGCACTTCATCATTGATAGCGGTAGAAAGAATAACCTCATATCAAGAAAGGTCGTCAAGTGACTCGCCCTACCCACAATATCACACTTGCAACCCTACACCATTGGATGGATCCCCCAAGGAAGCAACATCTGCGTCATCCAACAATGTCACATGTCATATGACATCAAGACCTTCAAAGACGAGTTATTTTGTGATGTTTCCCCTCTCAAATTTTGTAATTTTCTTTTGGTCCAACCATATTTATGGAAAAACCATGTTGTATATGAGTCTAGGCCTCATATTTTTATTATTACTTTGAGAAATAAATTATACAGGATACCAGAGGCAGTCCCACCTAATGCTAATTCCTTGATCTTTGTCAAGCAATGCATGAAGGTCATCTCTCAGATGGGGAATTTTGTATTCTTCATTTTTCACTCTCAGAATGAGAGAAAGATCATAGCCACATCTAGGTTCTTTGCGGTCGACCTCTCCACACAGTAAATGCAAGTGGATAAGGTCATGGGAGCATACTCAGATATATTATCCTCACCTACCAGGGTACCTCTACACTATCAGGTCAAGCACCCCATCGATCTGACCCACGACACGCCGCTTCCCAATGGGCTAGTCTACTGTCGCTCTCTATTAGAGAATGAGAATATCAAGAGGAAGATCTACGAACTACTCCACAAGGGGAACATCCATCCCATATCATCACCTTGCGGGAGCCCAATCATGATGGTATAGAATAAATATGGAACCTGGCAACTGTACATTGATTACTAGGACATGAATAAAATCACAGTAAAAAACCAATACCCGATTCTCTGAATCGACGACCTCATTGATAAAATCCCAGGAGCCAAATACTTCAGTAAGATTGATATGAAGTCTGGACACCACCAGGTCCCAATAAAACAAATTGATGTATGGAAGACCACCTTCAAGTCAAAGGAAGGTATTTTCAAATGTTTGGTCATGCCCTTTGGCTTGAAAAATGATCCAACCACTTTCATGAGGATGATGGATGATATCCTGTGACCTTTCACCAATACTTTTGTAGTCGTATATCTGGATGACATTATCATTTACAACAAGACTTGGGTAGAACACTTGTAGCATATTCAACAGGTTTTTCACACCCTCGACAAGGACAGGGTCCATTACCTGGGATACATCATTGATCAACATGGTGTACATGTGGATCCAACCAAGATCCAAATCATTCGTGACTGGCCAGCCCCAACCACAGTCACTGAGCTTTGGAGCTTCTTAAGCATTTCCAATTTCTACCATAGGTTCATGTTGGGATTCTCCCATATTGCATGGGCCCTCAACCATGTAACCAGAGGTGGTGGTAAGGATAAATTTGTGTGGTTATGGTCCAAACAAAAATCGTTCGATGATTTGAAGGAACTCTTTTTCTCAGCCTCAATACTTTCACTACTGGATCTGCAATAGCCCTTTGAGATCGAGACAGATGCTTTAGACTATGGTGTGTGAATTTTTCTCTTTCATCACGTCCACCCCATGGCCTATCATAGTGAGACACTATCAAATGTTGTCCATCAATACCTTACTTACAACAAAGAAATGTAGTCCATTTTGCAAGATTGTTTCCAATGGAGACATTACGTTCTTGGGAAGGAGATAGTCATCCACACTGATCATAAGCCACTACAGTTCATGCAGACACAAGGAAAATTGTAGAATGACCGCCATCATAAGTGGTCCACATACTTCCAGCAATTCCACCTCAACATCAAGTATAAAACAAGAAGCACCAATCGTGTCATTGATTTCCTCTGCAGACCTCCAGTCGCAGCACTCACCATGGTTATATAATATTGCAGCCATGAGACCTTTGGATGGCCCAACTCTATGAGACAGAACTAGACTTCTCCACCACCTACCAAATGTTGGGCGCAAATGAATTTTTTGTTAATTTCCATCTTCAGTATGGGTTTCTCTACCATCTAGGCCATATTTGTGTTCCATCAAGCGATCGAGCGAAGCTGATATGGAAATCCCACTACAGTTGGGTGGAAACACACTTCGACATTGAAAAGACAATGGAAATGTTGCAGAAGCATTTATACTGGCCAAAACATCAGCACGAGGTCAACACGTATATAAGGTCTTGCACTGCCTACGCTATTTCCAAACTGACCACTAAGAAACATGGCCTGTACACCCCTCTTCCTACTACTGATAGGTCATGGTAATCCATCTCCATGGACTACATTTTGGTCCTCCCATCCACCTAGTGGGAAAATGACTATGTTTTTGTGGTTGTTGATCTCTTTTCTAAAATGACACTTATGGTCGCGTGCAATAAGAACATCACACTCTGGGTACATTTTGGAATCCCACAAACCATTGTATCATATCGGGACAATCAATTTCTCAGCACATTCAGGTCAAGCCTCTAGTTACTATTGGGCACCAAGCTTAACAAATCCAGGTCCTTCCACCCCTAGACAAATGGCCAAACTAAGGTCGTAAATTGAATGATCATGCATATCCTGTGAAAGTACAATTCCAAGCACCCTCGAACATGGGATAATATTCTTCCCTATTTCTAGCATAGCTATAACCAATCCTTGCATAGCTCAACTAGACACAACCCCTTTCAGGTGGGGTTAGGATTCCAACCATTATTTCCCATATATGTTGCATTACCCCCTGCGGTCACCTCGACTGACTCATCTCCTACTCCAAATAAAGTTGACAAAGACACTCAGTTCATTGAGCATATCTAGCACATCTTCCAATAGGTTCAAGATATCCTACGTAAGTCCAATGAAAAGTACAAGTAGCGCCATGATCAACATTGGGTGCCACATAAGTTTCAGGTGGGCAACAAAGTTTTGTTGCATTTGTAGAAATAACGCCCTACTAGACCCCATCGAAATATTCTCCCACTCTGTTATGGGTTGTACACAATCACCAAGGTTGTGGGTGATAATTCTTTTGATCTCAACATTCCTCCTTTCCTTGGCCTCCACCCAGTCTTCAACGTGGATCTCCTTCGACCTTATTTCCCACCATTATTGGACACCTCAGAGATAGAAAAACAACTAAAACCAACAGAGCTCAACCCGGATTACATACAAAGGAATCCAGTGATTAGATTTTGAAAAAACTTTTCAAGGACACTTTCCAGCAAAGGATATAGCTTTATTGAGTTGTCAAAGCAAGGAATATCCTGCACCAAGGAAAGTGGCTCACCCGGGGCCAAATTCAACACAAATTTCCTCATCTAATGGGGGCATTGAACGCAATGCATACAATTGATTTCTAAGGGGGTAGGATTGATCCATATCGATGTTGGTTTCCTCCCACCTATTCCAACTGGCTCATTTTGGCAGTTTTCCATCTCGACTGTTTTTTCCTAGTTTTCGGGTCCCTCACTTCTGAGGTTGTTTTGAGGCCCTAAAAAAAATTTTTAGGGCTCGCCAAAATTAACATGTTTAGGGATTTACACAATAAAAATGTTTATTCCTTGGATATACCTTTCCAACAGTCTATCGTGTGCCTAAAACAGAGATCGTATGCAAAAGTTACGACCCCAGGAAGTTGATGTACTAACTTACCCAAATGGGGCCCACATGAATTTTGACACTTCATCTCCTAGGGTTAGGTTTTCGGATGTCCAGTGTTTTTGAAATTATTGTTTATTTTAAAAAGGCCTCGATAGCCTCATTGTAATCATATTCTAGAAAATGAGCGTATCCATCACATCTCTTCTCAAAGATAAGCTGCCACCAATCTAGCAAGATTGTATTCCATTTCATTTTACAGTTTCACCTTATTTCCTTATTGAATAGAAACAAGATTTATTGTATATAGGTTATTCCGTGTTAAACATATTTTGATAATAATATGTATTCATTTCGTTCTTCTCATAAAATTTGGATCATTTGTTGTCGAAGTCTCTCTGTTGTTGAAACCTGATCTCACTGTTGTAGCTTCTCTATCACCAAGTCGACTTATGCACAATGAGGCCCCAAAACCATATATCTTCCTTCAAAATTGAACTTGGACCC
The DNA here is from genome assembly GCA_009831015.1 of Picea engelmannii. Lineage (NCBI taxonomy): Eukaryota > Viridiplantae > Streptophyta > Pinopsida > Pinales > Pinaceae > Picea > Picea engelmannii. Next base: position 917,469 of record ML778588.1, on the reverse strand, counting down.
ACTAGTAATATCGATGGCTGAAATTAGATATGAATGGAGATATCAAATCAAATGCCTTATGACTATAGGAAAAATCGTTTTTTCCTAAGTCATTTCAGTCTAGAAAATATAAATTAAATTGGGCCCATTCTTGGTGGGTCACTTTGCCTTACTTGGTGCACCCCCAAATCTACCAAACCCTTTCCTCTCTAACTCCAATTCTAATACAATGTTCATCATAAAACCCATGAAGCCCCAACTTCATTCCAAGAGTTTTTTCACCAAACCGAAGGTGTGATGTGGTTCCCACAACTATTTCCACATGCCCAACATCTAGAGCCATGTGAGAATATCTGTTAGGGACCTAACCTACCTAACCCCTCAAGTGGGTAGAATAATATATTTCCATGTAATAAAGGTCAATATTAATAAGGCCTAGTGTGACATCCCAAAAAATAAATTATTTTTGAATTTGCAATTTCTTAGGAAATTTATTCTGTTTTTAGTAAATTCGAAATTGGATTTTTTTTCCATTTATGGAAATTTTGAATTTTGAATTTGGTTAATCTTAATTAATAATTATGACTATTGGTAAGAGATATGATTTGACCCAACTAACTACTTGATTGTGACACTTGTATGAAAACAAAATATTTTATAATTATTGCAGGAAGGAAAATGGAATAACTATGTTGAAATCAGTTGACCATGACTCCATGAGTGGGGAACCTATTGGAACTACCCTAGGGATGATTGTTACAAGTGGAAAATCAGGAATTTTTCCATTCGCAACCCCGAAAAATTAGGGATTTGGAAAGATGTGAAAATTCCCATGAGGAAAAAAAGACCTAGGCATTTTTGTTTAAGGACATATGGCATATGTGAGGAGTGTTAGCACTTTGTAATTTGCCCAAGGTTGTGAGGAAGTCACATAGGCAACATCAAAACCTCTTCGAGTCTTGGATCTATCCCTCCAAGACTCAGAGAGGGATCTCTCTGTCTGATATAGTTTTGTTTGAAGAAGTATTAGGCTAGTTATGAAGAACATGGGTTGGGGTTTTTAAAGGTTGTTTTGGAACAGCAAGGAGGGCCATTGGGCAAATGGAGTCTGCACTTGAAAATGTGATTAATTCTCAGTTTTGGAAAAAACTCTTACATAGGGCAAGGCAGTGGCAATATTGGATCGAATTGGGTTTTAAAAGAAGAAATAAGGGAGGAAAAAACCAATCCAAGGAGCAGCTAATAATTCCTTGACTGAACTCTTTAGATGAATAACATAAAGATTGCCAAAAGGACAGATGCAGAGTATCTGATGATAAATTCTGCTCTTTTTACTTACTTCTGACAATAAGAACTGAAAAAACAATGGAAAGATGACATGAAAACACATTAACAGAGGAAAAACACCACCAATACATCCACACAAGAATCCTGTAGCAAAAATAACATGTCCCTCACTGATTGATCATTCAAAAAATACATAAAGAAGTTTTTATGGCCAAGCACAACCCACAGTCCAGCCAGGAACCTCACAGGTCGAACCCTTTTACATTAAAATCATATCAATAAATAATATAGATCATCCCAATAAGTTTCGGAAGTCAGTTTAACTGCCTCGGCCAAAAATAGCCACCACTCCCACAAAATTTGGAGCTTTCTGCCATGAAAAACGGACCGGTTTTCTGCGAAAAAGGGGTTTGAAAAAACGTGATTTTCTCTTCAATGATGACACCTGGGTGAAAAATGATAGATTTTATTTTATATGGTCATGTGATGGACAAAAACCTCCTTCAGTTTCGCCAAATTCGTCCCCAACTGGCCGTAACAGCTCCTGTAAGATCAGGACTGAAACGGAAAATTGAAAATATGGAAAAAAAGGCCTCGAATATGCCTTTGATTATCCCTGCTCGTAACTACGCTGAAAATAATGAGAGAGGTTTTTATTCCTCAGCCCGTACTGAGCAAAAACCTCTCTCGTATTTTTAAAATCCGTCTCCTTTTGCCCAAAAATTGATCTGGAAGAGGGAGTGGTAAAACAAGCAAAAATGATAAATTTTTTAGGAAAGTGGTTTTTTGTGTGGTAAGCGGTATTCCGGACACCCCCCCCCCCTCGTTAAATGTAGAATGCCCGAGGGGGTTCGGAATTCAATCTGGACCGTTGATTTGATTCGTCGTCCCTCGGTCGTTCAGATGTACATGATTAATAATTCAAATTCCGGACCCCCCCCCCTTGTTAAATTCCGGAAGGTGAGGGGGGCTCCAGAATTATTTTGGTGCGTTGATTTAATTTAAGGTATGGTGGATGGGGGGCGCGGGGGTATGAAAGTGCATGGGTAATGTGAGTGGGCGGGAGTGTGAAGGGGGAAGTGGAGTATGACGTAGGGAGGGGGATGGTGAGTGGAATGTGAGGTGGGGTAGGTGGGAGTGACGTGAGGGGGATGGGTGAGTGGAGTATGACGTAGGTGGGTGAGGGGAGTGGGGGTAGGACTTAGGATTATTAATACATGTTATGTTTTGTTTTTGTTTTTTTCATTGTTTTAATTTTTTATTTTTTTTTAAATTTGTTTTATTTAATTTTTAATGTTTTTGTTTTTTGATTTGTTTTATATGTGTATTATAATTTTATATGTTATTTAATGTTTTAATCTATATGTTTTTAAATTATGTTTTATAATGTTAAATTATTATATTTTATTTTAGTTTATTTTTTTATTTTTATTTTTTTTAATTGTTTTATATTTTAATTTTTAATTTTTATGATTTGTTTTATTTAATTAAAACTAACCTAGTTACTAACCTAGATTTTTTTTTAACTTAATTAATAATTGATTAATTAATAATTAATCAATTATTAAACTAGTTGTTTATTAATCAATTTTAACCTATACTAACTTTATTGTTGTTCTTGTTTAGCCTAAGTCTGTTTGCTTATGGACAGGTGAAGGTGGCGGGATAATGGAGGCTGACAAAAGACAAGGGGGTGAATGCGCAGCGGAGGATGAAGGATGCAACAAAATGATGGAGGATCGAGCGAAAATAATCGAGGGAGGAAACGAGATCAATCGAGCCATACTTCGTCATCACGAGAGAAACGCCAAATCAACAGTCGAAGAATCGATTCGCCTACAAATATAGGACCCCAACATAGGCTCCACCTAGGGATGGCAACTTCTTTCAGGAGGTGTCAAGAACCACAGACTCTTGAACATGCAGACCAGAGCTTTATCCATTGGGTTGATCCCCAAAAGCTTATTCTGCAACTTGTACATGTTTTGATCTTGCAAATGAAACGAAATCAAATGAACACTGCTAAAAAAGAGATGCTCAGAATGCTGAGCTTATTCATTTTTTCCTACCTACCCTACTGCAATCATTGCTCAACTAGGTAATGGAAAAATGCCAATGGAGCCAATCCAGCAGTTGATTTAGTGGCTCTATTCTTTCACTGTCTGTGATGAAACTCAGAAATAAGTCTGTTACTCGTGCTTGAGAGTAACTTCCACCATGCTTTCCCTTGCATAAGATTTGTTCAACCCAAACAATAGGAAAAACATCAGCAATGGAAAAATATCTTGTATTAAAGAATTTCTCCATATAGATAGCTACAGGATCAGTATAGGTTTGGCCCATCTTTTGATTTTCAACTTCAAACAACTCAGCCTCAAGACCCGATTTTTCAGCTATGCATTATGTGTCTTTCAACACTTCCTCATCTAACTGTGGATGCTCTGATGATTTGTGGAATGATGCCTCTACTGAACACACCCCTGTAACTGACTGCCTGATCATGTCAATATCATAACAACTTTTTATCTCATGACTGGAGAATGAAGAATGATTTTGGCCACACAGGCCATCCAACTGATCAGCTATTGGATCCTGAAAGGACTGACAAGACTGTTGCATTGACTCAAATGAAATTTCCTGCTTGTTTCTGTATTCATCCTTCAACACTTGTCCAAGAGTCTTCTTCAAAATTCAAAATGAATTAAAGCACAATGGTACAGAGTTATTTTGGATTAACTCAGAATTTGCCTCAGGCTTTAAGCTTTCATCAAGAATTTGAAAATCAATGTAGGTCGTGGGCTGCGATTCTGGGTTTAGAACAGCCTCCATATCCTTAATGGTATCATCAATTGACTGGTCAGAGGAATTTTTTTCTTCACTATTTACAATTGAACTAGAGTTTCTTTTCAGGAATTGAAGAGATGAGAAACATATGGGAAAAGTGCTTTCACTTACTCTGAGATTTTCTCTCTCTTTCCCATCGCTGTCATGACTGTTGTCCAAGGGCTGATTGTCGCATCTGAACGATAAATGATCTTCTTCCTGCCAATGACATGCTGCTAGTTTCTCTGAACAGACAACCTCTATTTCAGCTTCATGATCATCATCATATTGGTCACACTTAGGTAAATCATCCATGGATGAAATGCCATTGAACATGCACATCATGTCAGCTGATTGTTCCTCTACAAGTCGAGATGGAGCTTCGTCTTTAACTGTGCTTTGAATTGAATACATGAACAAATCATTATTCAAACCATGGTACCAAGGGTGTGCAGTAACATGTTTGGGAACTATGACACTTTCTTTCTCTGAAATCAAGGGACCATGATGTCTTTGGACAGCAAGCTCCTCTTTTATGTTAATCTTCTGCATCATCTTTTCCATGGCACTAGCCAAAATCTCCAGTTTAACTTCTGATGACTTCAACTGCTCCATTTCTTTATTCTTTAACTTTGACCTCTTGATCAGCAAGTTGGTCTCCACATCAACTGTAATTTTCTGCATTTCTTCAAGACTTGCAGTGTTCCTTTTTCTTAACTGAAATGTCATCTCAGGATCAAAGGCATCTGGGTAATGCAAGTGAGCTGATCCTAGGGGTGGCCTTATATTAGTAGGATTTGCATGATACACCTTATTGAATTTGGCTGAGAACTATTGTACTATCTCCCCTGGCTTTCTTTTCAAGTGGTCATACTCTTCTAGGAGGAGGAAAACATTTCTCAAGACCACCCATCTATCTAGGAAAACTTGCATAAATTGATTAAAATTTCTGATGCTAGCAGCTAGAAGGTTCTTAAACCAATCTTTAACTTTACCTCCCAGAGATAGGGCAAACATTCTGATGCAGACATCATCATCTTCAACCTCATAAAGGTCAAGAAAATCCTCAAGGTTTTGAGTATGATTTTCAGCAGTGATCTTATCATTTTCTCCATCAAACCTAGGCAGATTATTAATGTAATTGACACGGAGGTCATGGAGAATAGGAGGCAAATCTAGAGGCTTGTATCAGTCTGGGACTTTTGCAAGCACAGGAGATGAAGCAAGGGGCTTACAAACATCCAAAGGTTCAGCAGGAGTAGGAGACAAAGCATGAGGCTTATGTCTCACTAGGGTTTCTACAGGTGCATCTGGGATGTGCACAGGTGCATGAGCATGTACATGTTAGCGACATTTCTTGTATAGGGGGGTATAATGAAAATGAAGGGGTAAAACCCACTTGTCCAAATTTTCGAGCGACGATGCGCCCGTGATAAGCAGCAAGCAAGACCAGGCGGTCCATATTTGCGCGCCCAGATCGACGGCGCACAACAAATTCCAGACCCCCCTTGCCTTTCGACTTTTAAGCAAGGGGGGGGGGTCCGGAATCGGGGGCTCATCTCTCCGACGGTCCAGATGAGCGCGCCTGGATCAACGACGATGAAGACCATTCCGGACCCCCCCCGCCTTTCTTCCTTTAAGCCGAGGGGGGGGGGTCCGAAATTGTGGGTGCAGCTTCCAACAACTATGATCAAAGCACCCAGATCAACGACAATCGCACGACCCGCGTCATCCTCAGCTGCTTTGTGCTTAAGCGCGCGTGGCCCCCCCTCCCGTCATATCATTTTCCGACCACCTTTCCCCGGTTGACATGTGTCATCTTTCCACATCTTTTCTATGGTCTATGTAGCCTCTTGTTTTCTCATCATCCGTATATCACCTGCCACGCGTTTTCCTCCCTTCCACATCAGCCTCCCCTTAAAAGTATCCATCACATCGATCCTTCCTCTTCCTTCGCCTATCGCATCTCACCATGTGTTCCCCCTGGAATCTCTATCTCTCCCCACTGTCACAGCCTTGTCGCTCCGTTCCTGCGTCCCACCTTCCGCGTTGTTCACCCCGCACATCCTTGAGCCAATCGGTTATTCCAGGTGGCCGCATGAGATGCCCTCCACATCCTGAAATGCTGAGTTGTCTGGGCTGTTCTAAATCCAAAGAAGCAGTTATGAAAGTAGTTGGCAGTGGTTAGATATCACCTCCGCATTAATGGGAAATCACGGCCATGAATTTAAGGCACGTCGATTCGCCGTTGGAACTGTCAAACAATTAAGATTGCATCTGACATTAGTTGCACGATCTTTCAGATGTTGACTGTCAGAAGCCATGCAGACGCAATTCTTTCAATGCATTTTCTTGGTTCCGTTGTTGTTGTTGTTCTGAGTATATGTAGGCATTTTTGTCATTTTTGTATCTATCGATGGTAGAGCTAAGCTCCCGACTGTAAAGTTTCAGCGATACTCTGGTTTCCTGGTTATGCCTCTCTGTTTGAGACTTCTTGGTTTATAATGAACAGGTTCCTTTCTTTTCCATCTTTGTTTCATCTTTGCTAGAGGGTTCACAGTTGAAGGATTCACGTGAACTTAACAATCTTGTTGCGATAAAGTATTTGTTGCGACATCTTTGTATTCTCTGGTATATGTGTTTGAATGTAAAAGGATTTTGTGTTCGAATACATTTCTTCTTCGGTCTGTTACAAACTGGATGTTTGTGATAGATCTTGCATCCTTCTTGCATATGTCTTCCACCTGCTCACCCTTTTACTACGACTCACTGTTTGGAGTTTATCAAGACCTCACTCGTTCATGCACGCCTGGTCTGGTTTCTGAGTTGACACCGTGCTGTTTTGAGCTTTCCTCCATTTGATCACCCCTTAAACAAATCGTGACATTAATCTGATGGGATTCGGGCTCTGCTCCTGTTAGCAATCCAGGAGTGACTTCTGAATGCTAACATTTTTGGCGTCGTTGCTGGGGATGAAGTTGAATATTTTCCCTAGGTAGAACGACAACGATTAGCTGATTTCTGAAGGTGCATCAGAGATCATAACTTGAGGATTGCTACTGTGCATCTGGCGACTCCACTGTGACGACTCCACCGGGGAGAACGTGTTCTATCAACTGTGGCTTCGAGAGGTAGACACACGAGGTCTAATCCACATTTGCCTTTAGCCACACCAGAGGAAGACTTGGAAGCCGCGCGCAGAAAAGGAAAGAGAGCTGCAAAAGAAGTTTATGTTGATGAAAAAGGTAATACGCCCTCCCTTTCTGTGAGAACTCCATTTTCAGATTCTCAGTTTCCTAGTCGTCCTTCCTCTGAGGTTTCCCGTTTTCTGAGCTTTGGGAGTGTTCCTGCTGAGTTTTCCCTTTCTGGTCTAGTATCAGAGGGAGAGATCCTTGTCACTCCCCCCTTAGGAGGTTTCACTACTCCTCCTTTGATTACTACTGCTGCATGGAGACAAACACCTGCATACTCAGGTCCCTTAGACTTCTCTCTGTTTTCCCCGTCGTCTCCCGTGAGGACCCCTTTTCCTTCCTCACCTGTTCACACTCCTTCTCCTCTGAGTTCTCCTCTACTCAATATCCCTATGGCTGCTGTAAATCCCCCTCCAAACAGAATGGATGCCATAGTCACTGCTAGATATGCTCCCTTGATCCTTCCTCAGCCTTTGAACCCTCTCCCTGCTGGAGACTACTTGAAGTATATGCCCAAGTTCAGTGGTGAGGGAGATGTCACTGCTAAAGAGCACCTGGCTGCCTTTTACAGCTATGCAAACAACCTAAATATTGAGAATGAAGATGTTTGGATGAGAGTCTTTATCCAGAGCTTAGATGGTGAGGTCAAAAAGTGGTTCAGGGGGCTGGCCCCCAGATCTATTGCTGGTATTGAGGCTCTGGATAATACTTTCCTAAGGCAGTAGGGAGATATAAAAGATTACATATATTATATGACTGAGTTTGGGTCCCTGAAGAAACAGGAAGGGGAGTCAGTCTCTGACTTCTCCAAAAGATTCAATAAGATGTATAACAAGATTCCTGCAGAGATAAAACCTTCCGAAGCCTCTGCTCAAATTTCATATGCTAGTGCATTTGACCCTGATTTCTGTCTTGTATTAAGAGAAAGGAGAGCCACCTATTTAGCTCAGATGCAAGATGCAGCTATAGAGGTGGAGTCTAATATGTTAGCAGCTGACAGACTGAGAAACCAGGCTGACACGAACAGAAGAAAAGGAAAATCAGAAGCCTCGACTTTTGACTCTAACATCTCTGGCCCGTCACTGTCCCACCCTCAAGTAAGCGAGTTGGCGTAAGTAATGAACTTTCTTAAAGAAGAGGTGGAGAGATTGAAGGTGGAAAGGAGGCAGATGTATAAGGGTCCCCAGACCAATGAAAATAGAGGAGGTTTCAAAAGAGCAAATAATTTCACTCCTCCAGTTATGCACAAAGAAAAGGAAAGAGACAGAGATGACCAGAAGATTCAGGCTCCCTTCCAAAACAATTTTGTAGCTAATGAAGAAGAAGGAGAAGCAGACGAGCCTGAGCCTAAAATTCACAGTGTAGAGGTCACTCCCCCTTTCCCCCATCTGACCAAATCAACATATGAAGAGTCTCTCATGGATGGTTAATTGAACGAATTGAGCAAGGGTGACAAAGCCAGTAGCGTTCGAGGCAGATACAACTTGAGGTCTGACAAAAGGGCGGCAGCAACTGATGTTCCTGAGTCATCCACTAGAGCAGAGAAGCCCGCTAACGAGGTAGCAGACCACCACAGAGGTAAGAAGGCCCAACCTCTCTCCCCTATCATTCAAAACCATGCTCCCGAGATTAGACAAATTCCAAAGCTCACATCTTGCTTTAATTTCGAGCATGAAATACATAAGATCAGAATCCCTGTGCCCCTCACTGAATTAATCAAGCATGGGGAATTCAAAAAACGCTTCTCCGACCTGCTAAAATATGAAGCCTCTGGCCTTTCCATAGACTGCATAAACCTCCAAGATGAAAGGACTGCAGTGATCCTAGGTCCCATGGTAGAAGACAGAGATAATTCATCCCCTCCCTTCTACACCTCCCTGAACATACATGATAAAGTGTTGCATAATTGCCTAATGGATTTAGGGGCCTCCCACAACCTCATGCCTAAAGTCGTCATGGAAGAGTTAGGATTAGAAGTCACCAGAGCTTATCACGAACTCTACTCCTTTGACTCCAGGAGGGTACAATGTCTGGGATTTATTAAGGACCTGGTGGTTTCCCTGTTTCATCTACCCATGAAAATTATGGTCATGGATATAGTGGTAGCTGACGTTCCCCCCAAGTTTGGCATGTTGTTGTCAAGGTATTGGATTAAGAGACTTGGAGGGACATTACAGATGGATCTCACCTATGCCACCATTCCAGTCTTTGGGGGGGAACATAGGAGATTGTACAGAGAAGCCCAGCTAGCCTACATTGTCAGTGATGAAGCAAACCCCACTAATCATCCCATCTATGCCCTAGACACTGACTTAGGATCTATCTTATTGCAGTTCACCGATGAGCCTGAGCCCCCTTTGCACATCAAAAAGCAGCTCAGTCCTAATCAGGAGATGCCTCCTTCAACCACCTCTGTTTGGAGGATGTTCTTTGATGGGGCCTCTTCTAGTATAGGTGCAGGTGCCGGAGTGGTTTTCAAGTCCCCTTCTCAGGAAACCATATCACTGTCATACAAGATGGAATTTGAAGTCACCAACAATGTGGCAGAATATGAGGCTCTGGTTCTAGGATTAAGGGCTGCAAAAGAGATGGGAATCAGGGAGATGGCTGTGTTCAGGGATGCAAAATTAATTGTTCAGCAGGTCAAAAATGTCTATCAGACCAGGCACCCTCGCCTCAAGAATTACAGGAACGAGGTATGGGATCTAATTGATAGTTTCTTCCTGGCTTTCAACATCTCTTTCATTCCACGGGAAGAAAATGCTCCA
>ML778588.1:865161-901271 GCA_009831015.1 Picea engelmannii | reverse complement strand
ATATGTTATTTAATGTTTTAATCTATATGTTTTTAAATTTTGTTTTATAATGTTAAATTATTATATTTTATTTTAGTTTATTTATTTATTTTTATTTTTTTTAATTGTTTTATATTTTAATTTTTAATTTTTATGATTTGTTTTATTTAATTAAAACCAACCTAGTTACTAACTAATTACTAACCTAGATTTTTTTTTAACTTAATTAATAATTAATCAATTATTAAACTAGTTGTTTATTAATCAATTTTAACCTATACTAACTTTATTGCTATTCTTGTTTATCTTAAGTCTGTTTGCTTATGGACAGGTGAAGGTGGAGGGATAATGGAGGGCTAGATCCAAGACTCGAAGTGGTTTTGATGTTGCCTCTGTGACTGCCTTACAGCCTTGGGCAAATTACAGAGTGCTAACAAGGAGGCAAGACACTGCCTAGTATGAGGGGAAAGGACTACTGATTTCTTATTTTTATGAACATTATTTGCTAAGTGTGAGGAAAGGAGAATATTACTAGGGGGTGAACAAGACCAATGATTGGTTGCCCTTTTCTACAGTTGGGAGGAACGTGGTTGTTCCCTTTGTCTCCCCGTGAACTGGTTCAGATATGTATTATATTCGTTCTTTGTTTGGAATGACTAAATTGACTATTGAAATGTATCTATTATTTAGGTTGGATATTATGGATGAAATATGTTCGATCATGTGAGGCATAAAACTAACAGAATGCCACTAACTTTAGTTTTGATTGTTTTTGTTGACTTAAATAAAAAATGAATATAGTAGTCTTCCTTTTATTTATGAAAAGGTACGTATGAAAAATTTTGGAAAAATTATTCTATAGGCTAAATTACTGTTGTACATATATATTTATTTTGGAACTAGTATGAAGCACTAATTATTCCATATATATATATAGGTATGTCTATTTGTATAGTTGACAATCGGTGTAGACATTATAGAAGATAACTCAGATTTAATGTTTATAACAAAAATTATATATATGTATAGATCTATCCTATACTTTGTAAGTAATGAATTACTCCAATAGGCATGTAACTACAACCGTATAACTGAAATATGGAATACATGAGACTGCTAAAATTTCTTGCAATAGAAAGTCTGGAATCCCTCAATAAATTATAATTGTAGCTCAAGATTTATCTATCTACTTTGTGTAAAGAAAAATTGAATAATGTAGATAGATACATGCAATCACTTGATTATAAGTCCTATAGGTGAATGATTTTATAGCAACATAACAAGTGAATGAAATCTTAATTGTATCCATGCTAAGTCTAAAATCGAACAAGGAGAAATCTATATATATGCATGAAATGAGGAAGAAAATACCCTTCATATCGTAAAGTTAGGAAGATCAGAGCCACGAATTTCCCAAATATCGAAGTTAGGTGAAATAGTATTAAATACTCAGATAGCGTACTAAAATGTCTATACGACCTGAATATATATATGAATATGAATTAAATCGCATACAGTTCGTAACCATGATTTCAGACTACACAGACTGTAGAAAATGATGTGCTACTTAAGATGACAAACCAGTGTAAAAAAAGTTAAGTGTATGAAGAGCCCAAAATGAGGAGAAGTCTTGAATAACGTCCTTCCACCAGTCATGATTTTAATTTCAAATAAACCGAGGAAAATCCTATAGCACAACTTCAAAAGAATTCCTACATATATCAATCTGATAAAAAAATAAGAATGTATTCAAGTCTTATGCGAATGATATTTCTTCATCGAAACAAGTGGAATACATTATCACAGTTCGGGAATCTTTCCCTTTCCAGTCACTACCGAAAGACGAGCCAATAAAAACTATACTTAACATAAATTTGAAAGTTGTGTCCTTCACTGGTTGAACTTCTGGAGAGTCACAAAGGGAACTCGACTACCTTTTGCGTTGAGGGTGGAGACGAGCATCCAGAATTTGCACAGATGAAATCCATGCAAAGATTTACATTTTTATGCTAGTAAATATAGAAAAAATATAAACGAGAATCCTCAATAAAAGAATAAATGATAACAACATTCAACCACAGGAGTACTTAAATTAGGAACTGTAATCCCGACGACCTTCTGTTGCGGCGTTCTTGTTGAATAAACGAACCAAGCTGAGAGGAGGATGATCCTTGAAACTCCTGATGGGTACCCTTGCAACAAGAGGGCCCCATCATTAATATAAGCATCAAATATATATATATATATATATATATATATATATATATATATATATATATATACAAAACTCTGTTAGGAAACAAAAGGATAACCGTGTAAATTTTTAAACCACACATTGGATAAGGCCCATCCGGGGAACAACTCAAACGACATATGGAAATGCTACCCACAGGACAACCTATATATTACAAATATTACTCTAACTCAGCATTAAATTTAGAAATAGCCTTCAGACGGAGCTATTATCAGATTCCAATAATGTATTCCAACCGTAGATAACGACAACGACAGTAAATAAACTTTCACAACTCTAGCAAGAATTACCGACTCAAATTTTTTCTATAGGGTAGTTTTCATGAACTATTTGGAAGCACAGTAGATCTATTTTACTACACCATTCAAGAATACTTTAAAGAAAAGGGAGAGAGTAACACAAGGTATTACTGAGGATGTACATTCATATCTAGTAAAGCCCCACAAAAACTCTACACCAAACTTCAGCTCACGAAACAAGTAAGTGCAAAAGAGTTATCTCTACTAGAATTTAACGAATCCACTAATTCAAAAACAAAACCTTGAATCCAATTAACACTGTAAGGGAACTATGTAAAAACAATTCCGAAGAATTTTCTAAGTAATATCGATGAAGGGAGGACTTAAACAAAATTATAACAAGAGTCACAGAATGATAATAACGTTCACTGTAACAGACTCCGCTCTCCTACTTAAGCACGATAGCCTCAAAAACTTACTAGGAAGAAGGTTAATGACATTGGTTCCATCGAGCAACGACCTCCACGGCGATAAGCCTCCCATGCTGAGAAGAAAACCACTTATAGAGCCATTCTAGAGAAAAACTTTCCAAACAGGGAAACAACACTCATAGCCTTTTTTAGGGTTCACAATGAGCAGGAGAAAAATTTCCTAACCCTAAGGCGGACTTCGCACTATGTAGAGTAAATGTTGAAAGTAAAGGGCTGGTGAAGCCATGTGCTAGGGAAGAGTTGGTATGACAAGGTTAGAGGAGGGGTAAGTGAAAAGGCCATCAAAATTTGCACGTAACAGGACCCCATTAATCATAGAAGCAGAATCCTTAACTCTCTCTCACAAGTACGCCTCCTACCATTAAGCACATAAAATTTGAATTTAATAATAGTCACTTCAGGACACGACTAGTTGGGACTAGTTAGGTTCTTATTGTGCCAGCTTACCACTCAACTGACTCCTTCGGTGAGATAAATTTCGTTTAAAACTTAACTGACCTTCTCTAGTGATATTACTCACTTTGTTATGCCATGTATTTTCTACCAAGGGTATAACTCTGTTACCTTATTCCATTGTGATAGATGTTTCCTCTTTTAAGATTAAATGGTATAACCTTCGCGCAAGATTAAAGAATCATGTGATAAAGGAGAGTTTAGGACAATAGGTCCTAAACGTAGACTATTATATAAATAGTTATATATTTAAAAATTATGTGTTGAGGAATGGTGCTAAAATCCTTTAGAGTTTATTTTTCATTTAAAGTCTTAAGTTAGTCTGGTAGAGGTTTGTCACCATAGGGAAGATAGAATATAGATCGATGATTAGGAGGAGCATTACCTTCACTTCGCTTTGAATCTATTGAACTAATTTAGAGATTAATGTCCCATAGATTTTTTTATTTTTTTTGTGAATTTGAGGTACATTACACCTAGCAACAAGGAGGAATAACTCAATTGTAAGAAGACCTAATAGCATCTTCTGCTTCTAGAAGGATCTTCATCTAGATTGTTCATTTGGATATATAGATGTATTATAAATAAGAGTAGAGATTATGAGAATATTTGTCTTGGATATTATTTTAATAGAGATTTGCTCTGTTGGAGGTTTCCCCCTCAAAGATGCAAGTGAACTTTGCTATCATTAATCAAGATGCTCTTCTGGGTGTTATTCTGGTATTATTATAGTATTTTTCTCATTATATAATTTTTTTTCTGCAATTTCTAGCTAATATATTTATGTCATGCATAGTATTTTATATCTGGAATACTACAAGTGGTATCAAAGCACTTTACTCGAGATAAAATTGTGGGTAAATTATTTTCAGGGTAGAGATGTATTTCAACGTCTTAATGCTACAAACATATGTCGTTACACACATAAACCCACATTTAGGGAGTAATACACGCAGGAAATACAAGAGGTACTCAAGAGCACATATGTTGGACACCCTTGTAACCCATACTGGTACCCCTTCGAGTGGTAGCGCATCAGACAACACCTCTATATGGATTGACCTAGATCTCCTGAATCCCTCTGTAGATAAACCGATTGGCCTCCAAACTTCTATATTTCCACCGAGAACAACAATTGGGAAGATACGCTCTAGTACCTGGGTAGTTGGGTAGTATGGATAAGGGAACGGTATATCCTCCTTAGTTGGTGCAAACAGATATTCAGTAAAAGAACATAAAATATACAATGGAAAATACAAACATTACATAGAGATTTTTCCCCTAGAAACCCAAACCAGGAAAACCAGCATATTCCAGATTCATTCATATGTTTTACATTGTTTACAATAAAATATGCATACAGGAGCCATCAACATCCAAAGCCCTAAACCAATGACCTAGATTAGTCCACAACCATAATTCATTAATTTGAAATATAAAGCCATCGGAAAAAACCATGTGCTGAAAAACCACCTAAATATGTGACACGTTTCCCGAGGCAGAAAATTTTTTGGACCCCGCACAAGTACTATTGTTGGACCCCGCACATATATCAGAGAGCTATAGGGTAGGGAAAGCAATTCACTATAGAAACCCCTAATACCCTACCCCTTGGGATGGAAACAAAAACAAAATAGGCGAGATCTATTGTCATGCAACTGTGCCTTCTACATTCTGGTTGTGAAATTACTACACATTTCTTCCTGTTAAGCATTTGGCCATTTCATAACTGTAGTATTATTCATGATGGAGTATTATTTAGGACGCAATATAAATCCAATTGTATTCCCCTTTTCTCCTTGATCGTATTCATACCTTTCATTTTCAATCCTTTTTTTTCAGTGGACCTAACCCCCTCTCAACTTCCCTACTTTTCCACCTATTCCATTATATTTCTCTTCCCCCCCTAATCGTCGCAGTAACTATCACTTATAAGTCCTTTTGTGTGGTCCCACCCACCGATTTTTCCTTACCCACACTTCCCCTCTCCAAATATCCACCACTCACAAGCAAGACCTGCAAGCTTACATCAATCAATCCCAGGAATCCATCCAACATTTCACATCTGAGATTGGCTCTACCAATTCCCACCTTGTACAATTCGAGACCCAAGTCCAACACAAATTTGACACCATGGAAGCCAAATTCATGAACCAATTTAACACCCACCATTTGATGTCAACCAATTGTTGAACCACCATTCGGGTCCTTCCTCCTCGGACCAACCTAATGTTGTTGATTCCTCTCATTCTTTGGATTTTCAATCCATCTCCTTTCAGCATGATCGTTGTCTTCCCTGCATCGAGGTCAATAAATTTGATGGCCTCGATCCTATAGGTTGGGTCACTCAAATGGAGTGTTATTTTTCTTTTCATGCCATTACTGGTGAGTTGGCCAAACTTCGCTATGTTGTCCTCTATCTAGATCTTGAATGATGGCAATGGTGGAAATGACGTAAAAATTCACGTCATGGGTATATTTCCTGAAGCCAGTTTTTTTAAGATCTCTATGACCTCTTTGACACTAATACCCATTATCTTGGTCATTTTACCAAGTTGAAACAGTCTAAAGAAGTTGGAATATACTAAACATGCTAAAAAGGGCCAACAAGTTGTTTTTTCCCAGAAAAAAAAACACTCTTTTGTTCATCGCCCTCGACCCACTAATCCTAACCCCCCTGTCACTCCCCCCAAGGTCCATAAATTAATTAGGGTTGAAATGGACGAAGACCAACTGAATGGTATTTTCTATAATTGTGATGAAAAATATTTTTCGGGTCACAAGTGTAAGGAACAAAAACTTTTTATGGCCATTTATGAAGATGTTCCTAAAGAAGATGTGACAATTCCACTTGTTGAAGAGCCCTCCCTTCTCGATGCTACCTAGGAACCTGCTGACCCACCTAAAGTTTAACCACTCATTTATTTGCATGCCCTCATTGGCATCTCTGCTCCACAAAACCTCAAGCTCATTGGCTATATTAATAATAGGAAGGTCATCATCCTTGTTGATAGTGGTAGAACCCTCAATTTTATTCATCGTCGCATTTTCCAAGAAAGTAATTGATATATTTGTGTTGTCAATAATTTTCAAATCGTGATAACCAATGGTGGGTCGATGAAATGTGGTGGCCATTGTGAAAATGGGTGTCTTCAAATTGGAAATTAACACCTGAAATATCATATGTTTTCCATTTAAATGGGCGGTTGTGACATTGTGTTAGGTGTTGAATGGTTATGCACTTTGGGTCCCATTATTATGGATTTTAAGGAATTAACCATGCAATTCCAACACGATGGACAAATGTATCACTTCCAAGGACTCACAGTTGTTTCTCTTGAGATCATCAATTCCCATCACATGGAAAATCTCCTCAAGAAATTCCACTCTGATATTATAGCTCAACTCCATTCTATTGAAGCGGTTGAGACACCCTATGTGCATCCTAGCCTCCAAGCTATTCTCTCCAAGCACCAACTTGTTTTTTCCACTCCTCGGGGACTTCCTCCTTCTCGTGGTGTTCATGATCGTTCCATACCCCTTGTTCCTCATATTTTTCTTCCCAATGTTCACCCTTATCATCATCCCTTTGCACAAAAGAATGAAAATTAGAAAATAGTGTAGGAATTGCTATAAGCGGGTGTTATCTGCCCCAGTACCAACCCTTGTTTTTCTCCTGTTGTCATGGTAATTAAGAAAGAAGGTAGTTGGTGCATGTGTCCTGACTTTCATGCCCTCAATAAACTAACCATCAAGGACAAGTTTCCCATTCATGTCATTGACAATCTCTGGGATGAGTTGAGTGGTGCTCAGTATTTAACTAAACTTGATCTATGTTCTGGCTACCACCATATATGTATGAACGACACTGACATCCCCAATACTACCTTTCGAACTCATGAGGGTCACTATGAGTTCTTGGTCATTCCCTTTGGCTTGTGTAATTCCCCCTCCACCTTCCAAAACCTCATGAATCATGTCTTTCATCCTTTTCTCCGTCATTTTGTCGTAGTTTTATTTGATGAGATTCTCTTCTATAGTAAAACTTGGAAATCCCATCTTTCCCATGTGGATCAAGTTCTTCATCTACTCTCTCAGCATGAAGGTTTCCTCAAACACTCTAAATGTGCCTTTGGCACCTCAAAATTCGAGTACTTGGTTCATATTGTTGGCAAGGCTGGTGTCCGAGTGGATCCTAATAAGATTGAAACAATGCCTGATTGGCCTCACCCTAAGACTATCAAAATCTAGCGTCATTTTCTAGGTTTAACAGGCTATTATCACAATTTTGTTCATAATTATGGAAAGATTGCGGTGCCTCTCACTACTCTACTTAAAAATAATTCTTTCACTTGGACTCCCATAGTTGATCAAGTGTTGCAAGCATTAAAGGCGACTATGTGCACTATTCTGGTCTTGGCCCTTTCTTCCTAGAGAGGAATTGAAGCAGTCCTTATGCAAGACGGAAGACCTTTTTCCTTTACCAACAAACCTTTGTCAGAACACCATTTGGGCCAATCAATCTATGAAAAGGAAATTTTGGTTATTTTTCATCCAGTGGATCTCTGGCACCGTTATCTCTTCGGGAAATGCTTCCAGATTAAGAAAGATCATCAAAGCCTCAAGTATTTTCTTGAGCAACGACCTTGCTCTCCAAGGGAACAAAAATGGGTAAATAAACTCTTTGCATATGATTATGAGATCATTTAAAAGAAAGGCAAAGAAAATGTGGTTGTTGATGCTCTTTATCAAAAATATGAATATGAAGAGTCCCTTTCCTCCCTATCCTTCATTGTACCATATTGGCTCCAAGATGTTCGCCAGGAATGGCTACAAGATCCTAAAATTTCGCATTTGATCCAACAATTGCAAGACAATTTTCCAGTTTCCCTAGGTTACTCTTGTCACAATGGTGAGATTCGCTACAAAGCTCATTTATATTTACATAAATAGTCACAACTTAAATCCACGGTGCTTTCAAAGCTTCATGCTACTCCCACATATGGGTTCTTAGGGTTTACCAAAACCTGACAGGGTCATGCGTTCTTTTTTCTAGGATGGTATGAAAAAAGACATTCACACTTTTTTGGAAGAATGTGATGTTTTTCAACATATAAAGGGAGGAACAATCAAAGCCCCTAGCACACTCCAACCGCTTCTGATTCCACATGTTATCTCCCAAAATAAAACTGTCCATTTGGTCGAGTTTTGTGGTGGATAGTATGGCTATCGATAGTTTCCTCAATCCATTTTTGAGTTTTATAGCTGCAAAACTTAGGTTTTGGTTTTTGTCTTAGAAAATAATATGACCCATAAAAGTCTTATTTTCAAAATTTGCATAATTCACTTTCCACAGCTAACGTGTGTCCAAAAGTTGAGTGGTAGTTGTGGAAAGTGGCGACTTTCAGAAGCTAAGGAGCGCTTCTCATAAGTCTGTGCGCTGTTGAAAGTGGTGAATTTCAAAATGTCCAACAATCAGTTTCGCGGGTCGTGTGTTGTTGAAAGTACATACTTTTCGCAACAATGGAGCGGTTTTTACAAGGTCGCTCACTGGTGAAAGCGAAAACTTTTCGCAGCTAAGGAGCAATTCTTAAAAGGTCACGCGCTGAGGAAAGTGAGGACTTTCAATAGCTAACGGGGGTTTTCCACAGGGTCACGCGCTGGTGTAAGCGGCAAGTATGAACAACTAACAGAGGCGTTTTCCACGGGTCGTTGGTTGAAGAAAGAGGGAATCACGTGCGTGATATCGACATCTAAAGACAATGATGATATGATCATCCCATGTCAGGCAAATCCAAATCATGCGTTGATGAGAGTGGATAATGATGGAAACTCATTCTGCATGTCAGAATAAAACTGTAATGTGAATCCGGCCCATAAACTCACGCTCAACACTCATGGCATCTGGGATGGCAAGTTCGAGTTCAGTGGTGCAGGTACAGAGGAGGTACTGCCGGCCTGACAACATCAAATCGAATAGTGGTTTCCATATCACACATTGTTTCTGGAAGTCTGTTGAAGTTTCATTTCTTTCAAAACAGAGCCGAAGCCCGAAGTGCTTTCAACAGCACAGAACCTCGACTTGACCGACAGTTGTAGGGGTTACAAATTGTCGGTATTTTCAAGTTATAAAATGGTGAGGAAGCACATCGAGGCTCTACTCAAGAGAGAGCTAGACAATCTGTCCTTTTTACAGACACATCCCGAAGTCCAGAAGCATTTTTCGAATGCAGGGTATATTGAATTCGTTGAAAGGTTGCAAGTTGGTTGTCACCAGTCTACAACAGAGGCCTTTGCCAAGACTTTTGATGGGAACAAGGCTCGCGTCGGGTCCATGGAGATTGTGGTAGATGAAGCTACCATTGTTGCAGCAACATGCCTACCAAGAACTGGTCAGAACTGATTTAAAACCACTGCTCCCAAGAAATTGGATTTCAGAGTTTATTTGAAAGAGGGGTACAGGCACAAGGCATGGAAGAAGGGTATGCTAGTTTCTTATCTAGACGAAGAATGGTAGGAGTTGTTCAGAGGTATCCAATTGTACATTACCTCGGAGGGCAGGTATGATAAACTTATGATGTACCACTTCAAACTCCCGGATCATTTCACAGGCAAGACCCCTCTTAATTTGCCTTATTTCCTACATAAAAGTTTGACTAAGGTTTGCAAGAAGATTAGAGCTCAACCCTTGAACATAAAAACTACTCTGTGTCACTTCGGCCTCATAAAATTGATTATCCTGGAGGAATTGAAACAACAGGGAAGGAGCTGGGAGAATTTTCTATTATGGGAAGGTTTTGAAACACATAACCATATTGCAAATGAACAGGGGAAGGGTTCAAAGAAACAATCATCTCCTCAAAGCAGTTCAAGAAAAAGAAGGACCCTGCCAGGACCTCCAGAAGACAGAATATCTGGAATGAAGCCTCATAGGTTGAAGAGAAAGTTAAACTTTGAGCAGACCACAGAACAGACCACAGAGCAAAACACAGAGTATCCTACAGATACGAGTACAGGGAAGAGAACCAATATACTAAACTTGCCCTATTCAAATTCAGAATCAGAGCAGCAAGATCAATGCCCTGTCACCAAGAGTCCTGAGCAGTCAGCTGAGTGTGCACAGAACTATGAGACCTTCAATCAGACAGAACAAGGAGAAACATCGAAAAGCTCCAAGTCAAAGAAGTCTCAGAAAATCAAGCATTTGAAAGAGGTCATAGCTCAGCAAGAGGTCTTGGAGCGGGTGATTAAAGAAAGGTATAAGAAGTTGTCTGATAACTTCGACAAGACCAATGTTGCGTTTGAAAGATTGGCTAAGGAAAGTGTTAGAGAGAAGAAGAGGAAGAAAAAACTCACCAAAGACTACAACAACTTGTGGTGGCTTGCCAAACGCCTCAAAAGGCAGATAAGGAGGTTGAAACAAAAACTGAGGCAAAAATCTCATCCAAATCTGAAGGTTCTCGCTCAAGTCACCGTTAATATGCAAGGTGAGAAATCTGGAACCCACTAAATTTTGATGAAATCAAAATTTTGGAGGTGAAAACTCATTTTGAGCGCAATCGAGACTTTCACCAGCGCAAAGCTATCATTTTATGACCCGTTAGCTGTGGAAAGTGATGGCTTTCAACAGCTAACCCGCGAAAAATTAAACGATTGCGCTGTGGAAAGATGGGAAAGTAATTTTTGAAGCCAAGGACATGACAGTTCATTCCAAACAGGTTTTGAAGGGGCTCCAGTGTATCAGTGGGCTATCAGATCGCATGCACAGGGTTCAACATCAAAGGTTCGAGAGAATTTTGGTAACAAATGCAAAACCATTTCCTCAAAAATCGACCATGAACGTTGGGAGATCCAACTGTCAAAGACAGGTGTCCTGCTATTCTTCACCACATTGCAGATATCAGGAGCTGAAGGATGCAGATGGCGATTTTGGAGATTGAAGACAGTTTGACTTTTAAGTTTAGTTGTTAAAGACTTTATTTTCAAGTTGTTTAGATAGAATTGAGTTGTCTTTATTAAATACAGATCCATGTTTTTAGGATCTGTAGAACTGTTTGTAAGAGGCTATAAATGCCTATTTTTTATATGAAATTGGGGTTCGATTTTGGGTTCTACATCCTGCTACTATAAGAGAGACCTATTCTTATTATATGAAAAATTGCAAGCTTCCTTCAGTTGTGTTGTCAGATTTTTCTTTTCTGTTCTCTGATATCTTATGAGTGAAGGTTCTTTATTGATGCTCATTCAATCTGCATGTGACTGTCATCTCACTAATTTATTGATTAAGTTGATAATCATAAGTTATTTCCTTAGTTATTAAACCCATTGTGCTTGTTTTATATGAGTATAATCTAGTTCAATAGCTATTTTCTCTTCCATTTAATCAAACCTTGTCTAACTGCATTACTAGAAGGCCTTGTGAGATTTTATATTTCTAGACAGTCTTGAACACACAGTCCAGTCCCTAGATATTCATCTTGATCCAAAAACCACATCAATTATTAAGAAAATATTTCCCAAAAAGAGTTAGTTACCAGGCATCTCCGACTTACATCCTAGGAGAGTTTCCTGGAGTGATAACACCACCCACTATTTGGAGGGACATCTCTATGGATTTCATTGTGGGATTACCTAAATCAAGAAATAAATCAGTCATCATGATGGTAGTCGATCGTCTTTCCAACTATGCTCATTTATGTGCTCTTCAACATCTATTTATTGCATCCACTATGGCTCAACTTTTCATGCATCATGTATTCAAGCTTCATGGCATGTATTATTCTATTGTTTGTGATCGAGACCCCACTTTCTCCAACAATGTTTTACAAGAATTGTTCCAGCTACAAGACACCCAATTGCATCTCAACACTGCTTATCATCCCAAGACCGATGGTCAAACTAAAGTTTTCAAAAAGTGTTTGGAGACTTATTTGAGGTGTTTTTCCTCTGAAAGGAAAAATCAATGGGCTCAATGGTTACCATTAGTTGAATGGTGGTACAACACTTCTTACCATACAACTAGTCGCATGACTCCTTTTGAAGCAGTATATGCACAAAAGCCACCTTTAGTTCTCTCCTACATTTCAGGTGTCTCGAAGGTTCAGGTGGTTCAACAAATGCTTATGGTTCAAGAAGATATTCTCCATACCCTCAAAGAGAATTTGGTCATGGCTCACAATCGCATGAAGAAACAACCCGATCAAGGTTGTTCACAATGTCAATTTGTTGAAGAAGATCAGGTATTTCTTCGACTGCAACCTTATAAAAAAAGTTCACTCAAGGCCGAACATTGTCAGAGACCAGAGCCCAAATTGTATGGTCCTTATACAGTTCTTAAGCGTGTGAGATAGGGGGCCTATCAGCTAATTTTTCCTATTTCTTCTCAGCTCCATCCTATTTTTCATGTCTCCTTCTTAAAGAAGGTGATTGGAACTAAGTGCCAAACTCAAACCAACCTTCCAGAGTTGGATGAAGAAGGATCCATCTGGCTGCATCCACAAGAAGTTTTGGACCAACGTCAACGTCGTCTTCGTCAACGCACCATCAAGGAAGTGTTAGTCAAGTGGAAAGATACAACTCTCGTAGATGCCACCTAGGAGCCAACTAACATTCTACAACGTTTTCCTCATCTCAAGCCTCGAGGACAAGGTTGATTTTAAGGGGGAGGGCATGTTAGAGACTTAACTTACCTAACCCCTTAAGTGGGTAGAATAATATATTTCCATGTAATAAAGGTCAATATTAATAAGGCATGGCAATAAGGACGAATAAGTCAATTGTAAGAAGACCTAATAGAAGATTTTGCTTCTAGAAGGATATTCCTCTACATTGTTCTTTTGGATAGATATATTTACTATAAATAAGAGTAGAGGGTATGAGAAGTTTTGTCTTGGATATAATTGTAATTGAGATCTGTTTTGCTTGAGGTTGCCCCCTCGAAGAGGCAAGTTAACATTGTTATCATTAATCAAGTTGTTATTTATGGTGTTATTATGGTATTATTCTGTTATTGTTCTCGTTATATCATTTTTGTTCTGCCATTTCTAGCTAAAATATTTCCGTTCTGCATGATATTTTATACCTAGAACACTACAATATCTTCCTTGAGCTACAAAAATCAACAGCTTTGGGATAAGAAAAATGTCCCTTTCACACTCTTTTTACTAGACTGGTTATCTTATATAGATACAATTTTTGGGTTTGTGGTATCTCTAGCGATTACTAGAGAAAGATAGAACGTATCCAAAATAATTTGATAACTTATAATCTCAAAATTAAGGGCAATACACCATATCCTATCCTCCTCGTAAAAGCAATAATTTCCCTATTTAGAGGATTGCTATGATTAGATATCTAACTTACAAGAACAAGGTAAACAACATGGACGACAAGAGGCTCTTGAAAGTTGCCTCAAACTCTAGCCAAAACCACCAATGGCTCAAGTGAGCTCAAGCAAGAATGGCATAAAGATGCCAAATCTTGGCTAAATTATTGGGGAATACAAGAAGAAGCCATCATATTATCGATTCTAAATATAAGAAGAATATATGGTGCGATAAAGCATTGGAGGATAAAAGATAACTAAGATACTACAGGGAGGTGGTGAACTCTAATTTAGAAAATCAAAAGTACCTCTAAGTTTTAAGAAGTGCAAAAATGAAAATCAGCATTGCTAAAATAAAAATAAATTCTCATGAGCTACATAGTGAAAATGAGTGTTAGACCATTCCCAATACACAATGGGATGAATGAATCTACCATTTTTTTGACACTAAGAGGGTTGAAAATGAAAAACACTACACAAAAATACAATTTTAAAGAAATCAAAGTAATCTCTTTCCTTCTTAAGATCCAATAAACCAATTGACCTGGACATTAATCATCATCAATATTCCACAATCTAGACACGTTAAAATGATGAGACTATTTTCCTTGGAGAAGATTTGAACTAATTTTAAGAATCAAACACATGTTATTAACTATTTAATCCACTTAAATTGAATTAAATCACAATTACTATTTTGTGAATAGTAGTAGCATAGCATAGAAGTCCGTTACTGCCATCACATAGGGATTCCGTACATACCATGTCTGGTATACAGTAATCTCGGTTAGGCATATTAACTGTGGTGGAGATGACCCTGGTTTAATCTTAACCGCGGTGGCAAATCATGATCAACATGCAAGTCAGATATGTAGCGATGATCTCACTACAAAGGACTCGGAGCGCTGAGAATCAGTCCACGTGTCAGACCTCCAACTGTTTTGTTTTTTACTTATTTTTCGTTGTCTCTGAAGCCCTCCTGGACCCAGAAATTTCCTTGTAAGTACTGAATACTCTGCAGAGCAAATACTTGGCACCGACAATGACATGGAAATCGAGTCCTGAGTAGCATTGTGAAGAAAGAATAGGAGAAAGTTAACTTCTCTTTTTTTTCTCAGTTAAAAAATAAAGGCTTGAATCTCGTCAGATTTTCAGAGGTAGTTTGAGTTTGAAATGGATTAAAGTTTTATGTATTTCAGAACTTTAAGAGTTTTGTCTTATTTTAAATCAATCCAAATATTCAAAAAATGAATCAAATTTTTAATTTCACCAAAAATTTAAAACTACACGACACAAAATCAAAATCATGTAAAAAAAGTAATTTTGGAAGAAAGATTGCTCCAAGTTAGCCCACTCAGAAAGAATATAATTGAAAGTAAATTCGTCAACTCTGTAAAGCGTTCAGTAGTGTGAGAACCTATGAAAATGGAGATGGCTTGGACTGGTCTGTTGGACGAAAGTTTTTCTTCGTTGAGAGCCATGCTGGATGAACGAGAAGGAGAGGACGATTTTTTTTCCACAATCGATGCCAATGGCAGGATGCTGGAGGCCCTTCTGGGCTCTTCTCTCTTGTACCCAGTAAGCCCAAACTGTACTTTGTTGTGTAATCTGGGTGGAATCATGAACGCGTTACATCGCTTGGATTGCTCTATAACCACCAATGTTGATACGCCTGAAGATCTCGAGGGCTCTGATGAGTTGGGTTTGTTGCAGAGACGAGCTGGAATAGACTATGGATTACACAAAAATGGAGGGAATCAGAGAGGAAATGGCGCAGTTGGCGAAAAGGAAGCAGATACATGCTAATAATAATAACAATAATAGATAAGGTAATGCTGCATGTGTTGGTAGAGGGAGGAAGAATGGGTTGTGTGCTAAGAATCTCATGGCAGAAAGGAAACGGACGAAGAAGCTCAACGATCGTCTGTTTATGCCTCGTTCTGTGGTGCCCAAGGTCTCCAAGGTGATCTGAGATCTCTATCCATTTCCATTGTTCCCTCTGCTTATTTCCCTGTTTTAATTTTCTGTATTGAATTTGTTTGAAGTCTAATTTTAGAGAAGCTTCACAGATGGAGATAAATTAT
Organism: Picea engelmannii; assembly: GCA_009831015.1. Lineage (NCBI taxonomy): Eukaryota > Viridiplantae > Streptophyta > Pinopsida > Pinales > Pinaceae > Picea > Picea engelmannii. The sequence continues at coordinate 885,447 of ML778588.1, read as the reverse complement.
GATGAGTGAAGTCAGAATCACGGTATATTCAAACTCGGTTTTGCAAGGACTCTGTTGCAATTTAGAGACTTATTTGGATGGTATTTTCTGTTACGTTCTGAGGTATTTGGTGTCTGTTATTTTGCTTGATTTCTTTGGAAGCTGTTTACATTTTTTCCTACTAGATGGGTTAAGCCAAATTGGCCGTCGCTGTCGTATTTGCAGCTTTTAATAACCAACTTGAGTGCCATGGCCTGTCAGAGATATCGTGATCTATTCCCACAAAAAGGAATCTAAGTTATGTATCGACAAAACATCAATTTTGTCCATCATTGTTGTCTTTATGGAACTTTTGACAACTTGGGTTGTTAGCTTGTTATATGATCTAGGGAACTGTCGATTGTGACAAGTTGGACTGACGCTAATTTCTTACCATGCCATGGTTTTAATGGTGGACAATTTGTGTAAATAGTTCCGAGACATTACTGTGGATGATTTTTACATTTTAGTGATTGGTCCTCATATTTGCAAACGAGTTCAATCGTCTCAGATTGACATAAGATAGTAAGATTGGGCTTCTGAACTATGGATAATGCGCGTAACACAAAAAGAATCATACGCATTCCTTACAAGTGAAAACAAAAAGAATTATCTACAGGTGACACAGTATGGCCAATAAAGTTTCTAAGGCATCATGTGACATGTACAGTGCTCAAGGCAGTGTCTATGGCATCTGCAAGTTGAACAGAAAATACCAAAATACATCAGAAAATTACAAAAGTGTGAGCAAATAGGCACCGCATCTACCAGAGAGCCTTCTTCCAGTAAGTGGCATACAGCTGCCAATGATCATCTTTCCTGGTCTAGAACTATAAAGTCGGCTTCCAGTTCCTCTCCAGGAATGTCATAAGAAGAGGTTTTGGGGGGTATAGGATTTTCTTGTGCAAATATGTTTGACAATGAAGAAAGTCCGAATGGAAAGCTTGCATTTCTCCTAGCATTCAAGGCCGACGTTCACTCATCTCAGACAAGATTCTTGCTTCAACTTTGTTGCCTATCAGCCTCGGTTCGATTCAATGCAAAATATATAAGACAGAAGGTGAAATGACAATAAATCTCCTACATTGCTCACTGACCACGGAGTCCACATTCGTGTAGATTGGAATGGGTTTTCGCTACCTTCATTGAATATTTTTTCATGGCTCTATTTTTGTTTTCCACACTGAAAACTTACCAATGTAAATCAACTTTTTCTTCGTTTGCGAACTTTTGTGAATCTATTATTGTCTGTAACAATGAAAACTCATCAGAATCTATCAATTTCATGATTTTAAATTTTTTTGTTCCTGAAATTTTATGGATCTTCTATTCTCTATCACAGTGAAATGTTACATGTCCCGTTTAATCCCCTTATGTTTATAAGCTTCATAGGTTCTCTGTGATTATGTCTCATTGTTGGTTTCCTTATAATCTGTTTTAGGTAAGAATCTAATCGTTATTGATTGGTTGTGAAAGAGAATCCTTTTCATACCCTGTGTCTGGAAATGCAGGTGGACGTGAGGACAAGAGAACGGAACGCCCTAAACATCCACATGTTCTGTTACAGAAGCCCGGGTTACTTCTTTCCACAATCAGGGCTCTGGATGGACTTGGTCTCGAGTTTAAGCAAGCAGCCATAAACTGCCTCAATGGATTTGCACTAGATGTATTACAAGCAGAGGTAATGACATATTTCAATTGATTACGCATTTCACATGAGTATAATTGTTTAACTCTGTTGTTTTGCACATGTCATCAGTAATCCATGGGGTCAATGTAACAGCCGAGGAGATCAAAGCATTGTTGCTGGACACTGAATGATATCTCGCTTGACTGTACCTGAAGAAACTAGCTACGCTTGTTCAACTTCTTCTTCGGCTGAAAAGCATAATATTCTTTCATCAGATTTTATATCATAATCAATGGAATTCCTATGGAGGTAAGATTTTCTCGGAAGGGCTTCTGATATACATGATGCCAAATAGGTTAGATTTTGTTTAGATACCCACACTCAAACTGATGACAATATGTTAGGGCAGTCATGCGATTGCATGTTCTGCCTGAATTACTAATCGTCAGTGAGTCATGTGAAGGCCAGGATTTTGTCTGGAAGATAGTTTATTTCAGAGAATCATGGTGAAAGTCAGTTTGATAGAGTTGCTCCAAGAGATGTTGCGTTGTACATGTACGGAAAATTTCTCATAATTGAAACAGTGCACTCGTGAATATTCTCGTTCACGGGAAAGAGTTTTTTAAGCATTTTATAATATGATGGTTGTCAGTAGTAACAATTGTTTTCTAGTAAAAGCTCATCATTGCGCACATATAGAAGTGCAAATCCTTTAGGGGCGTTTTAAATGGATTTTTATGTCAGTCGACCCTTAGCGTTTTAAGTGGATTTTTGTGTCACTCGGCCCTTAATTGAGGAGGTTAACATGGGCGTATCAGTCGACAAACCTTAAGCATCTTTTATGAAACATTGATATAAACAGATTTGTATTTAAAATTTTGTAAAAAATCAGACGTTCATGTTATATTCAGTTTAAGGATTTCATAAGCTTTTACTTTTTTTAATTAATAGAATGCTATTTTGTTTTAATTACGTCGAAAGTTAAGTTACCTATTGGAGATGGTCACAATTAAACACCTTTTAATCTAAAATTCTAATCCGATGGCTAACAATTGAAGATGCTGGCATATTCTTAGTCATCCTCCCAAATCAATGAATATGATTTACTCTTCATAACTTCCTTGTATTTTTGAATGCATCTGTTAAACTGTTTACTTTTTAACAATTACCTAATCATATTAAAAAATTATTGTAGCATCATTTTCTGCATAAGCCAGGAGTGTGAAGCGTTTCATTTTCTGCATGAGCCTGGAGCGTGAAGCGTTTCATCCCCACCCCAGATTACAGACTTGATAGGTCGCGCAGTCCTTACGATTTTCGATTTGCTATGGGGGGGCTCTCTCCTCTCTAAACATTTGCCCCCTTTGATTTCTCACCCAGTTGCACTGGTGAGCACTGAACCTAACACCCTTCACTCTTCTTGTCAAAAAAGATACCATCAAATCTGAGAAGAAGGAAGGGGAGGGGAGGGGTGAAGAATCCTTCGTTAAGAACATGCCTCCCACACGAGACCAACTAGCTATTCCATCCCAGTGGTAACCCAACACCAACTTTGTTCAACTTAGGATCGACGAGAATGGTTGGGTTATTCAAATAAAGGAAACTCTGGATATACTACAAGAAGAAGAAGAGGACAACTTCGGTGTGTCCGTGTTTAATGTGCCCAAAGAGTTGTTGGCACTGAAGCCTGAAGCGTACATTTCTCAATCGGTTTCCATTGGCCCTTATCACCACAAGAGATCTGAACTTTATGAGATGAAGCGCTACAAACTGGCAGTTGTTGACAGATTTATGAAAAGAATGAACAAACGAGGCAAGTTTTAGTATGTCACCATGGAGGAGTTTAAGAAGCACAACTCAAAAATTCGGAGCTGCTATCACAAGTGCATCGATTATGAGAAAGAAACCATGGCATGGAACATGGCTCTAGCTCTTGAATGTTTGCAGTTTTATGTCAGACACTCCAACACAACCTAGGACAGAGACTTCAAGCAATTGGGACGAGTCTTAGATCTGAGTGGCACCACCATTGCCCACAACTCTATTGTCAGAGATCTAATGATGTTGGAAAACCGACTTCCGCTCTTTCGGTTGCAAAATCTTTTGGAATTGCAGATGGGTTCTGAAGTCAAGGTAGAGGAGAGTTGCTAAGGCTTGTTTGCCAATAATTATCTCCTTTCACATTCAGTTTGCCCGACAACTCAAATCTCCATATAAATGAGAGAGGGAACGTAAGCGGAATAGGGTTAGGGTTATACTAGCACAGCCACAGTGAAGACCGATAACATACTTCATTTACAAACACTAATTAGAGTTTATGCTAGGGTTTGTAGATTAAAATGTTAATTTTAGAGATAATGGTCCCACAAATAGTTATATATATATATATATATATATATATATAATTGTTTTAATATTTTTATGATGTGAATTTTGAGAGAATTTTCTTGGACAATCCACAAGATTTCTATGATTTTGAAAGAATTCTTTTGTGAATTTTGAGAGAATTCTTTTGAATAATCAACATCAGAAGTTATGTTGTAAATGAGTAGTAATAATATTGTAACTAATTAAAATAATATAATTATAATGAGTAGTATTTGTAATGGACCTCCCATTTCATACGACAACAAACCTCTCATAACAAGTACAATTTTTTATTTTTTTTTGTGTGTGTGCGTGTGTTCAAGGGTAATAAAGACAGTACACTCTACGTCGCAACACGAGGATGAACATGATGCATGAAACTGCGACAACAACATAACAACCTAAGACGCACATCAAGCATATAGAAGCAAGAATCGACAATCAATCGACGAAAAAATAAGGCTGACTACCCGCCCATCCTACCCTGCAATGGTTAGGACCTCCATGACACATAAGCAACACTCAAGCCCAGGTTCCCATCGATTTTGACCATTTAAGGTCTCAGGGCCGGCGACTGTTCTGAGGAACAAGGAGGTGTCTACATCCCCTTCCAAAACAACAAGTCCAAGCCGAATAAGCTAATGACAACATCAAGAGCGTCCAGGACACCTTTGCCCACTTAAAAATCAAAATTTCATAAATCCTTCAAGAATATTAAAAGTCGACCTTAGTATTGTCTTTTACATAAATTAGACATTGAAAAGTTTTATTTATGCCCATAATGGAAAACTATGTTATCTTAAATATAGTAGCATATTTTACACACTTACACTTTAACTGTTACAGTAAGGGAATCTAATGAAGGTATAACTTGACTACATACTTCCGATAAAAATCCAAATCTTAAAGGTTTTCCAAAATAATTAAAAAGTTACTTTATTTGACATAAAAATGTCATATCTCACATTAGAATCTAATGATAACTTTAACTTGAAATCTCACCTCCAATAAAATCTTATACTCTTTTTAATAATATGTAAAGATAACCCAAGTATTTTACTTAGGACGAACATTGGTATCACAATCAATAGTAAAACTAAGTCTATTAGAGGATAGCCCTAAAACAATTTCATTTGCGCAATTCTAATTTACTAGTGTCAATAGAGTACCATCTAATTCAACATATAAGGACATTACTAAGCAAGTCTAAATCTTCGACCAGAATAATAATTAAATATAATTAATCATTAATTGAAATCTAACTAATCTATCTCTATTATAAACTAGCCAATCATTATAAACTTGCAATATTTTTAAATTGGAAATGAATGAAGCATGTACCCAACACCACATAAAGATGACAAAGGCAGGGTATAAGATTGAAGAATTTGTACTTGCAAAATTTTTAATTAGAAAAAATTACATCAGATGTCCATCAATAATTATAAATAAAACCGTCAACCACTGAATCGTGAAAACAATTTTTCAATTTCACAAATAAAGAAAAATGTGAGATATTCTAGTGTGGTAAACACATTCAATCCACATTCGAAATTTATTCACGGTAGATGTGGCTTTCTTAGAAGAAAATAAGTGGCAGTTATCAAGGGAGGGAAGTTCAATGGAAATCGAAAGCGATTACGCGGTTGAGGGGAAATAATAATTACTCTATTCTACAGAATTTATTGATATTATCAACTCTGACCAACCAATCAATATAATTGCCAGAATTAACAAAAAGATGACAACACTAGGGAGCCGATTATGCTCATTCAGTCAACTCGTTCAAGCTCTCTATACCAAATTGGGCTTACACTGTTCAATCCAAATCTACACTAGATACGAATTTAAAATGTTCCCCTCTTTTGCATATGATCATAATAATAGCTCCACTTCTTTCTATACTCAGAATTGTTGCAAAATTTAAAATAATAGTAGATACATTTTTCTATTTCCTAAATAAGACCTCTGTCTTCTTGTTATACTCAAAATTGTTGAAAAAATGTTGAAATAACAACGGATACATTTCTTCCTAAGCCCAAGAAAAAAGGCTCTCACTTCTTTTATACTCCTTTAGAAGAAATTTCAAAAACGGAAGGTGCTTTAAGAAAAAAAGTGGGCATCTTGATGAGTGGCAAGGGTGGTCCTTTACACAGCAAAAATGCATGTTTGACCAGGCAAATCGCTGTCATCCCTGTGGGCATTTCATGGTTTTGGTTTTAGGCAGTAACAGGGAGGAGTAGCACTCGCGTGATAGTACGAACGTGGTCAAATTCGATGGTAAAGATCGTGGTGTAAGCACTGGCCAACAATAGACTATCAGTTGTGGTTGAAATGCTAACAATTGACTTATTAATAAGATCATTGGTCAATCAAGCTACCAGTCTACCATTTATGAAATCACCATTCGGCCTTATGCTGTCAAAATCAACAGGTTATCTGTTATCATAGATAAATTTGTTGTCCAAAGTAATTTATGTAGTGAAAAGAATTGTACAAGGAATGAAAGTTTTCCGTTCAACATCTATTCATTGTCTAAAGGTTCCTTGTCCACATCAAGTGTCCAACCATTAACATATAATACACCACTATCTACGCAGCATAACCAACCCTGTCGGAAACTGAAAATGCTACTCGAATTCAGTATCTACGCATGCATTCATGGGTGATTCGTTGGGGAATTCAAGTGTAAAATGCAGTAGTAAAATAAATTAAAACACAGTAACTCCAGGATTAAACGTTGATCTGTTGTCATATTCATAGAGAGATTAACATTCACAAATCACTGGTTGAGTTAAACAATCAAATTTTTGAGGTTAAACATCCAAACAATAATGCGCTGAAATTAACCATTCATTAAACGCCCAAAAGTACAATTTTTATTAACCAAAACACCCTGGCAGTCGAGAATGAAGCGCAAGTGGCTTGGTCAAGCACCGGGTAATCGAACAATTGACCGGAATTTAAAGACAAGGGTTGGTTGTGTAAATTCTCCCCTATGTCAATGAAGTGCAACAGAAGGAGGGACAATCGCCCACAACAAGATATGAAAATGCCAAGTTGGAAGAAGACTTCGTCATCAATCAAACTTTGCAGGGTTAGAAAAATGCATCAGGGCACAAGAAAAACAATCAACCAAGGACAACAACAGAGGTAGACAAATGAGTTCATCCTTTGCTTCACCATATTTGGATAGAAAAGAGGGCATTGAGATCCATAGGTATTTTAACACTAAGGCGATGACCATAGATCAAGCTCCTGGCTGACTACTCAAGCAAGGACTGGCGTGCAAGGGATGAAAAGAAAACAATCGCATGGGTCACAGTCAAACCACAGGGTTGTCGACTCATGCGGGGACAAAGGCCATGGGAAATCAATCAACCAAACAATCCACTAGGATAATAAAAAGGGGTCTGCTATCAATATAAACATCCAATCCATTTACAAATCAATAGGCAAATCCAAGCATAAGTCCTAATGCATTCTACTTGTACAAAATAAAAGAGTGTACCATTGCCTGATCACCCGCTTCGAATGATGTCCCACACTCCATGCATCTCCCTCTCACTGACCATCGAGACCTCACCGGTACCTCCCAACCAATTCTATGGGTACTCCTCTTCCCCCTTCTCCCCCTGAGCCACAAAGGGGCCACACACACTATCCAAAGATTTCGTCTATCTCCCAGCTCACCTCGCAAGGCAGAGCTACAACTCCTCTTTGAGCTGGGTATCGCAACTCCCACAAGTAAATCATTCAAGATGATATTTTTGTTGTTCCACTAATATCATAGTAAAACAATCAAACCCCAATTACACACTCCCTGACTTGATCTAGATTCCAAGGGGTTCCATCGATGCCTCTGCATCCTCGAGGTCCAAAATCCTGCATACTCAGTAAAACCATTTCAATAGCACCTGTCTAGTCAAATCGGTAAAACAACATGTCATCAACCCATAATGCCTCATAATAAAAATCAAAAGTTTTAATAGCACAATGATCCTGATCACTTGCGAGCAAGTGTCCTCAAAGAATAAGTTCGCTCAATGTGCCAAAGCAGGATATTACATACACCCCCTCTTGGTCTAAACTTTGTCGCGAAGTTTCACAGTAAAAATGTCGAAATAAAGTGTATCACAGTATCATATGTCTATCTATCAAACAAAAATGGAAACTGCTGGTGCATATCAGATGCGTCCTCCCAGGTCATCGAGTGCGGACTATAATTGTCCCATTGGACCTTGACCTGATATACCATTCGATGTCGTAGCTGTCGAACGTGATGATCCAATATGCAGATCGGCTCAGTCGTGAGCTCCCCCTCATTTGATACCTGCAAGGAACTCATGTCAATAACATGTGTAGGATCACTAATATAATGTCTCAAAATAGATACATGAAAAACATCATGCATATGCCTCAAGGAATTAGGCAAGGATAGTCGATAGGCCACGGGCCCCTTTCTCTCCACAATCTCGAAGGGTCCCACGAACCTAGGAGTGAGTTTATCTCCCTTTCCAAACTTGATCGAAATCTTATTCGGTTTAACCCATAAGAATACTAGATCACCGACCTCGTAACTATGGTCAACACGCTACGCATCGACATAACTCTTTTGTCGATCATGCGCTTCTTTAATCCTTTGTCTTATTGTTTGCATTTTCTCTTCCATTTCTTGGATCGCTTCTTGTCCCACCAGGACCCTATCCTCAAGTTGATCCCAACTCAAAGTCATATGACACAGTCGCCCATAAAGAAACTCAAAAGGCACCATCTTAATGGTGCTCTGGTAATTGTTGTTGTAAGCGAACTCCATTGGTGGCAAGAATTCCTCCCAATGCTTTTGTTGGTCCATCATGTACATGCACAACATGTCCTCCAAGGTCTAGTTCATTCGTTCAGTCTACCCGTCAGTCTCCGGGTGATACACAGTACTAAAGTTAAGTTGGGTTGGCAAGGCCTCTTGGAAAATTATACAAAATCGTTCAGTAAACACCGATCCTCGATCGAATATAATCCTCTTAGGCACGCCATGCATCCTTACAATCTCACTGATGAAAAATTTAGCTATTCCAGGTGCCTAATACATCGTATGCATAGGAATAAAGTGAGCACTCTTCGTCAGAGTGTCTACTACTACGAAAATCGAGTCATGTCTCCTTGCCGTCAATGGCAATCCAATAATAACATCCATCGAAATAACCTACCATTTCGATTCTGGAATAGTGTGTTGTCGTAGTAGTCCTGCTGGGTGTCTATGTTAAGTCTTTACCTGCTAACATTCTAAACATCTGGCCACATAGTTGACTATGTCTTCCTTCATTCCCTTCCAGAAGAATAAGGGTTTAAGGTCTTCCCTCATCTTCGTGACTCTCAGGTGAGCCATGTATACTACTCTATGAGCCTCTCTTAGGATCAACATCCTCAACTTATCGTTTGGTGGTATGTAGATCCGAATTTTGAACCTCAGTAAGACATCACTATCAAATGAAAATCCCTCAAATCATGGTACCATCATTGTGTTTTGTTCAATAAAACCCTTGACCACTTTGTACCAGTCATTGTCACGTTGTAAAGTTAAAAAAATTTCACGTAGATTTGTCTGAAGAGGAAACACCGAAAAGATGCGTGGTCTCTGACTCAATGCATATGCCACTCGGTTCATTGTTCCTTTTATGTAAGTAATCTCGAAGTCATATTCCCTAAGCAGTTCTGACCAACGTCGTTGTCATGCGTTTAGGTCACCTTGTGTAAATATGTGTTGTAGTCCACAATGGTCAGTCTTTAGTTCAATTTTTCATCCAAGAAGGTAGTGTCTCCAAACCTTCAAGGCATATACGATGGCTAATAACTCCAAATCGTGCATCACGTAGTTCTCCTCATGCCTTCTCAGTTTCCTCAAAATGTAAGCAATCACTCGTCCGACTTGCATCAAGACTCCGCCTAAGCCTTCCTTGGATGCATCAGTGCATACCAAGAAGTTTGCGTCCATGTCAGGGACCTTTAGTATCAGTGCAAATGTCAACAATTCCTTGAGCCTCCGAAATGCTTCTGCGCATTTCTCGGTCCAAACAAACTTCTTGTTCTTCTTCTGCAACTCCGTGATCGGATTTGCTATCTTCAAAAATCCCTCGACGAAAAATCGATAGTATCCTGCTAAACCCATGAAGCTATGCACTTCCAGGACATTTGTAGGCACAGACCATTCCATAATAGCCTCGACCTTGGTTGGATCCACAACGATGCCTTCGCTGGAGATGACATTCCCTAAGTAGTGAATCTTCGATTGATAAAATGAGCATTTGGACAACTTCCCATACAATTTGTGCTCTCGCAAACACTCTAGTACCAAGTGCAAGTGCTCTTCATGCTCCTCCATCATACGAGAGTAAATCAAAATATCATCAATGAACACTTGGATGAACTTGTCCAAGTACTCACAAAACACCCCATTCATCAAACTCATAAATACCCCTAGGGCGTTCGTCAGTCCAAACAGTAAAACAGTAAACTCGTAATGTCCAAACCTTGTTTTAAAGGCGGTCTTAGGGATGCCATCCTCCTTGATCCACAATTGGTGATACCTTGATCGCAAATTGACCTTGGAGAACACTTTTGCACCCTTCATTTGATCAAATAGATCATCAATTCTTGGTAATGGATATTGATGCGTAGCCTTGTTCAGTTGATGGTAGTCAATGCAAAGTCTCCATGATCAGTCTTTCTTTCATATGAAAATAAAATGTGCACCCCACAGTGACACACTAAGACGTATCAGTCCCGGGTCTAGCAACTCCTTCAGCTGCATTTTCAACTCTTGTAACTCCGGGGTCGACATATGATAAGGCATTCTTGCTATTGGTTCGGTCCCCAATCTTAGGTCTATGGTAAACTCCAATTCCCTTTCTAGCAACATCCTAGGTAAATCCTCTGGAAGTACGTCGAAAAGGTGTTCTAGACCTTCCGTTACTCCCTTCTCGTTTAATGCAAGGATCGCATAAATCTTTCACCCCTTGCGCATACTCTTCCATAGCTGTAAGGAAGAGATGAACCTCAAGGAAACTCCCTAGTTCTATCCTAAAGTTACCTGTCTCTGTCCCTCGTCATTGACCAAGCTCAACCATTTTGTCTTACAGTTGAGTATCGCCTCATATGATTCCAAATAGTCCATACCAATCATGACATCACACGATCCTAGGATTGTGACGTACAAGTTGGCCCTTGTGACAAACTCTCCCAGGTTAAGGATACATCTCGTAACCTTTCCTCCAACCTTCTATTTGGCTCCCAAAGCCATCTCTACGAAGCTAAACTCGTCTTGTTTGACTGCCTTTACCTTAATCCCTTTTAGTGTTGCACTAGAAATGAAATTCTTGGTAGCATTGAGATCTATCAAAATACTAAGGGTCTGGTCAGTGATGGTACCTGTCGTCTCAAGTACAGTCGACTGGTGCTCTGCCTGGCAGCTATTCACCACTGCATGAATCCGATGGGCCTTGCCCATATCTCCCACGGTAGTTGGTCTAGCTAATCTGGATGCTCTGGTTCTCTCAACTAGGCAGTTGTGCTGGCAGTGTGGCTCCCCACATGTCCAACACCCCTTCTTCGGCCCAGTAGTCCTGGTACTCGAAGTAGAAAATGATGGCCCACCGGCCTGGAACCCCGGTCTGTTCTTTTGAACAGGCCTAAACTACTGTTGTTGTTGGTGTTTCGTCCCCGATAAGGTGTCTGCTGCTGAGGCATCGATCGCCGGGGTGTATTGAAAGTGGATCCCCTTTGGAAGCCACGATATCCCGGCATATGTCTGGCTGGTGTCTGATGCTGGTGTGCTCCAGATGAAACCTGCCCTGCTGGTCTCACTAGAGTTCTAGTCTGAGCCTTACTGATAAGCTCCTCCTCTTCTATGAGGGCTTTCTAGACGACATCATGCAAGTTTTGATGCATCAAAATCCTAACCTTTGCATGAAGGATGTCATTAAAGCTGAACACGAACTTTTTGACCTTAACTTTCTTAGTTTTAAGGTGCAGAGCATACCGGAGCAACTTCATAAAATGGGCCTCGTACTTGGGCACTGTACGACCTCCTTATCGTAAGGCGTTGAACTCATTGAGCTGACGCTCAATGAATTCCTCTGAAAGGTACCTCAAACATTTCCCATGAAACGACTTTGACGACCATGTTCAGCTATGGTAGGAGAATATTCCATCATAGAAGAGCGCTCCCCTTCATTTGAAATACCACCATGTGGACCTTCATGTTGGAGGTATAATCGCAAAGTGCGAAGCACATCACCATGTTCTCCAATGATGCCTCAGTGGCTGCGTCATCTGGGGCACCAAAGAACTCGGGAAATTTGACCTTCTCGAGTTCATGGTGAAAGCTACCAATATCGAACAGAGCGCGTGGTGGAACCTCAATGGGTGGCGGCACCCTGGCCTCATCTCTATCCAAACGGGGTATCAGAGCCTTGTACATGTGCTAAAAATATCTCATCATTCTGACTACATCACCAATTGCTATCTGCTCCTGTGTGAGAACCTGTTCATCTCCCTGGGGGTTAGACCCCTTGAGCGTGGATTCTATTGGAGGCATCGTTCCTCCTCCCCTAACACCCCATCATCTGCCTCCGCGATGTCCTCTAACCATGATTACCTGCACGCGAACAAGTCAACTCGATCAACAACAATATAATCAATCATATCAATGAAATCCATAGTGATCCAAAGTCATGGGTTGAGCCTCGCTCTGATACGACATGTAACAGACCTCTTGTTTCGTACGACAATAAACCTCTCATAACAAGTGCAATTTTTTTTTATTTTTTATTTTTTTGTGTGTGTGCGTGTGTTTAAGGGTAATAAAGACAGTACACTCTACGTCGCAACACAATGAAAAACATGACGCATGCAACTGCAACAACAACATAACAACATAACACACACATAAAGCATTTGGAAGAAAGAATCGACAATCAACTGACGAAAAAATAAGGCTGACTACCCACCCGTCCTACCCTGTAACGGTTAGGACCTCCAGGACACATAAGCAATGCTCAAGCCCAAGTTCCCATCGATTTTGACCATATAAGGTCTCAGGGCCGGTGATTGTTCTGAGGAACAAGGAGGTGTCTACATCCCCTCCCAAAAAAACAAGTCCAAGCTGACTAAGCTAATGATTACATCAAGAGCATCTAGGACACCTTCACCCACTTAAAAATCAAAATTTCATAAATCCTTCAAGAATATTTAAAGTCAACCTTAATATAGTCTTTTACATAAATTAGACATTGAAAAGGTTTATTTATGCCCATAATGGAAAACTATGTTATCTTAAATACAGTAGCATATTATACACACTTACACTTTAACTCTTACAGTAAGGGAATCTAATGAAGGTATAACTTGACTACATACTTCCGATAAAAATCCAAATCTTAAAGGTTTTTGAAAATAACTAAAAAGGTACTTTATTTGACATAAAAATGACACATCTGACATTAGAATCTAATGATAACTTTAACTTGAAATCTTGCCTCCAATAAAATCTTATACCCTTTTTAATAATATGTAAAGATAACCCAAGTATTTTACTTTGGACGAACATTGGTATCACAATCAATGGTAAAACTAAGTCTATTAGAGGATAGACTTAAAACAATTTCATTTGTGCAATTCTAATTTACTAGTGTCAATAGAGCACCATCTAATTCAACATATAAGGACATTACTAAGCAAGTCTAAATCTTCAACCGGAATCATAATTAAATATAATTAATCATTAATTGAAATCTAACTAACCTGTCTAAATTATAAACTAGCCAGTCATTATAAACTTGCAATAATTTTAAATTGGAAATGAATGAAGCATGTACCCAACATCACATAAAGATGACAAAGGCAGGGTATAACAATAAAGAATTTGTACTTGCAAAATTTTTAATTAAAAAGCATTACATCAGTTGTCCATCAATAATTATAAATAAAATCGCCGGCCACTGAATCCTGAAAACAATTTTTCAATTTCACAAATAAAGAAAAATGTGAGATATTCTAGTGTGGTAAAGACATTTCACAAATTAAAAAAAAAACACTTTTTCAATTTAGAATAATATCCATGAAAGGTAATTTGAAAAGTTCAATCCTCATTCGAAATTTATTCACAGCAGATGTGGCTTGCTTAGAAGAAAATAAGTGGCAGTTATCAAGGGGGGGCAGTTCAATGCAAATCGAAAGCGGTTACATGGTTGAGGGGAAATCATAATTATTTTGTTCGATGCAATTTATGGATATTATCAACGCTAACCAACCAATCAATATCATTGCCAGAATTAACAGAAAGCTGATAGCACTAGGGAGCCGATTATACTCGTTTAGTCAGCTCGTTCAATCTCTCTATACCAAATTGGGATTACACTGTTCAATCCAAATCTACACTAGATACGAATTTAAATGTTCCCCTCTTTTGCATATGATTGTAATAATAGCTTATCTTCTTGCTATTCTCAGAATTGTTGAAAAATTTAAAATAATAGTAGATACATTTTTCTATTTCCTAAATAATACCTTTGTCTTCCTTCTATACTCAAAATTGTTGCAAAAAGGTTGAAATAACAACGGAAACATTTCTTCCTAAGCCCAAGAAAAAAGGCTCTCACTTATTTTATACTCCTTTAGAAGAAATTTCAAAAACGGAAGGTCGTTTAAGCAAAAATGTGGGCGTCCTGATGAGTGGAAAGGGCGGTCCTTTAGACAGAAAAAATGCATGCTTGGCCACGCAAATCGTTGTCATCCCGGTGGGCATTTCATGGTTTTGGTTTCAGGCAGTAATAGGGAGGAGTAGCACCCACATGACAGTATGAACGTGGCCAAATTTGGTGGTAAAGATCATGGTGTAAGCATTGGCCAACAATAGACTATCAGTTGTGGTTGAAATGCTAACAATTGACTTATTAATAACATCACTGGTCAATCAAGCTACCAGTCTGCCATTTGTGAAATCACAATTTGGCCTTACGCTGTCAAAACCAACAGGTTATCTATTATCATATATAAATTCGTTGTCCAAGGTAATTTATGTGATGAAAAGCGTTGTACAAGGAATGAAAGTTGTCTGTTCAACGTCTATTCATTGTCTAAAGGTTCGCTGTCCACATCAAGTGTCCAACCATTAACAGATAATACACCACTATCTACGCAGCATAACCAACCCCGTCGGCAACTAAAAACGCTACCCGAACTCAGTATCTATGCATGCATTCATGGGTGATTTGTTGGGGAATTCAAGAGTAAAATAAAGTAGTAAAAAAATTAAAACATGGTAACTCTGGGATTAAACATTGGTCTGCTATCATATTCATAGAGAGATTAACATTCAGAAATCAATGGCTGAGTTAAATGATCAAATTTTTGAGGTTAAACATCCAAACAATAAAGCGTTGAGATTAACCATTCATTAAACACCCAAAAGTACAATTTTCATTAACCAAAACACCGTGGCAGTCGAGAACGAGGGGCAAGTAGCTTGGTCAAGCACCGGGTAATCGAACAACTGACCAAAATTTAAATACAATTGTTGGATGTGCAAATTCGTCCCTAAGTCAATGAAGTGCATCTGAAGGAGGGACAATCGCCAGGCAACAATAAGATATGAAAATGTCGAGTTGGAAGAAGACTTTGTCAACGATCAAACTTTGTGGGGTTAGAAAAATGCATCAGGGTGCAAGACAAACAATCAACCAAGGACAAAAACAGAGGTAGACGGATGAGTTCATCCTTCGCTTCACCATCCTTGCACATAAAAATAGGGCATTGAGATCAATAGGTCTTTTAGCACTAAGGCGACGACCATAGATCAAGCTCCTGGTCGACTACTCAGGTGAGTATTGGCATGCTAGGGATGAAAAACAAACAATCACATGGGTCATAGTCAAACCACAAGGTTGTTGAGTCATGCGGGGACAAAGGCCGCAGGAAATCAATCAACCAAAAAATCCACTAGGCTAAGAAAAAGGGGTTTGCTATCAATCTAAACATCCAATCCATTTACAAATCAATATGCAGATCCAAGCATAAGTCCTAATGCACTCTACTTCTACAAAATAAAAGAGCGTACAATTGCCTGATCACCCACATCGAATGACATCCCACGCTCTGTGCAACTCCCGCTTGCCGACCGTCGAGACCTCACCAGTACCTCCCAACCAATGCTAGGGGTACTCTTCTTCCCCTTTAGCCCCCTGAGCTGTAAACGGGCCACACACACTATCTAGAGATTTCATCTATCTCCCAGGTCACCTCACAAGGCCAAGCTACCACTCCTTTCCGAGCTGGGTATCCCAAGTCCCACAAGTAAATCAGTCAAGACAATATTTTTGCAGCGTAACATTATGAAAACAGAAGATGATCCTTCATCCTTCTCCTTCCTTTATTTTATAGAGTTTTGAACTTCCTTTCTTTCCTAAAATCTCATTTAATTAAAGTTTTAGAAATATTTTCATAAAATTTCCTCTCCGTAGAAGTGTCCCCCATCCCCTACATTACTCCATAAATTAATTTCTTTAATTAAGCAATTATCTTTATTTCCCTCACCCACCTAGAGTTACTCCTAGAATCACTCCTAGGTGTCCCTAGATTCCCTTTCAGGTTTTAAAGGCTTTCCCTATTATGAAATTGCTAATTCAGTTTAAAATTAGAAAGCTATTAAATGTAGATTATTTACTAAGTTGACTTCCCATTTTTTCCCTTAAGTTCCCCTTTTTCCTTTTTATGTTACCTCTTTTCCCCAGTTTCTTATTTTTTTTATTTTCCCTCTTTCCCTTTTTCCTTAGAACTCAAAAAGGCAGGTGTGGAATTTAACCCCTTTTCCCTTTTATCATTAATTTAGTATCTTCTTAAATTATCAAAAGATAAAATAATTAATTCCCTCTTTACATTTTATATCCACGGGTTTTATTTCTTATGAATAATTTAATTTCTTACTCTCTTCATGTTACAAAATTTTATGAGGATCATATTATTATTTAAGTGGTTTTTATTTTAAATTTTGTTATCTTATTTAATTTTTAATTTTTTTTTTAATGGTAAACAAAATTTTACCCCTATCATAATTTTAGACTTAGAACTTAGATTTTGTACTGGGCAACATTTAATTAGGGAAATTGTTTTTAAATTTCTTAACATGTTATTTGTCTTAGGGCCATCTAGGTTCATCCCTCTATCATCATCAATGCGATGTGCCCTTCAGGATGCACTAGGTGCTCCAAGGGTGTCACTCGCCTCATCTGTTCCTTTGCATGACGTTCCCTTCAGGACGCACTACGTGCTTTAAGGGTGCCACTCACCTCACATGTTCCTTTGCACGACGTGCCCTTCAGGACGCACTACATGCTCCAAGGGTGCCACTCGCCTCTTGAATAATTGGTAGACATCAATAACCCCTGGAGTCAACACTCTACCAGGTGAACTTGTGGGAGACTAAGGGCCTCTAAGGAATAAGCCCCCCCCTTATTGTGCACACCTTAGAATCATCGTGAGCGACTGTCGCAGTCTTCCCTCACAGCATCGTCGATCCTCTCGAACTAGGTAATCGTTAACCTATAGTTCGAGCCGTGGCAGGAGTGCTAGTAGGCTTTGTTAGGGTTGTTGTCCACACCTCTCCCTCAACATCTCTGGTAGTCGTGTGTGACCCCTTTACTCCATATGTGAGTCTAGTCGGCAAGCTATCATCATCCTGCATCATCAAAAAATCATGTCAGAACATATCCATATCATATCACCCAATCAGATGCACTAATATCATAGTAAAACAATCAAAACCCAATGGCAGACTCCCTAACTCGATCCGGAGTCCAAGGGGTTTTGTCGATGCCTCTACATCCTTGAGGTCCAAAATCCTGCACACTCAGTAAAACCGTGTCAATAGCACCTATATAGTCAAAGCGGTAAAACAACATGTCATCAACCCATAATGCCTCATAATCAAAATCAAAAGTTTTAATAGCATAATAATCCGAATCACTTGTGAACAAGTATCCTAAAAAAGTAAGTTGATTCAATGTGCCAGAGCGAGATGTTACAGTATTAATAAACTATAATGAGTGAGTGATATAACCTCGATTGACTTTTATTGTGCACTCATGAAGAATTCTCTCAAAATATCATATATATTTTTCAAGCAGAAATTTAAATTCATTTTGTTGACTTTTTTGAATTATGGCTATATATCCACTTTAAAGATTTCATAAGTTATTACTCTTTTTTAAATTTTATTTCTAATTAATTTAATGTTAATTTTAGAGATCATGTGAACTCTTGTTGTAATGGTAACACGAATAGTTATACTCAGTGCAAATATATATATCATATAAAAAATTTAAGCATGAATTTAAATGTTGTTGAGGTTTTTGTATTACGTCGATATATATTAAATTGAAGATATTTATTTTTGTTTATTAGAAATCACATTTAAATGAATTAATAACAATTAAATATGGTACAATATTCTCTTTCATAAAATATAAAATAATTAGTAAATCATCTCAGATTATATAGGTTAAGAATGTTAGTAATTGAGATTTTATGTCGGATATTTAGGATATTTTAAGAGAATGTGGTTTTATCTTAAATTATAGTAAAGATGACATATTTCCATAGTGTTTTAAGAATTGTCCAATACTCTTATCCCATAGTGTTTTAAGAATTGTTCAATACTTTCTTTTACTATGATAAAATTTGTAAAATTTCATTTTTTATTTTAACACTTTATTTTTGTTTTAACAGTATTGATAAAATCAAATCTATAAATAATTTTAAAGTGCATATATTTATCTCAAATAAAAATTTACTAAATATACAAAAAAAAATAAAAAAATGTTATAATATTTACAATAAAAAAATTACTTGACAAAATATTTAAAATATTTAAAAATAATCTCAAATAAAAATTTACTAAATATACAAAAAAAAATAAAAAAACGTTATAATATTTACAATAAAAAAATTACTTGACAAAATATTTAAAATATTTAAAAATAATTACAATTTGCCGAACTTAGTAATCCATTTAGAGGGAAAAAAAAATTTAAGTTATCATGGATTTATTTCATATGGTTCTACATGTATGTCTAGTTAATTTATAAAGATAATTGTTTCCTTAAGATCATATGTAGTCTTTCCTATTTGTGGATTTAATAACCATATCATATATTATTGGATTATAATATGTTTGTGGGTTTGTTTATTAGAGGTTATATTTAAATTTGGTTAATTTATGAAAATCATTTGACAATGATTATATTTGAACTCGATTAATTTATAAAAGATAATAGGGAAGTTTATTTTATTCTTAAAACTATTAATAATATATTATAATTTTTTTTGTACAGTAAGCGCGCTGTCTATATATATATTAGTCATTTGCATTTAATAGACTCTAATGATTTAGATTTTTTTCATGGTGTTAAATTTTTTTTTTTTATCTATGCACCGTTTTTTTTTTTTTTCAACAATCATGATATATCAATGGTTTTTTCACATGCCACTAGTGATGGAATAATAACTATTGTGTAGATTGATGGACTAGAAGGGGTGAATTTGAAAAAATAATTTCAATGGTGGTCCATCTTTGAATATTTCTTCCAAGATGGATTTGATTTATCCCTTTCGAACTTTATGCAGGATTTTCCTTCTAACGTGATCCTACTACACTTCGACAATAAAAATATAGTCTCCATTAGAACACTATGTGTTTTAAGCCCCAAACATTTCCGGCTTTAATCTTCATTTCGGTCATTAATCTGCAATAAATTTTTCCAGGAAGGCCCTTGTTTACGATACCATCAACACATATCCCATGTAGGTATTGGATACATTGTTATTAGTTTCTAGAGCCATGATAATAAATATACTTGAAGCATTCCCAATAGCATGTAGAGTTTTCAAGTCGTAGTATTCCCAAAGGAATATCGAGAATTTAACCTTAGATAAAATCCTCAATAAATATTCTATATGCCAGTTAAGGTTAGTCTACCATGGTATTAAAAAGAGGGCATGAACCCTCCATGAACTTGGGTCCTCTACTTATAAATTGTATCCTATCATAATATGATGGATAATCGATATATCCTGAAGGAAGGATACCCAAGGTGCCTCTATACAAATCTAATGTTTTTCAAGGACTTATAAAGACTATTAAACCTATAAATAAAACCGTGTTTCATAAAAATTCCTCCTCCTTATCTATGTTGGATTAATCTCCAAAATTGTTATTAATA
>ML778588.1:839321-865149 GCA_009831015.1 Picea engelmannii | reverse complement strand
CCCTCTTAAGATACAGGGAGGTGATGGGAAGGGATTTAGAATTAGTTCATAAATTTCAAAGATGGAGGATGGTAATTTTGAAATAAGGAGTTATGTTCTTTATAAAGCCTATAGACACAAGATATTCTTGACTACCAAATGATGAAAATTTTCCTTATTTTTTCATTCCTATATTATCTACTGACTGCATTCGAGTAGAGAGAAATATATTTTGGTGCGTATGAATCCATCCTAGAGATAAATATTGATATTAAAAAAATCAATCAAATAAATTCATATTCAAGGTTGGGGTTCTCCCAAATAAAGGCTTCCTAAAAAATGTAATTCTATCTCATAACCCAATAAACGTTATAGGAAGAGAGAAATTGTGTAAAACCTCTCTGTTAAATCGATTTAATCTCAAATCATGCCAAACACCTCTAAGCATGTTAAGATAGCTTGCACAACCATGACCTTATCTCTCTTATGAAAGTGATATATGTTTATCACTTAACATCCATGGTATCATTGTAGCCATTGTAGATTCATCTTACATTATATTTATCAAACCTCGAGAGGAATATAATTTCTCCATGTGAAACCCTTTCACAAAGTAGAAGAGTTTTCGATATAAAGTTTACACCCTAAATTATTTTAACTACAATTATGAATTGACACATTCAAAATTAAAATAAATTTAACATATTTAATTTCAATAAACTATTCGACTATTATTTTTATTATTACTATTAATTTTTTTAAATTTATATATTTAAGTTAACTTTATACACAATAAACTATTGGACTATTATTTTTATTATTACTATTAATTTTTTTAAACTTATATATTTAAGCTAATTTTATACACATTTGTTATGTTACATTTCTTCCTCATACAAGCAATGGAGTGGGGCCATCCCACCTTCCACATGATTCAATGTTGAAAAAATTGATTAAAATAAAAAAATCCAAAGATAAAAGATAATAGTTTATGACGATGGTTATATATGTCAAATATAAACATAAAATTGGATTATATTGTGAGAAATTACAAAAAAAAACAAAACATTTTCTTCAAATTCTAAAAATTATTTTAATGAGATTGCAATGTATAATTATGATATATATATATCTTAGAATTTTCGACTATATCTTATAGTTAAATATTTAAAAATGATATGGGTGAGTATAAGTTGATGATGATTTCTCATGGCACATTAGTGGTAATGTAAATATGGAAAAACAATAATCTTTTGACTTGGAGAGTGATATCCCTTCATTTTAAATAGTTGAATAATTTTGAATAATAGTAATTGTTGGATTATTATGTTGAGATAACATTTTGATCACCATACACATTGGATGATGAGAAACATTTAAGTAATTATTTATTTAAGTAAATGTAATGTTGTCCATGAGGAGAAGTGAAAACCTACTACCAAATATGTGGAAGGTGAGGGAACAAGATAGCAAAAAGTTAGGCCAAGAATCCCAAGAATTACGTATGAGGCTAACTTGAAAAATAAACACCTAGTAAGTCTATTCTCTTCTTGGTAAGACAAGAGGAAAGACAAGTATGGTGTAGCCAAGACATTGTTGAGTACTTGTGAAGGATTGAACTTTATGGTTCTAAGAAAGAGTCAAGTATTGTGATTACCTGGAGGAGGTTATTGACATTTTCATTTTCCTATGGAATGAAAAATTTGGCTTTGGGGTGACAGGGGCAAGTAAGACTTACCTACTCTAGTCTATGGTTGGGAGGAGCTTGATTCTCGACTCTCTCCTCAGTTTGTCCCAGTAACTCTGTGGTTCATATATGTGTACTTATCTTTTTGAAAATACTAGTTATGAGATTTATAGTGATAGTTAGTTTAAGATGTTTCTTTCAAAGTAGTTGGATACCATTATGAGATTATTTTTTGTAAAACAAAATAAGATTCTTCATTTATCTTATTAAACTGTAATATGTTATTAATAGTATTATGGACAAAAAATTATTGTTATTGAAAGAAAATTGAACTTAGACATATTAATAACAAGAAATATTTTTACTTAGGAGTTTTCTATGAATACCTGCATCATAGGTTTAAGATTTTCCATTTCCTTATTTTATTTCCATATAAAAGAGAATAAACAAACACGAATAATCATTAGAGTATGGTATAGAAACTCTAATGATATTATTATTTTTTCTAAAATATATAACTCTAGTATGAATGAAAGATAGATATAGTATAAATCTTTTTTTAAATATTTACTTGAGCAATAACAATATATAACAATAAATAATATCTTTTATTTTCATAAACACATATAATGGAAATATTGTTATTATTAATAGTAGTGGGAGGTTATAAAACAATTAAATTGAATACAAATTGTATCAAATGAAAGCATATTCAATTCTACACATATTGGTACTAGTTCTCAAACCTTACTAGCAGTATTTTAAGGGGTTTCCTCATTCTGAATTTGGAGTAAGATAAACTGAACACATACTTTTTTGAAAAGTGCCATAGTTACAAATTTTTGGTTGAACTAATAGTTCAATCGAAAGTTTGTATTTTTCAGTTGAAAGTTAGTTTTAATGGAAACAAACTTTAAAAAAAGAAAAAAAAATGTGTTTCATTGCACGAGGTGGCACGATGTTAGAGGGTGTTGGTCACTATAATTGCTTATTTAACTAAACAATGAAGTGTTACATAAATTGTCAACCCAGGGAAGTCTGTTTATTTCAAAGGTAATCACACACTGTATATGCTCAATCTCAAAATCAATCTAGAGTTGTAGTAAAAATACATTAATCACACCTTGCCTCGAACAAACTGAAGTTCTACTTTGAATTACAGGAAAGCAACCTACCTATTGCAGAGTTCAAAGTTTAAAGAAATAATTGTTCGAAGAATCCTGAATTACATTAAGAAATAACAACCTAGGAAAGAAATTTTTCAAGATACTGCAAAAGGAAAGACCAACTATTCTGTAATAGAGAACAAGACCCTATTCCCCAAGAAGGAATCTTCAGCACTTGTTTCCGATCATCACACTTTCATGAACTCATTACTAATCGAAATGATTGACACAGACTGAAGGCTAACTATCTCTTAATAGAGAACATGACCCTATTCCCCAAGCAGGAATCTTCAACACCTGTCCTTGATTATCTTGCTTTCATAAATTCACCAAACAGGATTGCTAACTAGAATGATTAATAGTTACCCAAGCATGAATTATATATGAAAACAATGTAACAATCAGTAAAGCAGAGTTTCAACGAGACAAAGTTCAGTAAAGTAGTGTTTTAGCAAAACATAATTTAATCAAGACATGAATAGAAATAACACTAACACACTACAAAGCTAATGGGTGAATCTTGTGAAGAAGGTGGGCCCTCCCTTCTCACAAGATTCCCCTGAAACGAAAGGAACTAGAAARAAATGCTCAGAACAATCTTTTATTCATCTGTCAACTGTATCATGTTACAATGTCTGAAGTAAACATGTCCTTCTCTGTAATTCCTTTCTTAGCCAAAAAGTCCCTTTCTAATGATGATTTCCTCTTATTTAAAGAGGAGAATCCCCTCGATACAATTGATCATCAAATTACATGTGCACATCTGAATCTTATTCTTAGTCAGATCTAATCTCTATACTGGAATAGGATATCCTGGTCTCCTGTAACATAATGATATTACAATAGTTGGGTGTAGTTGTTACGGTTGGTTTAACAACTTCTTTATTTATCTTCTTATTACTATTGTTGTCTACTGTTTCATCATCGCAAATCATGAATTGTTTCAACAATGGGATTTGTGTTTTGACTGTTTCAACAATGTGGTCTCAAGCAGTAGCGATGGTTAATTCTGGCTCAAGTTGCGGTTGTTGTGGTCAATGTAACAACTTCTTCTTTGTGTGAATTGTTGTTTCAGCATCGTAGACCACAGAGAGTGTAACAACTTCTTCTTTGTGTGAATTATTGTTTCAGCATCGTAGACCACGAACTGTTTCAACAACGGGCCTTTAAACAACAACGATAATCTGCAATGAATTGTTTCAACACTTATATATTTCTGATCGATGGTTAAGTATGAGAGTAATGTAAAATTATATGCAAAACAAATTAAACATATAGTAAAGAGAAGAGACGTTATATACCTTTGGAAAGATAGGGTAAGGTGATAATGTAAGTTTAAATGTGAGTGGAAAAAGGATGTAATGGGAGAAAAAAGTGTGAACAAAAAGGTACATTATAGGGTCCTAACATCCCCCCCAACTTAAAAGGTTGCATCTCCTCAGGCAACTTCAATCTGAATCAGAATCTGAATACCGAATCTGAGCGTGCAAGTTACTTAAGCAGTAGCTATGGAAAGTGCTATCTGTTAGAGCTCTGAATCCTTGAATGCATTGTAGCCTTTGCCAAGCTGTTGTTTCATCCTTCTTGGACAACTTATAATGAACTTGATATTTCTCTGCTGGCATCGACAGGATAGGAAAATGAAACTGATAACCTATCCAGCTTTCAGCACATTGCTAAACACATTTGATGTAGCTAGGTACCCGGGAGATTGTTGTCTCAAGATTAGTGGGGCTAAAGGGATTTTGTTCCTGTCTTTTCTTAGTAGATTGTTGCCAAAACATGTTATTTGCTTGTAGGGTAGCGATCTCTATGGATTTAATGAACTGTTGACAATCCTGAAGCACTGTTGTCTGTAGTTGCCGAATGTATTGAGTCATCCTTGGTTTCTTCAAATTCTGATAATACTCTGCAATAAAGGTGGTAGCATTTTTTGGTTCTGGACGTATCCAGAGAAGGTGGTTATCCTCATTATGCTTGGTAGCTAGGAAGTCATCCTTCCATATAATCTGATTGTTAAGGAAAGAGGTGAGTGCCCAAATCTGGATGTCACCGACAAGAGGGTTAAGGTTAAGCTATCGGTTCTCAGGGATGGCCTCATTATGAAAATATACCTCATAGAGGAGGTGTTTATCCATAGCAGAGGCTTCTGCAAAGGTTTTAACAAAATCTGTTTGATTTAACACTACATGGGGTCTGCCTTCTTTGATTGATTTAATCTAAAAAAATGTAAGTCGTTCCATGAGGAACAGAGAGTAATTGCAGGATGGTTTCCTTGTAGCCAACAACTTTTGTGCCAAGTAAAACATCAGGAGCAATTTTCCTTTTAGCTCTTTATTTTGTTTCTTATGGGCACGAGAGTCCTGGCGTGTTTGCTTTAAAGCTTCCCAGTTTGAATAGATATGGTTTATCCAGAGTAGTCTGTGCTCCTGCAGGCTTTTGTCCTGTGTAACAGTAGACTCTTTTTTCCATTTGTCCATTATTTCCTACTCATCCAATGGTTGAGTTTGTGTTTCAGCATTGCAAGTGATAGGCTGAGGTAGGGTCTGAGTGGCTTGTTCCACAAAGGTGTGGGTATTGATCTGGCTAGGAGGGGAAGATTCATCAATAGGCAATGTTTGTACAGCTTTATTAACAAAAACAGGGGCTTCAGATTTGACAATTGTTGTAGGCCAGGGTTCATTTTTAATTCTGGAAGGTCCTGCTGGTTCTTGTGTAACAACAGGGTTTTCTTCTTTAACTGCAAAAGTCATAGGTGCAGGGGAAGCTCTTGGCATTGGAATTTGAATTACTTTGTAGCCTGCTTGATAATAGATGTCCCCACATTGACTGCACATATACTCTCTACACTGATTCTCTGTTGTATTTTCCTCTGTCATGGTCGCTATGTGAGCTAGGGTGTACAATTTAAGTTCCTTCTTGTAGGCTTCCTTTACCATGACTAGCTCTTGCTTGTAGACTTCCAATTTAGACCTTAGGAAGTCATTTTCTTGTAAGACAGAGGCCATTGTTGGTTCTGGCTGTTAATATTTCAAGGGTATATTAATAGGGGTGACTGGTTCTTGTGTAACAGTCACAGCTGCACTAGCTAGTTATTTTGGAGCAGCTACAGGATCGTCAATTGATTCTTGTATTTCAGCTTCTTGATGTAGAGAAAGTAATGTTGCGGCACCCTGGGCATCTGATTCCTGTATCTCGGTAACAATATCAACAGTTGGTTCTTGTGTTTCAGCTGTAACTAGTTCTTGTCTATCAGCTATAGCTGGTTCTTGTGTTTCAGCTACTGAATGAGTAGTTGGTTCTTGTGTTTCAGCTACTTGATGAGTAGCTAGTTCTTGTGTTTTAGCTACTGAATGAGTAGCTGGTTCTTGTGTTTCAACTACTTGATGAGTAGCTGGTTCTTGTGATTCAACTACTTGATGAGTAGTTGGTTCTTGTGTTTCAACTACTTGATGAGTAGCTCGTTCTTGTGTTTCAGCTACATGATTTGAAAATGATGATGTCGCAGCAGACTGGGACTCTGGTTCTTGTGTTTCAGTGCCCGTGGGTGAAATAGGTAAAAATTACGGAACTTGGGAGGTTGGAGGTATACGGGGTTTTAGCCGGATGGGTTGGGGGTTTGGGGAAATGGCAGTCGTGGTTGCTCTTGTTGAGGTCCTTGTTCATTTTCTTTGTAAAAAGGGTAGAAAAAGAGGAATTCACATTCGTTTTCATGGGGGATTTTCCTCAGTGATGGGACAGGGAGAGTTGTCTGGTTTAGAGTCATCGCTAAGGATATGAATGGTAGGAGTGGATGATTCTGGTAAGATGTGGGACAGGCTTGGTATGGTAGGGAGGTTAATTGGATTGATTACGTTTGTAGGTGGACTGTTAGGTGCTTCGGGAGGGTTTGGAGGGTTTTGTGGTTGGTGTTCCTGAAGATTTTTAGGATATTCAACAGCTTCTTGGGGATCTATAGGTGGGTTGTTTAGGAGAGGGTTTTGTTGGGAAAAACCCTTTTGGATAAGTAGTTGAGCGAGACGGTGATGGGTTAGGGAAAGGGTGGGATTTTTAGCCTTTTTACATTAATGCGACATATTTTTAAGACATCCGAGCAGATAATAAGGAATGTTCACCAATCTAGCATGTCGTAAATGAGACAACATGAAAAAATCGTACTGGTAGACTACTTGGTATTGGCCTTCACAGGTAAGGTAGTGCTTGACAAACTCTGCAACTTTTGGCCATGGAGGCGACAATGAGCTAAGTCGGACACCCCGACCTTTAGGCTCAATTTGTTCCCCTGGCAAGAGGAAATCCTGTTGGGCATTAAGGATGATATGTTTGCGGCTGAACCAGTGAATGCCATTGCCAGGGAGACCCGAAACCTGTACTATATCCTCCTCTGTAACTGGAATATGCACCCCTTGAACAATGGAATAATCTTCCTGAAGATTTTGAGTGAATTGAAGAACCTGTTGTTGATCGAATCCCTGGAGCCTCTGAAAATAACCCAGCCATCCTACCTGCAGAAAAAATTGATATATTTCTGGATATAGTTCTAACAGGGCTGTCGTGGTGGGTTCGTACCGTATAACAGGGCCTCCCATAGCTAATAGCTTAGTAAAATGCACCGTCAGAGATTCAAGCAATCGCTTCTGTGTAGAGTAAGTTTTTCAGGTGAAGGCATGAAAATGGTGGTAAAACAAATGAAAGGATGGTAAAAAAAAGAAGATGACAGTGGTGGGTTCATGTGAAATGATAATATAAGATTTCAATATCCCCCCCCCTTCAAGTACGGCTGAAATAATGATTTTACATGAGTGGTAATAATGAGTTGGGATATTCTATTTAACCATAGTTCAATTGTATTTACATATAAAGTTTACATACCTCATCTTTACCTTTTGATTTGTACTTCAAACAAAATATAGTGACTCTCCATAATAGTTTTGCAGTAGCCATGGCAGAGACTTTTGATTTGTTAGAGGAATTGTATCAAGGATTTGTTTACTAGAAGGACAAAATGTACTATGAGAGTGCAAAAGCTTATTGACAGAGAATGTTGAAAACTTGGTGTTTCAGCAACAGGGAAAGAATAGAGAAAAGTTTGTTGAAGGGTGATGTTGCAGAATACTGCTGAGGAAATGGTGTGATGCAGGAGCATCGCTCCATGTCATCCAGCCAACCATCCAGCCACGTCATCGCGCATGCATTCATGTGTTGAAAGGGAGGCGCAACCTCATTTCAAATTTGAAAATGAATGTAATTTAATGTCTTAGGATGGTGAGCCATGGAAGTCATGCCTTTGAGAAAGCATTAGGTAGATCGGCTTTAATGCCAAGAATGGATGAGATCTAGATCTGATCCTGGACTAGACAGCCCATTCATTGTAATTGAATGTAATTTAATAGAGTAGGTGAACCTGGAGGAATGAGCCCCTCAGGTAAAAAAGATTTTTAGATCTCATTTTGAGAGACAAAGTTAGAATTGAGGAGAGCCGAGAGAGAGCTCGAGAACAACATTGTAAAATATAGGCATTTGCCATTTTTAACATATACAGAAGCAGTTTTTCCTGCATGTGTTCTGTCTTATATGCATGTATGTGAGTGTTCATTATATGATGTATTTGTGTGTGGTTATCATGAAATTGCAGGGAGTGTGCTTGATTTTAGGCTTGAAGGTATTTGCGGCTTCACAACAGGAGGGTGTGACAGAACGTTGAGGTTCTGATAGCCGTGCACAGAGGATGCACTTTTGAACTCTGAGGAGTCAGACAAAGATGTGCTGAGGCATAGGAATGAAGTCAACAACTCAGGGAAAGACATTTGAGGTTGTTGAACACATCAGGAGGCAAGGTTGTGTAGCTGAGACACAGTTGTAGACAGAATCGTGGAGGATTCTGTAGAGCTCTGCCAAGTGGGCATTGAGCATATGCACAGTGGTGCAGTTGGAAGAAGAACTCTGCTGTGAGTTCAGAAAGACCAGAATCACTAAGGATTCTGAGAAGCTCTGCCAGGAGGGCATTGAGCAGGTGAGAAAGGTGCACAGGAACCCAGAACTACTGAACATTCTATGGGAGAAGAGACTCCACTAGGAGGGCGTTGAGGAAGGTTGTAGACAGGCACAGGAGAACATAGAACTCTTTGAATTCTGGAACTGAAGGGAGAGTCCACTGAGGGATTCTCACAGGGTTACTGAATACCCAGAAGAACTCAGCCAGATATTTCTGGGGTGAAGGATAGCTAGGAGGGCATCCAATTCATTCTCCATCTGTGGGAGAAGGAAGAAAGACGAAAACCCCCAAGGGGTATGAGTGTTTGTGAAAGCTCAGAAGGGATAGCACTTTAGTGCGAGAGACTCTGTAGTGGAAAAAAAGTTGAAGGATCCTTTGAGGATTTGAGAAGAGGAGAACAAGCTCAGGAAGGGCAGCGTTTCATACGCGCACAAGGCTCGAAATCGAGGAGCTCGCAGAGAAGAAAGACAGCAAAGGTCGAGGCCTTTAGAACCTTGGAAATTCTCCCAAGGAAGGACGAAAGCACAAGGAGGCTCTGGTGAGAGAAAAGCAGCCATTGGATCGACAGGGGAGAACAGATCTGGACCGTCAAGCAGTTCACATCCAGCAGAGGAGTGCTAGAGGAAGTGCACAGGAGAGGAGGACCGACAGCCATCAGATCTCGCTCAAAAATCCCGACAGCCGTTATATCAGGACAAGTTGCACGAAGGTTAGCCCTATTAGAAGGAGCACATGAGGAGGATTGATTTGAGCCATCAGATCAGAAGCAGGTACCCCGACAGTCGTCGGATCTTTAGGAAGTTGCACGGGGGTTAAGCCTTCGTGAGTAGTAGGAGGAGCCATCGAGATATCGGCCATCGGAGAATCGAAGTTCTCGAGGTCGTGTGAGTTGGAGCAGCGCAAGCCGCGAAATCCCGACATAATCAGGATTGTCCATCTAGGAGGATGCATGGAAACCATCAACGCATAGGGGAAAATCCGCTATAGGAGTCAACATGAAGGACAGGTGTCAGTCACCTGGGAAGAGTCAGGAATCAGGATATCAGAGATCTCGGAGGCAAAGGTTTCGTGCATAGCAGAATCATGAAACGCAATTTCCTGATCGGATTAGGACCGTCCATTTGCGTGACACGTGTCAGGAGATCCCAAGAAGTCGAGGATTAGGAAATCAGGGTTTTCGAAGGCATGAGAACCGATACACCGAAAGTCCCAAAATCACGAGGATAAATCGAGACCGTCTATCTGTAAGGATAGGTGGCAAAGGATCGGGTGCTATCGGCATTTTGTTCATCGGGAAATCGAAGTTTCCGGTGACAAGTTGTTCGTGCACTTTGGATTCGCGATCTGCGAAACCCCGATGAGTGGGGGCCAGCTGTCACTACAGCAGTACAGGAGGACAGAGGCGTAGTGGAGGCCAGTTGTCAGCGATCTAGGTCGCATCGCGAATCAGGAAATCGTGAGTCCCGGGGACATGCGTATTGTGTTATCGTAAAAGATGAAACTTCGATGGAGAGTTTGACTGTGGTCACACGGAGTGATGGTCATATGGACTAGGAACACTGCCAGCTGGGCTAGCGCCTAAGGTGCATCGAGAATCACAAATCGGGGATTCGAGAGGGCCGTGACACTCGACAGCGGGAACCGCGAAACCCCGACCCTCGATAGAGAGTCGAGGATAACTACGGTCAAGTGTTGAAGGCCGTGGAGGGTAAAGAAGGACCTGTGGATTGGGTAATTGAATAGGGATTCCACTCAGGGATCCAAAGTGCCAATTTGGCTCTGCAGGAAGGAATAAGAGCGATCCTGTGGGCAGGAGGTCGAGGTAAAGAGACCCTGCGGGGTCTTAAGAAGGACCTCTCTGCATCAGGTGGTATCAGAGTTGGAAACTCTTGCTTGTATATTTCAGGCAGGAAGAGGTAGAGCAGAAGAAAGCACCATGATACACATTAAGTGGTATCATGGGGGGAATCTGTTTGTATTTTTGCAGACAGAGGAGCGGAAAAAGACAGAGTTACTGAAGACTCTGTGGGCGATTGTTTGCAGGTTGGCAGCAGTCGAGAAGACAGTCAGGGAGACTGTAAGGATGATACTGGTGGAACTCTTAGCATGGAGTGACAACAGTAGATTTGCTAGGAAGGCAAACAGAGATAGCGCCATGGCTACTAAATCCCATAGGCACGCTGGGAGGAAGAGCCAAGCAGAGAAGCTTGATGAATTAAGGGCAAATATAGAAAATCTTGCATTGAAGATGCAGTAGAAAACCAAGCCGAAATGGGTGTATGAACGACCCATGGAAAAATCTGAAGGCAAGTTGGCCAGTCAAGGAATTGATGGTCAGAAGACAGCGAAAGCTGTTAACAGGACGGTTCAGGTATGTGAACCGGAGACTGGAAGAAGTCTTGATGATGATGATGATGATGATGATTGGGATGAATTGGGATCAGCTGATGATCTCAAGTACTGTCGGTTGGGCAAAAAAGAAGAAATTCTAGATTGCCAAGAGGACAATGAGTTGAGAACAGATAAGGATCTCACGGGCTGTCAAGAGGACGGTCAAGGAATTTCAATTTTCCAGGAGGGCAATGAGCAGAGATCGTTGCGGGATCGCAAGAACTGGAAGGAGGGTAGCGGAATAGAAATTCTAGTTTGCCAGGAGGGCAATGAATTGAGATCAGTTGAGGATCTCAAAGACTGTCGTGAGGACAGCCAGGGAATTTCAAATTGCTAATTGGGCAATGATGAGAGACCGCTGAGGGATATCATAGAATACCAAGAGGGTAGTGGAATGTTTCCATATTGCCAGATGGGCAAGGGAACATAAATGAGATCAGTTGAGGATCTCAAAGTCTGTCGTGAGGATAGCCATAAAACTTTTCATTGCCAGCTGGGCAATGAAAGGAGATTAGATGAAGATCTCGAAGACTGCCAGGAGGGAAGAAGAAGCATCAAAGACTGCCAGGGAGGCAGTGGAAGTGTGTTAAAATGCTAGGTGGGCATAGATGAAAAATTGAGACTGTCTGAAAGTCTCATGGACTCAATGGAGAGTTCAATTCAGTAGGGGTTGTTGATGAAGATGGGATCGGTTGATCTCATAATCTACCAGGGAAGCAACGGAAGCATCCCATATTTCCAGGTAGGCAAGGATGAGCAGATAGGACCAATTGCGGGTCTCAATGACTCAGAAATGAGTTGGAATCATCCAGGGGAGCTGGCAGAACAAGAGAGTTCAAAGGTAAATGTGGATCAGCAGGTGCAGCTGACAGAGGTGAAAGAACATCAGGATGATATCTTGATGATTGGGGGAATACAATTATTCCTACCATCTGCCCAAGAGGAGGCAGAAAATTCTGTTGTAAATGTAGCAACAGCATGGAAACAGTCACAGTTGATGATGACTATCAAAGAAGAAGAATAGTTGGAGCAGGCATTTGAGACTACCCAAGTAGATGAAAGGAAGAATGAGTTTTCTGAGGAACAACTCAATAATTTCAGCCAGCAAGTTGAAAGAGCTGTAGCACTGAAGCCGATAGTAGAAGAAGAAGAATAAGACGAAGAAGATGAGCATTCGGTGGAATGTCTCAATGACTCCAGCTAGCAAGCTGAGAGCGCTCTAGCATTTGAGCTGACAGCAAAAGAAACAGAAGGAGGAAATGACCATTTCGAGAAATGGCTTGATATCTTCAGCGATGAAGCTGAAGAGACTGCAATGTGGGAGTTTGCAGTAGAAGCAGAGGATAAAGAGGCAGATAGCACATGTTTTGTTAATCTGTGGGATCAATTGGAAGCCCTAGAAGAGAAGGTAAAAGTGCAGGGCATGCACATCCAACCGGTAAAGTTGGAAACAAATGAATGCGTGGGAGATCGTGATGATCTTCCCAATGGCCAAAATTTTTTACAGCTGAGGAGACTGCAAGAACAGAGCCAGCCATGGGAGCAGCTAGATGAGGTGATCATGGAGATCATGGAGCTGATGTTGAAATCAGCAGACAATGCCAGCGAAGAGAAGCTGGGCAGAGAAAAGGCAGTCACGGCAGTAGCGCAGCGGAAGCAGCAGCAGCAGTAGAATGGAGCAGATGGGAAGCTCCAAAGACTGATTTGGGATCTAGGAGGATTTCCAACAGCTCAGAGGGGACGCTCATGAGCAGGAGCTCATGATTTTTGCAGCTGTGGAGTATGATCCAGGAGCATCGCTCCATGTCAGCCAGCCAGCCAACCAGCCACATCAGCGCGCATGCATTCATGTGCTGAAAGGGAGGGGCAACCTCATTTCAAATTTGAAAATGAATGTAATTTAATGTCTTAGGCTGGTGAGCCATCGAAGCCGTTCCTTTGAGCAGGAATTAGGTAGATCGGCTTTAATTCCAAGAATGGCTGACATCTAGATCCGATCTTGGACTAGACAACCCATTCATTGTAATTGAATGTAATTTAATAGAGTAGGTCAACCTGGAGGAATGAGCCCCTTAGGTAAAAGAGATTTTCAGATCTCATTTTGAGAGACAAAGTTAGAATTGAGGAGAGCCGAGAGAGAGCTCGAGAACAACATTGTAAAATACAAGCATTTGCCATTTTTAACATATACAGAAGTAGTTTTTCCTGCATGTGTTTTGTCTTATATGCATGTCTGTGAGTGTTCATTATATGTTGTATTTGTGTGTGGTTATCATGCAATTGCAGGGAGTGTGTTTGATTTCAGGATTGAAGGTCTTTGAGTCTTCACACCAGGAGGGTGTGACAAAACGTTGAGGTTCTGATAGCCATGCACAGAGGATGCACTTCTGAACTCTGAGGAGTCAGATAAAGACATGCTGAGGCATAGGACTGAAGTCAAAAACTTAGGGAAATACCTTTGAGGTTGCTAAACACCTCAGGAGGTAAGGCTGTGTAGCTGAGACACAGTTGTAGACAGAATCGTGGAGGATTCTGTAGAGCTCTGCCAAGTGGGCATTGAGCATATGCAAAGTGGTGCAGTTGGAAGAAGAAATCTGCTGTGAGTTCAGAAAGACCAGAATCACTGAGGATTCTGAGAAGCTCTGCTAGGAGGGCATTGAGCAGGTGCAAAAGGTGCACAGGAACCCAGAACTACTGAACATTCTGTGGGAGAAGAGACTCCGCCAGGAGGGCGTTGAGGAAGGTTGTAGACAGGCATAGGAGAACAAAGAACTCTTTGAGTTTTGGAACTGAAGGAAGAGTCCACTGAGGGATTCTCAAAGGGTTACTGAATACCCAGAAGCACTCATCCAGAGATTTCTGGGGTGAAGGATAGCCAGGAGGGCATCTAGTTCATTCTCCATCTATGGGAGAAGGAACAAAGATGAAACCCCCAAGGGGTCTGAGTGTTTGTGAAAGCTCAGAAGGGATAGCACTTTAGTGCGAGAGACTTTGCAGTGGCACAAAAGTTGAAGGATCCTTTGAGGATTTGAGAAGAGGAGAACAAGCTTAGGAAGGGCAGTGTTTCATACGCGTGCGAGGCTCGAAATCGAGGAGCTCGTAGAGAAGAAAGACAACAAAGGTCGAGGCCTTTAGAGCATTGGAAATTATCCCAAGGCAGGACGAAAGCACAAGGAAGCTCTGGTGAGAGCACAACGGCCATTGGATCGGCAGGGGAGAACAGATCTGGACCATCGAGCAGTTCATGTCCAGCAGAGGAGCGCCAGAGGAAGTGCACAGGAGAGGAGGACCGACAACCGTCAGATCTCGCTCAAAAATCCCGACAACCATTAGATCGGGAGGAGTTGCACGAAGGTTAGCCCCAAGAAAAGGAGTGCACAAGGAGGATTGATCTGAGCCTTCAGATCGGAAGCAGGTACCCCGACAGTCGTCGGATCTGTAGGAAGATGCACAGGGGTTAAGTCTTCGTGAGTAGTAGGAGGAGCCATTGGTATATCAGCCATCGGAGAATCGGAGTTCTCGAGGTTGTGTGAGTTGGAGCAACGCAAGCCACGAAATCCTGACATAATCGGGATCATCCATCTAGGAGGATGCGTGGCAACCATCAGCGCACAGGGGAAATGCCGCGACATGAGTCAGCGTGAAGGACAGGTGTCAGTCACCTAGGAAGAGTCAGGAATCGGTATATCGGAGATCCCAGAGGAAAAGGTTTCATGCATAGAAGAATCGCGAAACGTGATTTCCCGATCAGATTAGGACCGTCCATTTGCGTGACGCGTGTCAAGAGATCCTAGGAAGTCGGGGATCGGGAAATCGGGGTTTTCGAAGGCATGAGAACCGAGACACCGAAATTCCCAAAATCGCGAGGAGAAATCGGGACCGTCTATCTGTAAAGACAGGTGGCAAAGTATCAGGCGCCATCGGAATTCTGTTCATCGAGAAATCGGAGTTTCCGGTGACAATTTGTTCGTGCACTTTAGATTTGCGATCTACGAAACCCCGATGAGTGGGGGCCAGTTGTCACTACAGCAGTACAGGAGGACAGAGGCGTAGTGGAGGCCATCTTTCAACGATCTGGAGTGCATCGCGAATCGGGAAATCATGAGTTCCAGGGACATGCGTATTGTGTTATCGTAAAAGCCAAAACTATGATGGAGAGTTTGACTGTGGTCACACGGAGTGATGGTCATATGGACTAGGAACACTGCCAGCCAGGCTAGTGCCTAAGGCCCATCGGGAATCGCAAATCGAGGATTGGAGATGGCCGTGACACTCGACAGCGGGAACCGCAAAACCCCTAACCTCGATAGAGAGTCGGGGATAACTACGGTCAAGTGTTGAAGGCCGTGGAGGGTAAAGAAGGACCTGTGGATCAGGTAATTGAACGGGGATTCCACTCAGGGATCCAAAGAGCCAATTCGGCTCAACAGGAAGGAATAAGAGCGATCCTGTGGGTAGGAGGTCGAGGTAAAGAGACCCTGTGGGGTGTTAGGAGGTACCTCTCTGCATCATGGTGTTTCAGCCATAGAAAGGAGGGAAAAAAATTGCCGAACAATGGTGTTTCGGTAATGCTGAAAATGTGAAAAATTGTGGAACAACGGTGTTACGACAATGGGAAAAATGTGAAAAATTGTTGAACAGTGGTGTTTCAGCAATGGGGAAAATGTGAAAAATTGTTGAAAAATGGTGGTTCAGCAATGGGGAAAAATGTGAAAAATTGTTGAACAGTGATGTTTCAACAATGATGAAAAAAAGGGAAGTAGTGTTTCACAAGATGAAGCTTGGCTCTTCTTGAAGTAAGATCGTCCTTTCTTGGTAGGCCTTTTCTTTGATCGAGAATCTGCAAAAATCAATTGTAACATGCCATTTCTTGACAGGGATTATTAGTAGACTAAATCTAATCTAATACTAAAGAAATTAATTTCAAAAAGAATTAATTGCAATGAGGGGTAGGAGGCCCCTCTAAAAAGAGGTATTGAGAGTCTACCACACATGTGGCCTTAAAATCTTCATTGGAAATAGGGCGTTGGTACAKATGGAGCCAATGACCATTCACAAGTAACGGTGTTTTAGAGTCATCGATTGTGAGGAGCCTTACTGTTCCATTGGGGAAAACAGTGTCCACTTCATAAGGTCCAAGCCATCTTGTACGTAGTTTCCCTTGAAATTCTTTAAACTGAGAATCATACAGTAGGGCCCAATTACCTTTTTGGAATTGCTTATGCTTGATAGTTTTGTCATGCCATTTTGATCATGCCATTTTGATCTTTGTTGTTTAATCATAGTTGTCTGATGAATGACATCTAGTCTTTTTTTATCCATTTCATTAAGCTGCTGCAACCTGGTTGTCTATGCATCGATCAAATCAAGGTTGATAGCTAAAGTAGTACTTAAGGTTTTGATTTCAAATTCCATAGGAAAGACGACACTTTTTCCATAAACTAATTCATAGGGAGAGAATCCTATAGTATTTCTCCAGGTAGTTCTGTAGGCCCATAATGCTTCAGGGAGCCTATGAGACCGGTCATTTCTGTTTTCCTTCACTGCTTTTGTGAGAATGGCTTCTATTACTTTATTTTTTCTTTCCACCTATCCATTGGCTTGGGGGTGGTATGGTGTATTCATTGTATGCTGAATATGATATTTCTGAAGGGTGGCTTTAAAACTGTGAGAAGTGAAAGGAGGTCCCCCATCCGTAACTAATTCTCTCAGCACTCCAAATTTGATGAATATGTCTTCAAATAGGAAATCTAGAACTGCTTCTTCAGTCACTCTATGGAGTGCTTTAGCTTCCACCCATTTGGTCATATAATCTTTGCAGACCACTATGTAAACTTTTTGATTGGATGGGGAGTTAATGGGTCCTACAAAGTCTAAGGCCGATCTTTCGAATGGTTCAAGTACTATTTGGGGATTTAATGGCATTTCATCTCTACGATTAGGCTGGACCATTCTTTGACAGCTATCACAGGCCCGAACATATTTCTTTGCATCTTTAAAAAGTGAGAGCCAATAATACCCCATCCTGAGAATTTTATGTGTTGTTCTTTTATCAGAAAAATGCCCTCCACAAGGGCCATCATGAAAAGATTTTATTAGATCATAAACCTCATCTTCTCTAATTCACCTTTGGATTTCTTGATCAAGTCCTGTGTGGAAAATACACCCACTTATCCAGCTATACCGAGCACTTTGTTGAATGATTCTTCTTTTCTCCCGGTGGGATAAGTGTGGTGGTAACTTCCCTGCAACCAAGTAGTTAGCGATGTCTGCATACCATGGTGAGTGAGCAGATACTGCAAATAGATATTCATCAGGAAAGGAATCATCTACTGGGGTATCATCATCAGGTGTTAACCGAGAAAGGAAATCAGCAACTACATTTTCTTTTCCTGGTCTATCTACAATTGTAAT
Source organism: Picea engelmannii (assembly GCA_009831015.1). Taxonomy (NCBI): domain Eukaryota; kingdom Viridiplantae; phylum Streptophyta; class Pinopsida; order Pinales; family Pinaceae; genus Picea; species Picea engelmannii. The sequence continues at coordinate 847,517 of ML778588.1, read as the reverse complement.
ATCAAATTCTTGCAATAATAGTAACCATCTGGTGACTCAATCATTTGTGATAGGTTTGTTCATTAGATATTTGATAGCTGAGTGATCAGTATGGACAAGAATAGAGTATCCAGTGATGTAATGTCGAAATTTATTAATAGCATAGATAACTGCTAAGAATTCCTTTTCAGTAACTGTATAGTTAAGTTTAGCAGAAGTCATATTCTTGCTAATGAAGTAAATAGCATAAGGGAGATGATTTTCTTCTTGTCCCAAGACAACTCCTATTGCAATATCTAAAGCATCAGAGGATATATGAAAGGGAAGTGTCCAATCAGGTCCTCTAAGAATAGGAGTTGTAGATAACTGATGTTTAAGTGTATTAAATGCTTCCTGGCAAGAATTAGTCCATTCGAATTCGACATATTTCATCAGTAACAGAAACAGGGGAGAAGCTATTTTCGAAAAAAATTTGATAAATCTTCTGTAGTATCCAACATGTCCTAGAAAACTTCTTACTTATGTTTGGGTTTTGGGAATAGGAAGATTTTTAATGACTTGTATCTTGGATGGATTCACCTGAATTCCTTGAGATGAAATAAAATGTCCAAGCACTCTTCCTTCACTCATCATAATATAACATTTTTCTGTACTTAAGGAGAGGTGGGCTTGTATACATTGTTTAAGTACTTTCTCAAGGTTTTGTAGTGCTTCCTGAAAAGAAACACCATAAGGGGTAAAATCATCCATAAAAATTTCCATAGAGTCATTAAGGATATCAGAAAGGATTCCTATAACTGCTCTTTGAAAGGTTGCGGGTGCATTACATATTCCAAATGGGAGGACTCTATAGGAAAAAGTTCCCCAAGGGCTAAAAGTGGTCTTATCTTGGTCTTGGGGTGCAATTTTGATCTGATTATACCCACTGAAACCATCTAAAAAGGAGAAAAATTTCTTCCCTGACAAACTATCTAACACCTGATCAATGAATGGTAATGGAAAGTGATCTTTTTGAGTGGCTTTATTTAAGGCTCTATATTCCACACATACTCTCCATTTCCCGTTTTTCTTAGGAACTATTACCAATGGGGAAACCCATTCACTGTCTGATACAGGATATATAAACCCTACATGGAGCAATTTTTGAAGTTCCTCTTTAAGGATTTCTCTTAAATTAGGGTTCATTCGTCGTTGATATTGGCAGATCGGTCGACAATCTTCCTTGATATATATACGATGAGTACATAATTCAGGAGAGATTCCTTTCATATCTGTATAGTCCCATGCGAATGCTTCTTTCACTGTCTGATACAGGATATATAAACCCTACATTGAGCAATTTTTGAAGTTCCTCTTTAAGGATTTCTCTTAAATTAGGGTTCATTTGTCGTTGAGATTGGCAGATCGGTCGACAATCTTCCTTGATATATATACAATGAGTACATAATTCGGGAGAGATTCCTTTCATATCTGTATAGTCCCATGCGAATGCTTCTTTATGTTCAAGAAGTAACTTCATTAATTGTTGTGTTTCAGCATCTGTCAAGTTAGGGTTTATGTTCAATGTTTTGTCAGGTTCAATTTCTATTGGTATACTTTTAGAAGAGATGGTGGCTGATGTTTGAGGTGGGTTTTTAGAGTTAAGGTTTTCCTGGTTAACTGACTCTAAAAGTGCAGCTAGTTGGTTATGCGTTTCCGGAGTCATGGAGGAGGGTTCACAACTAAAATTATTAATTACTTCATCCTCAGTGGCATATTTAAGGCTTAAGGCTTGTTCGATAGTCAAGATGGGTTGAGTAAGTTGATCATCAAAGTCTACCTATACAGAATTATCATTATTAATCAAGGGTGTAGCGCGAGGGTAGAGGGTAAGCTGTTTAGTCTCATAACTGTTGGAAATTGTCATTGAACCTAATCTACAGCTGATAAAGGCGTCTGTTGTGGATAACCAAGGCCTGCCCAAAATTAGAGGGTGGCCCCCCAACTTTGTTTTAGGTTGTAATACCACAAAGTCACCTGGATAATTCCAGGATTCCACTGAGATAATTAGGTCTTCAATGATTCCCTCCGGTTTTATTGTAGAACGGTCAGCTAATTGTAGGATGGTTGGGGTGTCGTTGATTTCATTCTGTAGTTGTAACAATTGTGAGGTTTCTAGAGTCATAATATTGATAGCAGCGCCTAAGTCTACCAGGACTCGAGGGATTATCATTTTTCCAATTTGTACTGAGACGGTAGGGTGGCCGAGATCACCATATTTAACTGGTGGAACTTTACCTAACATTAGTGCAGACAAGTCACCCATGACATGAACTGTGAGGGGATCATTAATTTTCCTACCAGGTTTCTTAACACAAATGTCTCGCATAGTCCTGGCATAAATTGGTACATCTTGGAGTTCTTGTAATAGAGGGATTTTGACATAAAGATTTTGTAATTCCCCAAGAATATTGAAAGCTGGTGGCTCAGGCGTTTTAGTCAAAGCTAAATGCTTAGGAAATGGTGGTTTTTCTATTTCAACAATAGTGCTAGAGGATGATTGTACCTCTTCAGGTACATCATGCTTTTTTGTTTCCTCTTTATCAGAAGAGGTAACATCAGCTATGATAGGTTCTACTATTCTCCCAGATTGTAAATGAATATCATTGCATTGTGTAGGGAGAAGAGAAAGTGTAGGCTAGTTATGAATATCAATGCACTGCACAACTTTATTATTGGGGTTAGGGTTAGGTTGTACAGGTAGTTGGGGCCTCATTATTTGATTGTTTGGTGGAGTACCTGATGGTAAGGAGAGTGGTTACAGAAATTTTGATTGAGGTAATTGGTTTGGGAATGGGGGTTGTTGTCCTCTCCAATTTGGATTCCATTGGTTAAGATACGGTTGTTGTTGCGGAGGCCAAGGAGTTCACATTGACGGATCAACAAAGGGTGGGTTAGTTTGTCGCATGGGTGGGTAATTCATTTGATTTAGGTATTTCATTTGATTATAGGGAGGGTAATTCGCTTGATCAAAATAATGATAGTTATTCCAACGATTAGAAGATGTAAATGGCATACTAGGATTCATACCTTGTCCCCATAGTTGCCATTGTCTTCTCTGTGTCAACAGATAGACAGCTTCAGCTTCTTCATCAGTTGGTTGCAATGATTCCTTCATCCCTGGTAAAGAAGGGCATTGTTGAGTTTCATGATCCTTATCACAGATGGTGCAGATTGTTTTTGTGTCCAATAGGCATTCCCTTCGTGGGTGCTTATCTCTGCATTTAGAAAAAAATATGGACAGAGCTTCTTCTGCTTCGACTTGTTTCTTTTGAATCTGCAGGGTATCAATTTGTGAGGCAAAAGAGCTTAACATTTCATTTTTAAAACCTTCAAGTAAATTACCTATTTCGGCTCTTGTTGCTCCCCCACTGGCTGATTTTTGAACTCTTGAAAATGTGGTATCCCTGCTATTTGATCTATTCCTTGAAGCTCCTCTTGAAGATCTATTACATAGGTTAACAATTCCATCATATGATTCTTTAGATATGTCCCCTTTTCCAAGCATATTCAACATATCTGGACAGTCATCCCTTACTCCTTTTAATAATATTGTTTTAAGAATATCTTTACTTACATCGGGGTGACTGGATCTTTGTAGATTATACTGTATCCTTTCTACAAAGTATTCCATATTTTCATCCTCTTTCTGTATCATCTTGAATAGTTCCTCTCTATTTTCTCTTGTTCGGCAATAGTCCTGGTATTTATGCAGGAATTTCTATTTCATCTGATCCCGTGTTGTGATTACATGGCCTCCAAGACTCATGAACCATCTTAGTGCATTTCCTTTCAATGTTGCTGGAAATAGTTTTAATTTTTGAGCATTGGAAATGTAATCATAACTTCTGCATAATATTTCAAACTCAAAAAGGAATTCATCAGGATCTTCTGAAGATAAACCATGAAAGTTAGGTAACACTGAGAGTGGAATGTTCTTCATGGGAGATACCCCTCTAGGAAGATCACCAATAGGAAGTCCTAAAGTGGAAAAAGAGTTTTCATCATTTACCTCTCTTTCAGGACCTGCATGTTATTCATGATGCATTTCTTCATTATACTCATCCACGTTTTCTTTTGTTTGCTCCCCCGCTGCACTTGCTCTGTCCTCAATGTTTCCTACTAGTTTCTCGACTGTCTTAGGACTCCAAACCTCTTTCCCCATTTCAAAGTTTGCTTGAAAGGAAGGTCGGGATTTTGGTTTCTGAGAGTTTGGTCGTTGAGGAGCAACAGATTCAGATTTTGATATAATCTCGTCAATATAGGTCTTTCTTCCTCCCCTTCCTCTACCCCTGCCACCTGTAGGGTTAGTTTCTTTGGGGTCTTTGCGTCCTCTCATGCAATCTTTATATCTGAAAGAACATAAGTGATTTTGAAATCTATAATTACCTTCCCCGACAACGGAGCCAAAATGTTGGTCACTATAATTGATTATTTAACTAAACAATCAAGTGCTACATAAATTGTCAACCGAGGGAAGTCTGTTTATTTCAAAGGTAATCACACACTGTATATGCTCAATCTCAAAAGCAATCTAGAGTTGTAGTAAAAATACATTAATCACACCTTTCCTTGAACAAACTAAAATTCTACTTTGAATTACAGGAAAGCAACCTACCTATTGCAGATTTCAAAGCTTAAAGAAATAATTGTCCGAAGAATCCTAGATTACATTAAGAAATAACAACCTAGGAAAGAAATCTTTCAAGATACTACAAAAGGAAAGACCAACTATTATGTAACCGAGAACAGGACCCTATTCCTCAAGCAGGAATCTTCAACACCCATTTTCGATCATCACACTTTCATGAACTCATTACTAATCGAAATGATTGACACAAACTGAAGGCTAACTATCTCTTAACAGAGAACATGACCCTATTCCCCAAGCAGGAATCTTCAGCACCTATCCCTGATTATCACGCTTTCATAAATTCACCAAACAAGATTGCTAACTAGAATGATTAATAGTTCCCAAGCATGAATTATATATGAAAACAATGTAACAATCAGTAAAGTAGAGTTTCAGCAAGACAAAGTTCAGTAAAGTAGTGTTTCAGCAAAACAAAATTTAATCAAGGCATGAACAGAAATAACACTAACACACTACAAAGCTAATGGGTGAATCTTGTGAAGAAGGTGGGCCCTCCCTTCTCACAAGATTCCCTTGAATAAAGGAACTAGAAAGAAATGCTCAGAACAATCTTTTATTCATCTGTCAACTGTATCATGTTACAATGTCTAAAGTAAACACGTCATTCTCTGTAATTCCTTTCTTAGCCAAAAAGTCCCTTTCTAATGATGATTTCCTCTTATTTAAAGAGGAGAATCCCCTCGATACAAGTGATCATCAAATTACATGTGCACATCTGAATCCTATTCTTAGTCAGATCTGATCTCTATACTGAAATAGGATATCCTGGTCTCCCGTAACAGAATGCTATTACAATAGTTGGGTGTAGCTGTTACGGTTGGTGTAACAACTTCTTTATTTATATTCTTGTTACTATTGTTTTCTACTGTTTCAGCATCGCAAATCACGGGTTGTTTCAGCAATAGGATTTGCGTTCTGACTGTTTTAGCAATGTGGTCTCAAGCAGCAGCGATGTTTAATTCTGTCTCAAGGTGCGACTGTTGTGGTCAATGTAATAGCTTCTTCTTTGTGTGAATTGTTGTTTCAGCATCGTAGACCATGTACAGTGTAACAACTTCTTCTTTGTGTGAATTGTTGTTTCAACATCGTAGGCCACAGACTGTTTCAGCAACGGGCCTTTAAACAACAACAATAATCTGTAGTGAACTGTTTCAACAATTATATATTTCTGATCGATGGTTAACTATGAGAGTAATGTAAAATTATATGCAAAACAAATTAAACATATAGTAAAGAGAAGAGACGTTATATACCTTTGGAAAGATAGGGTAAGGTGATAATGTACGTTTAAATGTGAGTGGAAAAACGATGTAATGGTAGTAAAAAGTGTGAACAAAAAGGTACATTATAGGGTCCTAATAGAGGGTCTGTTGGACTTAAATTTCGGCTGAAAAAATTCAGTAGTTTGACCAAAAAAGTGTCGTTAGAAATTTTCGCAACCTAATTCTCACAAAAGTGTTACCCAGATTCGTGATTTTACCCCCCATTTATTTCTCCCCATTAAGATCTATAATACTTCATCTTAAACAAAGCTACAAAAGTAGCAAGTGCCAAAGAGATGAACACAAATTTTCTAATTACAATTGCACAATCCACAACATCCTAGCCCCTACTAATTCTTCTTTTGACCATTAGTCCATGTTAAGATATTGTTTTCCAATGCTAGAAAAAGGATTGTTTTTTTTTTCAAAGGTATTTCGAGCTTTTAGAACATACCCTACAACTATACTCTTTCATCCTCTATAGATTCTTCCATTTTGTTGAAGTATAGAATATTTGTTTTACATTCTATTGTACAATGATTTTTTTAACCTTATGATTATGTCCTATTCATATGATAGCTTTATAGCATTATGGTTTAGCATATTTACAAATTTGGTCCATTCTTGTACTTATTCAGCATATAAGTACTTTAGTTTTAGTGGTTTCCATGCTTAATACCAATTGTTTCTTCCAATAGTACTTGTTACATCCTCGAAAGAGAAATATCCCTTTAAATTCATATCATTAAAAGGAGCCTTCAAAAAAGGTAAAATTCCTTTTACAAACAATCCAAGGGTCTTCTCTAATCCTCACTTTATATCCCCTTCCTACTATCCAAGATGACCATTTTCCAATTAATGTAAGGGATCTTACTACATATTTCTAGACAATTAAAGATCACAGGATAATTTTTCTCTTCTATCTAAATCATTCTTCCATGGGTTTTTATTTCACGTATTTAAATTTCATCACTTTCCTCCAAGTCTTTCACTATATATACCAATTTCCACAAACATTTTATAGCTACAACCATATTGAAAGCATATGTATTATTCAAACTCTAACCACTTTCACCCTTTAAAGTTGCCACTTTTGTTCATTTTACCAAGGGTATTCCAACCTCTTCACTTATCCCTATGAAAAAACCCAACCACTTGTTTTATTATTCTATTCAAATATCCATTGGGGATATTCAGATATCCATTGCATTGGAGATATGTGAAATAGACATCCAATACACATTACAACTTTCTAAAATAACTTTTACCATAGAATTATACCCTTCATGATGGCCACCTATTACATCACATTAAAATATTTTCTTCAATTTTGTTAAACAAAAATATCCTATCAATATACTTATAAACATTTTATTTTGATTTGAAACTCATATATTTTATTCCTTGATACATGCCTTAGTAATTCATAAGAAACATATTTTTTTTTTGAGACTTTACGTCATCTTCCACTTCATTTAAGATCACTTAAGATTTCACCATATTGATGTCCATTCCTATTGCTTAAAACATATGTTCATGATATCCTAAAAAAAAGTGTGAATATCATTAACTTAAAAATATTTATCACTTTCAATGACCCTCTCCTACTCACATCCATTTACATATAGAAAAAAAAAATTGTCATAAAATACGTCCTTCATTAATCCCCTTCAATAATAATAAAAAGTCCAAAGTGGATCTGTTTACCAAAATAGAAAAGGAAATGACCTTGTATATAACTAATTCACTTTATCGTATAATTTTCCAAACCCTATTCTAATGTTACCACAACAATATGGATTTGGATATTGTAAAGAATCCAAACTATTCGTTCTAACAAAATACCCTTAATCCTTTTAAAAATTATTTTATAAATAAGCTTAAAAACAAGAATATAGAAAGTGAAATAAGTCTAAATTCTTGAAAAGACGACGTATATTGTCTTTTGTATTTTGGTAATAAGCGCTTTGACAGTTGAGTTTAATTTTCCTAAGAAGATTTACCAAATTTATGTATCCCTCAACCAATCTCAAAATATCACCATCTTAGATATCATATAATTCAATAAAAATCTCACAAGCTAGCCATCACGGCGAGGGAAATCATATTTTTTGAAATAACTTAATACTACTTTTAACTCTTCCATGAAGACTTCAGCTTCTAATCCCATATTTATAGGATCATGAATAATCCTTTCAACTCTTCCATGAAGACTTCAACTTCTAATCCTATATTTATATGATCATCAATAAGACTAGGGAA
>ML778588.1:807149-839271 GCA_009831015.1 Picea engelmannii | reverse complement strand
TGGGGTGCAATTTTGATCTGATTATACCCACTGAAACCATCTAAAAAGGAGAAAAATTTCTTCCCTGACAAACTATCTAACACCTGATCAATGAATGGTAATGGAAAGTGATCTTTTTGAGTGGCTTTATTTAAGGCTCTATATTCCACACATACTCTCCATTTCCCGTTTTTCTTAGGAACTATTACCAATGGGGAAACCCATTCACTGTCTGATACAGGATATATAAACCCTACATGGAGCAATTTTTGAAGTTCCTCTTTAAGGATTTCTCTTAAATTAGGGTTCATTCGTCGTTGATATTGGCAGATCGGTCGACAATCTTCCTTGATATATATACGATGAGTACATAATTCAGGAGAGATTCCTTTCATATCTGTATAGTCCCATGCGAATGCTTCTTTCACTGTCTGATACAGGATATATAAACCCTACATTGAGCAATTTTTGAAGTTCCTCTTTAAGGATTTCTCTTAAATTAGGGTTCATTTGTCGTTGAGATTGGCAGATCGGTCGACAATCTTCCTTGATATATATACAATGAGTACATAATTCGGGAGAGATTCCTTTCATATCTGTATAGTCCCATGCGAATGCTTCTTTATGTTCAAGAAGTAACTTCATTAATTGTTGTGTTTCAGCATCTGTCAAGTTAGGGTTTATGTTCAATGTTTTGTCAGGTTCAATTTCTATTGGTATACTTTTAGAAGAGATGGTGGCTGATGTTTGAGGTGGGTTTTTAGAGTTAAGGTTTTCCTGGTTAACTGACTCTAAAAGTGCAGCTAGTTGGTTATGCGTTTCCGGAGTCATGGAGGAGGGTTCACAACTAAAATTATTAATTACTTCATCCTCAGTGGCATATTTAAGGCTTAAGGCTTGTTCGATAGTCAAGATGGGTTGAGTAAGTTGATCATCAAAGTCTACCTATACAGAATTATCATTATTAATCAAGGGTGTAGCGCGAGGGTAGAGGGTAAGCTGTTTAGTCTCATAACTGTTGGAAATTGTCATTGAACCTAATCTACAGCTGATAAAGGCGTCTGTTGTGGATAACCAAGGCCTGCCCAAAATTAGAGGGTGGCCCCCCAACTTTGTTTTAGGTTGTAATACCACAAAGTCACCTGGATAATTCCAGGATTCCACTGAGATAATTAGGTCTTCAATGATTCCCTCCGGTTTTATTGTAGAACGGTCAGCTAATTGTAGGATGGTTGGGGTGTCGTTGATTTCATTCTGTAGTTGTAACAATTGTGAGGTTTCTAGAGTCATAATATTGATAGCAGCGCCTAAGTCTACCAGGACTCGAGGGATTATCATTTTTCCAATTTGTACTGAGACGGTAGGGTGGCCGAGATCACCATATTTAACTGGTGGAACTTTACCTAACATTAGTGCAGACAAGTCACCCATGACATGAACTGTGAGGGGATCATTAATTTTCCTACCAGGTTTCTTAACACAAATGTCTCGCATAGTCCTGGCATAAATTGGTACATCTTGGAGTTCTTGTAATAGAGGGATTTTGACATAAAGATTTTGTAATTCCCCAAGAATATTGAAAGCTGGTGGCTCAGGCGTTTTAGTCAAAGCTAAATGCTTAGGAAATGGTGGTTTTTCTATTTCAACAATAGTGCTAGAGGATGATTGTACCTCTTCAGGTACATCATGCTTTTTTGTTTCCTCTTTATCAGAAGAGGTAACATCAGCTATGATAGGTTCTACTATTCTCCCAGATTGTAAATGAATATCATTGCATTGTGTAGGGAGAAGAGAAAGTGTAGGCTAGTTATGAATATCAATGCACTGCACAACTTTATTATTGGGGTTAGGGTTAGGTTGTACAGGTAGTTGGGGCCTCATTATTTGATTGTTTGGTGGAGTACCTGATGGTAAGGAGAGTGGTTACAGAAATTTTGATTGAGGTAATTGGTTTGGGAATGGGGGTTGTTGTCCTCTCCAATTTGGATTCCATTGGTTAAGATACGGTTGTTGTTGCGGAGGCCAAGGAGTTCACATTGACGGATCAACAAAGGGTGGGTTAGTTTGTCGCATGGGTGGGTAATTCATTTGATTTAGGTATTTCATTTGATTATAGGGAGGGTAATTCGCTTGATCAAAATAATGATAGTTATTCCAACGATTAGAAGATGTAAATGGCATACTAGGATTCATACCTTGTCCCCATAGTTGCCATTGTCTTCTCTGTGTCAACAGATAGACAGCTTCAGCTTCTTCATCAGTTGGTTGCAATGATTCCTTCATCCCTGGTAAAGAAGGGCATTGTTGAGTTTCATGATCCTTATCACAGATGGTGCAGATTGTTTTTGTGTCCAATAGGCATTCCCTTCGTGGGTGCTTATCTCTGCATTTAGAAAAAAATATGGACAGAGCTTCTTCTGCTTCGACTTGTTTCTTTTGAATCTGCAGGGTATCAATTTGTGAGGCAAAAGAGCTTAACATTTCATTTTTAAAACCTTCAAGTAAATTACCTATTTCGGCTCTTGTTGCTCCCCCACTGGCTGATTTTTGAACTCTTGAAAATGTGGTATCCCTGCTATTTGATCTATTCCTTGAAGCTCCTCTTGAAGATCTATTACATAGGTTAACAATTCCATCATATGATTCTTTAGATATGTCCCCTTTTCCAAGCATATTCAACATATCTGGACAGTCATCCCTTACTCCTTTTAATAATATTGTTTTAAGAATATCTTTACTTACATCGGGGTGACTGGATCTTTGTAGATTATACTGTATCCTTTCTACAAAGTATTCCATATTTTCATCCTCTTTCTGTATCATCTTGAATAGTTCCTCTCTATTTTCTCTTGTTCGGCAATAGTCCTGGTATTTATGCAGGAATTTCTATTTCATCTGATCCCGTGTTGTGATTACATGGCCTCCAAGACTCATGAACCATCTTAGTGCATTTCCTTTCAATGTTGCTGGAAATAGTTTTAATTTTTGAGCATTGGAAATGTAATCATAACTTCTGCATAATATNTCAAACTCAAAAAGGAATTCATCAGGATCTTCTGAAGATAAACCATGAAAGTTAGGTAACACTGAGAGTGGAATGTTCTTCATGGGAGATACCCCTCTAGGAAGATCACCAATAGGAAGTCCTAAAGTGGAAAAAGAGTTTTCGTCATTTACCTCTCTTTCAGGACCTGCATGTTATTCATGATGCATTTCTTCATTATACTCATCCACGTTTTCTTTTGTTTGCTCCCCCGCTGCACTTGCTCTGTCCTCAATGTTTCCTACTAGTTTCTCGACTGTCTTAGGACTCCAAACCTCTTTCCCCATTTCAAAGTTTGCTTGAAAGGAAGGTCGGGATTTTGGTTTCTGAGAGTTTGGTCGTTGAGGAGCAACAGATTCAGATTTTGATATAATCTCGTCAATATAGGTCTTTCTTCCTCCCCTTCCTCTACCCCTGCCACCTGTAGGGTTAGTTTCTTTGGGGTCTTTGCGTCCTCTCATGCAATCTTTATATCTGAAAGAACATAAGTGATTTTGAAATCTATAATTACCTTCCCCGACAACGGAGCCAAAATGTTGGTCACTATAATTGATTATTTAACTAAACAATCAAGTGCTACATAAATTGTCAACCGAGGGAAGTCTGTTTATTTCAAAGGTAATCACACACTGTATATGCTCAATCTCAAAAGCAATCTAGAGTTGTAGTAAAAATACATTAATCACACCTTTCCTTGAACAAACTAAAATTCTACTTTGAATTACAGGAAAGCAACCTACCTATTGCAGATTTCAAAGCTTAAAGAAATAATTGTCCGAAGAATCCTAGATTACATTAAGAAATAACAACCTAGGAAAGAAATCTTTCAAGATACTACAAAAGGAAAGACCAACTATTATGTAACCGAGAACAGGACCCTATTCCTCAAGCAGGAATCTTCAACACCCATTTTCGATCATCACACTTTCATGAACTCATTACTAATCGAAATGATTGACACAAACTGAAGGCTAACTATCTCTTAACAGAGAACATGACCCTATTCCCCAAGCAGGAATCTTCAGCACCTATCCCTGATTATCACGCTTTCATAAATTCACCAAACAAGATTGCTAACTAGAATGATTAATAGTTCCCAAGCATGAATTATATATGAAAACAATGTAACAATCAGTAAAGTAGAGTTTCAGCAAGACAAAGTTCAGTAAAGTAGTGTTTCAGCAAAACAAAATTTAATCAAGGCATGAACAGAAATAACACTAACACACTACAAAGCTAATGGGTGAATCTTGTGAAGAAGGTGGGCCCTCCCTTCTCACAAGATTCCCTTGAATAAAGGAACTAGAAAGAAATGCTCAGAACAATCTTTTATTCATCTGTCAACTGTATCATGTTACAATGTCTAAAGTAAACACGTCATTCTCTGTAATTCCTTTCTTAGCCAAAAAGTCCCTTTCTAATGATGATTTCCTCTTATTTAAAGAGGAGAATCCCCTCGATACAAGTGATCATCAAATTACATGTGCACATCTGAATCCTATTCTTAGTCAGATCTGATCTCTATACTGAAATAGGATATCCTGGTCTCCCGTAACAGAATGCTATTACAATAGTTGGGTGTAGCTGTTACGGTTGGTGTAACAACTTCTTTATTTATATTCTTGTTACTATTGTTTTCTACTGTTTCAGCATCGCAAATCACGGGTTGTTTCAGCAATAGGATTTGCGTTCTGACTGTTTTAGCAATGTGGTCTCAAGCAGCAGCGATGTTTAATTCTGTCTCAAGGTGCGACTGTTGTGGTCAATGTAATAGCTTCTTCTTTGTGTGAATTGTTGTTTCAGCATCGTAGACCATGTACAGTGTAACAACTTCTTCTTTGTGTGAATTGTTGTTTCAACATCGTAGGCCACAGACTGTTTCAGCAACGGGCCTTTAAACAACAACAATAATCTGTAGTGAACTGTTTCAACAATTATATATTTCTGATCGATGGTTAACTATGAGAGTAATGTAAAATTATATGCAAAACAAATTAAACATATAGTAAAGAGAAGAGACGTTATATACCTTTGGAAAGATAGGGTAAGGTGATAATGTACGTTTAAATGTGAGTGGAAAAACGATGTAATGGTAGTAAAAAGTGTGAACAAAAAGGTACATTATAGGGTCCTAATAGAGGGTCTGTTGGACTTAAATTTCGGCTGAAAAAATTCAGTAGTTTGACCAAAAAAGTGTCGTTAGAAATTTTCGCAACCTAATTCTCACAAAAGTGTTACCCAGATTCGTGATTTTACCCCCCATTTATTTCTCCCCATTAAGATCTATAATACTTCATCTTAAACAAAGCTACAAAAGTAGCAAGTGCCAAAGAGATGAACACAAATTTTCTAATTACAATTGCACAATCCACAACATCCTAGCCCCTACTAATTCTTCTTTTGACCATTAGTCCATGTTAAGATATTGTTTTCCAATGCTAGAAAAAGGATTGTTTTTTTTTTCAAAGGTATTTCGAGCTTTTAGAACATACCCTACAACTATACTCTTTCATCCTCTATAGATTCTTCCATTTTGTTGAAGTATAGAATATTTGTTTTACATTCTATTGTACAATGATTTTTTTAACCTTATGATTATGTCCTATTCATATGATAGCTTTATAGCATTATGGTTTAGCATATTTACAAATTTGGTCCATTCTTGTACTTATTCAGCATATAAGTACTTTAGTTTTAGTGGTTTCCATGCTTAATACCAATTGTTTCTTCCAATAGTACTTGTTACATCCTCGAAAGAGAAATATCCCTTTAAATTCATATCATTAAAAGGAGCCTTCAAAAAAGGTAAAATTCCTTTTACAAACAATCCAAGGGTCTTCTCTAATCCTCACTTTATATCCCCTTCCTACTATCCAAGATGACCATTTTCCAATTAATGTAAGGGATCTTACTACATATTTCTAGACAATTAAAGATCACAGGATAATTTTTCTCTTCTATCTAAATCATTCTTCCATGGGTTTTTATTTCACGTATTTAAATTTCATCACTTTCCTCCAAGTCTTTCACTATATATACCAATTTCCACAAACATTTTATAGCTACAACCATATTGAAAGCATATGTATTATTCAAACTCTAACCACTTTCACCCTTTAAAGTTGCCACTTTTGTTCATTTTACCAAGGGTATTCCAACCTCTTCACTTATCCCTATGAAAAAACCCAACCACTTGTTTTATTATTCTATTCAAATATCCATTGGGGATATTCAGATATCCATTGCATTGGAGATATGTGAAATAGACATCCAATACACATTACAACTTTCTAAAATAACTTTTACCATAGAATTATACCCTTCATGATGGCCACCTATTACATCACATTAAAATATTTTCTTCAATTTTGTTAAACAAAAATATCCTATCAATATACTTATAAACATTTTATTTTGATTTGAAACTCATATATTTTATTCCTTGATACATGCCTTAGTAATTCATAAGAAACATATTTTTTTTTTGAGACTTTACGTCATCTTCCACTTCATTTAAGATCACTTAAGATTTCACCATATTGATGTCCATTCCTATTGCTTAAAACATATGTTCATGATATCCTAAAAAAAAGTGTGAATATCATTAACTTAAAAATATTTATCACTTTCAATGACCCTCTCCTACTCACATCCATTTACATATAGAAAAAAAAAATTGTCATAAAATACGTCCTTCATTAATCCCCTTCAATAATAATAAAAAGTCCAAAGTGGATCTGTTTACCAAAATAGAAAAGGAAATGACCTTGTATATAACTAATTCACTTTATCGTATAATTTTCCAAACCCTATTCTAATGTTACCACAACAATATGGATTTGGATATTGTAAAGAATCCAAACTATTCGTTCTAACAAAATACCCTTAATCCTTTTAAAAATTATTTTATAAATAAGCTTAAAAACAAGAATATAGAAAGTGAAATAAGTCTAAATTCTTGAAAAGACGACGTATATTGTCTTTTGTATTTTGGTAATAAGCGCTTTGACAGTTGAGTTTAATTTTCCTAAGAAGATTTACCAAATTTATGTATCCCTCAACCAATCTCAAAATATCACCATCTTAGATATCATATAATTCAATAAAAATCTCACAAGCTAGCCATCACGGCGAGGGAAATCATATTTTTTGAAATAACTTAATACTACTTTTAACTCTTCCATGAAGACTTCAGCTTCTAATCCCATATTTATAGGATCATGAATAATCCTTTCAACTCTTCCATGAAGACTTCAACTTCTAATCCTATATTTATATGATCATCAATAAGACTAGGGAATCAATAAGACTAGGGAAGAGCCTTAGAATTTTCATTATTACATCAATGTTGGCATTTTCATGTTCATTGAAAAGAATTAAAATTATTCTTTACCAACTTTTTCTATCTTTTTAACTCTATTTCAATAAGGATTACTTATTTCCTATATCTTTTGTGATTCACAAATGTGTGGAAGAACTTGGTATGGTATTTTTTTTCCCTGAAAACAACCATATGTCTCTACTTTAAATCCTCCACTTTCTCTCATCTTTTTGTAGAAGAGCCTTCTTTTCCTTCAAGTTATTTTAGAGTTTGTAATTCATCTTCTAAAAAGACTCCTACCTCATTGTTTTCAACAAGGAACATGATACCTTCTACCACTCCCTTGGGATAGTTTTTGTTTTTTTTTATAACATCATGCTTTTCCCACTCTCTTGCCACCCTTTCATTCTATTCAAATTACCACTAAAATTATTCATGGTCGAGGCCTTACAATTTATATCAAAATGTCTCCAATTCATTATGACAAGGTCTCTCAAATACTCCTCATTGAACCATGAATAGTTTAATTTAAAGAGAGAAAGTGGTTTCAATCCTTTAGATTATGATTTAAAAAAACACAGAGTGATCAAATTAACCTCCAAACCCTAACTAGGATTTCATCCTGGCCCTATCCTCCAACACATTTTTATCCACAATAATACTATTGAATCTTTTAGATATACCCTCCCTAACTTTTCTTTCCCCCCTCCATGTTGGTAAATTTTGGCTAGTTCTATGTCAATTAGTTTATGGCCTTCAAAAAGTTGTGAGAAAAATTCTACAAGTGGGTCCCTCCTTTCCACTTCCCACCAAATCTCCCTCTAATTAAATATCCCTCCAATTAAGAGAGAAATTGAGATTTTCTTGTGTTATAACATTCTCATCTTTCAAGATATCATGATTTATTTTCATTCCCATACATTTTTTCTATCCTTAAAATAGAACATACAAAATAATTATTTTAAAAACTCTCCCCAATTCATTGGACCTAAATTCTACCACACCACTTGCATGCAAGATATTTGTGGAACGAGGTTCCAAATCAACATTAACATTCCACCTAAATATCAAACCCCTAGAAACCCTCCACATTTATTATTTATTGAACAAAAATTCCAATCTCTCAAAAAAGAAGACAAATATTTCATTGTGTTTTAAGTGGCACACATTGTTTCTTAGAAAAGGATGATATCATACTTTATACAACATAAAATCCTTTTAGGGATTGCCTCTTAAGGACATGTCTAGCCCCTCTAGAATTCAGAGAAAGAATAATAATTTGGTCACCATTATTTGGGGCCTTATAACGCTAAGAGAACGACATCTTGTTAACTATTTCCCTTCCATCACCTTTCTTCATTGCTTGATATTGACTTGGATATTAAATATTTTGTTCTCAGTGTAGTTCTGATATCTAGCATAGGGAAAACCCCGGTCTATAGCCCTTTTTCTTCTATAGTTTATTTTTTGGATGATCTTAAATGATAAGTGGATTCGATTAAAGGTTTTTAGGTTTCCTTCTAATCTTCTTTTACTTTGACCTTTGGCTATCATTTTCTCTAAGGGTGGTGGCCCTAGACACAACAAAAGAGAGCTTAAGAGTATCTTCAAAATTAGGATTTTGTTAACCCATTTTTTAAAGTTTGGAGAGATTGTTATATATAGCCACTATTTCCTTCACCCTCCTTATGTAGAAGGACAAAACGCATACACCTAGATTGATGAAGAGGAATTGAATGTATTGCCTAAAAGCACAAGGACTGTGTAGAGTTAACCATAACCTCTCTAATCGGAGAAGTCCATTGCATTTCATGAACCTATTGTATCTCCATCTATCTATGCATGTTGAAGCCAATCATTTTCATTTGTTACAAATAAAGGATGAATCTCCAAATTGAGGGGTTCTTTGCACTCATTTGCACTTATATTCTCCAATCCACAAACTTTGTATCATCCGAAAGTTATGTCTTTTTGACCTAGATTTTTTTCTTAATGAAATATCCCTTAAGAATTTTACACTCTACCCATAGATGCTCCACCACTGAAGGGTAGTCTCCAAAAGTCAAGCTTTTGGGTAAACGAGCATGACCCACACAATGTCCATTTTGACATACAACTTTTCTCTTAGCTCAAGGTCGCTGCTCCACCAAGACTTTGACCACTCTCATTTCCTCTTTCTCCCAACACTTGTTTAGAGAGCCACCAATGCCTTCCAAAATCGTCTTCGCGGCTCCACCAAGACTTTGACCACTATCATTTCCACTTTCTCCCCATACTTGTCCTCTTCAACAATGAAACATACTAGAGAGCTACCAATGCGTTCCAAAATCGTCTTGTTCGAGAGCTCTATTGGGAGACCCAGCAGTAAAACCCATATTTGCTACAGTTTTGTAGGTTCTTTCTGCGGATCAAAACCTAGTTTCCATTTCTTGAGGCTTACTCCCAATGGACCCCATAACCAATCTTTATTCAGCAATATTTCTACATGACTAGAGTCCTTAACCAGGATACATATCCATGCTCTAAATAAAAGGTGAAAGGACATACTATAACCTAAGACAGTCCTCCATAACTCGTCCATCCACCCCTTTAGGGTTTCCATTTTAACACCTTTGTCCATGAATCGTTCAACTGGCGCCATGTCGATCGTATATTTACGTCTCCCAGACTCACGTTTAATCCAACTTTCATTGTAACTTCTTTAGTCTTTATTGCAATGCATCTCCTCGTCTGTTTCCTTCAATTAGATCCTATAACCCCTTTAACTTCTGTAATTCGAAGTTCCACACCTTTCTCCTGCTCAAGGTTCCCTCGACTCTATGAAACCAATCTCGACTCCCCTATTAGCCACCTCACCACCTGAGAGGTTTTTAGCACAAACCTTAGGCCATGGTTTTCAGAGGATACACAAAGACTTGTGGCATTTTTAGTCCGTAACTCGAGATTTACCTGAAGAGATTATAGCCCATTATTGCCCCTTCGTGAACTTGTTTCTTCGCCTCATAATCTTAAATGTTCTTTCTCACCTCGCCCTATTTTTTCTACTGTACATTCTTCACTTGAAACCCATATGTCGATTACTTGATCCATATCAGCTAGAACCGCACCCTCATTAACCCTTCTTGGCTTGCTTGATGAGAGCTAAAAAAATAGTTTTTTTACTCGGAATGACGTCATCCTCATAGACCACTATTTCCTTGCCTTCGTCGATAGAGTTAAAAGGTAATGCCTCTGAACTCTAGTGGCCAAGGCCGCAGTCCTGTGAGGACCATAATGTTTGTGGTATTCTCCGTTCTTAACGCAGACCCCATTTTGTGTAAAAACAAAAACTTTGTGAACTAATCGCCAATATTATATTTTTCGGTTCTTTTCACAAAAACATGCACACATGTTTCCTACATTATCATGTTCCAAAGAATTTACAATTTGTATCATTTAACAAGGGGAACATATGTTTCCATCTTGATATTTACACATTTTATGTATTTAATAATTGTTAAATTTAATTTTGCAAATTGGAAGTACATGCATTTTTATTTCTAATATATTTTTCAGAAATTTTATATTAAAATTTATTATTTAAAATTAAAAATATATTTTGTATTTTTTAAATTATTTTTCAAAATTATATATATATGAAAAATTGATAAAAAAAAATTAATGATTTTCAAATTTGCAAAGACTTCAACATGGTGACATGTTAGAAATATTTAGTTCTCCCACTCTCAATGAGAACTACCCATAACCAAGAAAGAGTCATCCTATAATTTTTAGTTGCAACAAGTGTATTGTACCTTCTACTAATATGCCACATAGTCTTAGTTCTCGTTTCTTATTTTCAATTATGTCATTGATGTATTTTATTTTAAATGAAAGTAAATATAATTATTTCCAATTATATCATTGATGTATTTTATTTTGAATGAAAATAAATATAATGGTTGTTTAATTTTATCATATTGTGATTATAATAATTAGGTATCTATGATTTTTAGTTGCAATAAGTGTATTGTACTTTGCATTAAAATGTCACATAGTTTTATTTCTAGTTTTTTATTTTCAATTATGTCATTGATGTGTTATATTTTGAATGAAAGTAAATATAATGATTGTTTATTTTTATCATATTGTGATTATAATAATTAGGTATTTATAGCTCAATGATATATTTTATTTTGAATGAAAGTAAATATAATGATTGCTTATTTTTATTATATTGTAATTATAATAATTAAGTATCTTTAAGTTTTGATTTGTAAATTTCTTGTTAGGGGATAGGTTAATAGTAGTTGGAAGTTTGAATTTTATTAACTTGATGGATTAGATATGTGGGATTTTCAAACTAAGATAAAATAATGATGTAATATTATAATTTTATTTACATTTTTCTCTTTATTGATATAATTTTTTTGTCTTTATTTATTAATTTTCTTTTTATTAAAATTAAAATAATGATGTAATATTATAATTTCATATATATATTCCTCTTTATTCATATAATTTTTTTTTCTTGATTAATTAACAATTATTTTATTGAAATTAGAATGAAGTATTGTCATCAATCTCTAAATCAAATATAAATTATCTTAATTATACCACATTATAACATAATTCATAGTCAAAATCACAACCATATAACATCATACTTATCAAGAAAAAGATATAACTTTCTACTCAACTTCTATTTTGATAATAAATCATTTAATCACCCCACACCTGTTGTGGTATTCTTTGTTCTCAAACCATTTACAAATGTATCATTTATAAAACTTTAACAACATAACATATGTTACCAGATTTATATTTACACATTTTATGTATTTTATAATTGTTAAAATTAATTTTTCAAATTAGAATTAAATGTATTTTTATTTATAATAAAGTTTTCAAAATAATTTTTTTAAAATTTTATATTAAAATTTATTATTTCAAATTCTAAATATATATATATATATATATATATATATAATTCTTTTAAATTTTAATATGAAAAATAAAAAATTAATTATTTTTTTATTATTTTCAAATATATAAAGACTTCAACATGTAAGATGTTTGAAATATTTATTTCTCATTTATTTCTTTCACCTTTTAATGAGAACTACCCTAACTAAAAAACACCTTCTTATGAATTAATAAAAAGGGTCTACCTATGAATTTTAGTAGCAATAAGTGTATTGTAATTTGTCCTAATATGCTACATAGTTTTGGTTTTCTTATTTTCAATTATGTCATTCATGTATTTTATTTTGAATGAAATTAAATATAATAATTTTTTATTTTTATCATATTCTAATGACAGTACTTATCTATCTATGATTTTTAGTTGTAAAAAGTGTATTGTATTTTGTATTAATATATTACATAGTTTTATTTTTGGTTTCTTATTTTCAATTATATTATTTATATATTATATTGTGAATTAAAGTAAATATAATGATTGTTTATTTTTATCATAATGTAATTATAATAATTAGGTATCTTTACTTTTTGATTTGTAAATTTATTGTTAGTGGACAGGTTCATAGTATTTGGAAGTTGGACTTTCATTAATTTCATGAATCTGATATGTCTTATTTTCAAACCAATATAAAATAATGATGTAATAATATAATATCATATTCATTTTTTCTTTATCAATATAATTGTTTGTCTTTATTAACTAAAAAATATTTTATTGAAATTAGAATGAACTATTGTCATCAACATCTAAATCAATTGTAAATTATAATAATTGAACCACATTATATCATAGTTCATGGTCACAATCACAACCACATGACATCATATTTATTGTGGAAAGGATATAACTCTCTACTCAACTTCTACTTTGATAATAAATCACTTAATCACCCCACACATGTTGGAATCAATAATTACATCACCACTCCAAACAAGAGAATAAATTGTAATAATCATAGTAGTTTTCTAGATTTGAATTAGTTGTAAACTATTGTAAAGTGTGTAGATCCATTTCTATTTAATATTTAGCAACCATTGAGAGGGATTAAATATCTAACTGTCAATTAGTTTTAAATTAGTATAAGTGTGTAGATCCATCTCAATTTAATATTTATGAGGTATTGAGAGGAATTAAATCTCTATAGGCGCAAATTTTGTGGTAAATCATTATTTTGCTTGTGATACATCTCCACCATACTAGGGTGTATGAATTCCCTCCCCACTTAAGGTTCTCCACAAATATTAAGTGATAAATAAAATATCAAGAGAAGAAAACTTTTTTTTTAGTATGAATTTTAGATTTGTTACTAAAAAATTGTCTACAATTTCCTATAATGTTGGATGAGTTCTATAAAACATGGAGGAATTTCTATTTTTTTTGTTAAGAGAATAATTGTCTCAATGTGGAAATTCATATGCACTAACAAAGACTATTCTTTATGGGCAGATAATTAAAAGATAATGACATGTTTTAGCATCCATACCTTTATATGATTAGTTGTAATAAAGGTTGGGAAGGAATTAGAAAGGATCATATTTTTAGAGGGACATGTTGTAGTATTTCTATTGTTGAGGGTCAACAAAAGTTGTGTACTAATCTAGTTGTTGAAAATTTCAAGACATTGCCTTTATTAACTCCCTAGCGAATAGGGTTGTGTCATAATGCACATATATTTGAATAAAGGTATATCCCTCCTATCCACTATGTTGTTTGTATTGCACTAGGATTTCATTAGTCATTAAAGGATAAAATTCCTAGAGATATTAGACAGGAACATATTGATAAAAGTGGGTGATGGGCCTTCTTTGACAATGCAAGTCAAGGGTATCCCTCATTCAGTGGATCCTCAGGTGTTATATATTCATTCGATGATCATAGTCCAAATTTCATAGTTATATTAGGAAGTGGCACAAATATTTTAGTTGAGACTATGGAAAAAAAATTGTTAATAATAATCACAATTGAGAATTTAGTGCACAAAATATTGAAATATTTGGGGATTCCCTTGTTGTTGTAAGTTGGATGAATGAGATCTTCAATCTAATAAAATTATAGTTTAAGGTCAATGCTCAAGGAGATTAAACTAGTTTGTTCTATATAAAAAAACAATTGTTTTTCTCATATTTTAAAAGACAGGAATTAAAATGTAGATACACTATAGGATAGATTTCTATGGGATGCAACTTTTTGGCACATTGAAATATTTTAGCCTCCTTTTTCTTAGATATTGTGTTGGATAGACAATCCTTCATGGAATATAGGGGTGGTTTATGTGGTTTTTTATTTTCTGTATGAAAATTTATAGATATATTGGTTATTGTGGTTTGCTATTTTGAACTAGTTTAAAAGATATGTTGTATAAAAATATTATATGAAATTTTTTATAACATTTTCGTTGAGTAAATTTTTACATATAAATATGCATTAAAAAATGAAATTTTGTTATATATAATAAAATCTGATTTTTTTTTCTGAAAATTTTGTTTTTTATAATTTAGTTGTAATATTTTAAATTCATAAAATTTAAATTTAATGCTTGGCTCACATATAATAAATAACACAAAAAAATGCATTACTTAGGTCATCTTGTAACAAAATGTTCCACAAAACCTTTTTTCAAGAATACCATCCTTAGTAATAAAAACTCATATGCCAATACTAAACCTTCTCCCAACTAATGTGTGGTTCTTGAAAAGGACCATTCTCATTTCTTTTGTTCTCATTTCTTTTGTATGGAAAAGATAATGTTAAACAATATTGATCTAACATCGGTGAATAGGAGGGAAACATATTTTTGAAATATATTAAAGGATTTCATATTATATAAAGATAGTTTGGAGGTCATTTTTATACGAAATAACACAAAAGTTTGTGATATGTTAGAATTTATGTATCTAATTATAAAAGTTTGTGATATCTAGTTACAAAAGTGTGTGATATGTTAAAATGTATGCATTTACTTACAAAAGTTTGTGATATCTTAAAATTTATTGTTGAAGTATACAAAATATAATTCCATATCGTATAGAAATAGCTTGAAGATCATTTTCATAGGAAATAATAATTATACATTTAATTACAAAAGTTTTTGATATTTTAGAATTTATTATTGAAGTTTAAAGAATATAAGTTATTCTTCCCACTTATAAAATTTATATTTGAAATTCTTATTTGGTTCTGTTAGAATAGAAATTGAACTCGATCTCTTGAATTTGAATTTATCACCTTTTAGGAGGAAAGATATATTATTAACCATTATATCTACTAAATCAATTTATTTACATCATTAATATATTAGAATTAAATAATTGATATATTATAAATCCAAAAATACCCATAAATCTAATATATATTATACTCATAAATTGAAGATCATTGATTCTAAGCTATTAATGATCCAAAAATCCATTGGAAACCTTTCATAGGAGTAGGGATTTTAACTTCATATTTGCAAGCATGTGACAATCATTATTACAATATGTCGATAAATATTGTTTTACTCGTTAAACGGAATATTCAGAAAATTTACAATGCAAAATATTCACGAGTGCACTTGTACAGCACATACAACTCTCGGGTAGCTATCGTTCAAGAGCATCTCTATCAAGCTAGCCCTCACCATGAATCTCTGAAACAAACCATCACCTTACAGAATAATGGCTTCCACATGAGTCACAGAAGATCACTAACTGATCATGAAAAACATGCAATGACATGATTACATTAACATATTCTCAACAATTTGATATGTGGATAGCTCCAAGGCAAATTTCACCTGGCTACTGGAATGGTTTAGTAGAGTATTATCCGACAAATATGTATTCTAAGCTTGCTTCATCTTACATTTTTTAAGCATTTTGGAGAAAATCTGACCATGAGAATTCCATGAATTTTGATATGAAATCAGACAGAAAGTTATGCTGCTCAGCTCAAGAAGAAGTTGAAAGTGTGTAGTCATGAGCTTTTTCTACTACAGTATCGCTTGCTATCCTGCAGTATGCAGCATAAATGCTTTAATGTCCTCGGCTGTAATATCTCTGCCCATGTATTCCTGACGACAATGCGGAAACCAGCAGAGTTAGACCTTTAGCTATTGAAGTTTAATGCAGAATAACTAAAATCAGTTCAACCATTTTATTACCTCTGCTTGAAAGAAATCTAGTGCAAATCCGTTGAGGCAGCTTATGCCTGGTCACGGAACAAGTTCATCCAGAGTCCTGATTGTTGAAAGAAGTAAGCCGGGCATTTTCAAAGAGAACATGTGATTGCTTAGGGTTTTCCCTTCACTTGTCCTCGCCTAATCCTACATTTGCAGAAAGAAGATATCAGAAGGGAGTATCTGTTTCAACCAACTTATTGGATTCTTACTTAAAAAAGAAGAAGATATCAGAAGGGAGTATCTGTTTCAACCAACTTATGGGGTTCTTACTTAAAAAAGAGCTTACAAAGAAACCCACAACTAGACATAATGACACAGAATCCAAGAAGCTTGAAAACGTATGGAGATTGATTGCTAGCTGTGACATGTAAGAGTGGTAGACAATCGAAGATTCATAAAGTTTGCACAGGAAACAAATTAAAATCTTGAGGTTGATTGACGCTCATGAGTTTCCGTTGTAACAGATAATAGGAAATTCACAAAAACAAGGAAAGAAAGAAAGAGTTATTGACACTGGTGAGCTTTTAGTGGGGTATTTTCCCCCGTAATTTCACCTTCTGTCTTAAATATATGTCAATGAATGGAACCTGGGCTGATAGTCAAAAAAGACGAAGCAAGCTGTTTTTCTGTGATCACAGACGATCGGCCTTGAATGATAGGAGAAATGCAACATCTCCATTCGGAGATTCTTCACTGCCACACATATTTGCACAAGAAAATCCCATACCTCCACATTCTTCTCCATATGACATTCTTCGAGAGAAAAGAGGACCTTAGAGTGCTAGCCCACGAAACCTGATCATGGACAGCCGTATGCCACTTAGTGACAGAAGGCTCTCGGGTAGATGCAGCGCTTATTTGCTCAAATTTTTGTAATTTTCCGATGTATTTTTGTGTTTGCTGTTCAACTTGGATATGCCATGGGCAATGCCTCCAGGCTGTCACATATTAAAAGTTTTATTGTCCGTATTCTCGTGGATGTGGAAATCCGCATATTTCGTTTTCTTTACAGCTCAGGTCAGCTCAGTATGGATAAATGTAGGTAAGGTGTAACGATTAAAACCAAATAATAATTAAAAAAATTATTATAGACAGGAAAAAAGTATTATATATCATTATATTATATACTAAGATATATAAAATGTTTCTAGTATTAGGATATATGAAATGTTTAGATATATAGAATGTATTAGTATTCATATATGGAAACAAAAAAGAGATGAATTATGATGAAACAAATTATTAAACTGTTGTTAATAATAATGTGAAAAACATTAAAAAAAAACTTAAAGGAATTATTAATAACCCAAAATAAGAGAGATTATAAAAGTTAAATATTGAAATAGTTAAATAAATATTAATTTTCTTTAGTATATTATTAATATGAAAAAATTGAAAAGCTAGCAAGTGTGGGTGAATTGGAAGGAAAGTTATTAAGTGTATGTAAAAGAAAAGATGAAGAAGAGATTTTCAAGTTAGTGTGAGGACCCCAATTGTTATGATAACAAGTGAAGGAGAAAGTGTCAATTTTTTTTGTTTTGTTTTAGGCATGATGGTAACAACGACAAACGGTTGAACCAGAAGGCTTGGCGACGAAATGAAGTACACATATCTGGCAATAGACAAATACGACTCCACAAATTAGCGCAAGAGCAACCGGGAGAAACATGCGTAAATCAATAGATAGAACGACTACCTACCTGACACAACATGACAACGCTTACAAGCTAAGGAACAACATCCACAATCCCGACACAATGGTCCCAACAACCAATCACTAGAACCTCTATGGCATGCACAAACCGAACACATAAAGATGTTACAACCCAAGTCCCAACAACGGACTTACAATGATCAACACACGAGGATCACAGACTTCGACCAAGTTATCATTTTACTCTTTCCATTAGGGCGTACAATGATCCTCTCATCAGGAATCATGCCATTGCCAGGTGATAGGTGTGACAACAACCATATCGTAACAACATAACTGGACACTAACCACAAGAAAAACTGAATGCACTTGGAGATCAAGTTAACTATCAAACCCGTGATGACTAACTCTAGCACCCAATCAACAAGTCAACAAGACGACTATTAATTTCACACAACACAACAATTTCTTTGCGCAACAAAATCAATCTGAACATATTAAATGATTATTATCAAACAATCGTTCGTTGCAACTATACTCCAATCCCGAATGTGAGATAAATGTTCCCTAAGGAGAAAATCATTATCTTTTGATTGAACAATTACGAAGCATGTTCTTTAAAACAAAGAACCAAATTCCCTTAATACAATAAAACAATGTTCTTTAAAATCAGATAAGCTATCATTTAGACTGAACTATAAAATAAATTTCTATCGAAGGAACACATTTAAAATCATTGTCTGGAAATCTATAAGTTAAATTTACTGTAGTTGTTTTTTTTATTCGGTAATTAGATAATTATACTGTAGCGAAACATAACATTACAATCATTGAGTGAACAATTCAAAATCATTGAGTAAGATATATAACTGTCGAATTACAAATCAAGGGGAGGGAAACTCTATAAGATTACACATATTGCTAACATCGATTCACTAAAGGGTTTGCTATCATCAAAAGAAATTTCTACCATAAATCGCTACTTCCTTCACTATCATACACAACAGTAAGGAAATTAATCGCTGACGAACAAAGGCTAAATATTACACAAATTAATGCTATAACTCACAATAGAATCTCTGTGAGAACCTAATTTTGTCAAGAATAAAGACACACTATCCAGATTCCCTGTGCATGGAGAATTATGAAATTCATTGTGTCTTTCATGGAAGGGATGCCTGCATAAGTACATAATTGTAGTTTTATATAAACTCGTAGCTATAACATTAAATGAATGCAGACATATATAAAACAAACAACACGCTGATATATATAATCGATGTTCTCTAATAAAAGAAAACATTGTCAATATACACGATTGTTATCTATAAATTTTATGGGGTCACTGTTTACTAAACATATGATGTTGCTGCCAGTTAAATATATCAAATACGCATGATTAGATATACCATACATATCCAGTAAATTGCTACGCAAATATCTAAATTCGTTGTCAAATAGAAAGGTTATCCACAATGGTAATTTGTTGTCCAGAGTGGTGCTTGTTAATACAGTAGTTGTCATAATAACTATAAAAATCACTGTGATAAATTGCTATGCATAATCATTCAAATTCTTTGAGTTCCATCATAAATGTTCGTTGAGTTGTATAAAAATTGTTCTGTGCTTTCATAAAAAAGTTGTATGTGTTATCACAAAAATCTCGCTTCCCTTTTCTAATTCTAGAAGCGCTACAAAACAAGGATTCTTTGTCTAACTAGTTTGATTATAAATCACCTCTCACACAGTCTATAGATTAATAATAAACGCTCATTCATGGTCAACAAAAGAGGCAAATCATTGTCTAATACCATGGTATTCACTGTCTGAATTGGTGATAAAATCATTGTAAAGTTGGGAGAGAAAAACGACTATATTTTATTGCGGTGATATCTTCATAAATTTGCCACATAACTATGATAGAAATATAAATAGGAATGAAGATAATAAATAAAATGCAAGCATATAAAAATGAAAGAAAAAATGAATATTAAACTGCCTGCAGTCAAAACACATGCATAGAAAACAAAAAAGAATTGGATATTTAAACAGAAATGTAGTTAAAACACAGGAAATAAAAACGCAATCGAAATCAGATATTAAACTAATTGCAGTTAAAACAAAGGCATATAAAAATGAAATAGAATCAAATATTTAGACAGAATTGCAATAAAAACGCACCCAATATACACCACAATGCGCCACCATTTAGGCACAGTCAACATGAAGGTTCCGAGTATAAAATTCGTTGTTGTCAATAGTAAAAAGGCATAGACATTAAAGGTAAGTTTTCATTGTAATTCATGGCATATATTTACCGTCCTTCCAGTGAAAAAAAAATGCAGTTCAGATATAAATCAATACTGACATTCAATAGGAATGAAAAACACAGTCCATATATAAAAAGAAACATTGTCATTCAAGTGGAAAACGCAGTCCAATATAAATTAAAACGTTGTCATTAAAATCACAGAGAATAAAAAGTCATCCAAACATAGGGGTGATAAAACACAGTGGGTATTGAGTTGACCGCAAAGAGAAAGGTGAACAATACATCGAAGTATTCAATCGCAAGAAGCAGCAAGAAAATCATTCAACCAAGAACAATCAATAAGGGTAGAAAGCTGGGAAAAACATCCTTCACTCATCATCCATGCACAAAAAAGTAGGGCATTAATATCTATAGGTCTATTAACACTAAAGTGACGACTGTCGATCTGTCTCTTGGCTGACTAGTTAGGCGTGGACTGATGATCTAGGTATCCGGATGAAAGATAAAGCATAATCTCTTCATAATAATCATTAAAAAACAAAACAGTCATAGCAAATGGGGATAGGGTTTCCAAGGAAATCAATCAAATGCAGCGAAGCGTAAAGCTATGATGACCTTAATTTCTTGATTTAAAAATGCTGGATAAAGAACATTTCCTTGCATAATAGAAGTACAGTAATGAAAACACAATAACAATGTTAGTCTACTATTCAAAATAAATGCATGTGTAACGTATCCCAAGGTGACAACTCCAAGTCGTTGTCCCGCATGGTTTGTCCAACTTTCACTAGCCGACTGATGTGACTTCACCAATACCTTTGAGCCAACGCTAGGGGTATTCTTCTTCCCCCTTAGCCCCCTGAGCTACAAATGGGCCATGAACTCTAAACCAAGGAACAAATAGAAACAACCTCACCTCGAAAGGTCGAGCTACTGCTCGTGCCCGAGTTGGGTATCCCAACTCCCATAAGATGAGTCAATCAAGTAAAAAATTTTGCAGTGTAAAATTACGTGTAAAATAATAGATCCATCCTCCTCCTCCTCCCTCCTTTATATATAGTTTCTAAGTGATTTCCTTCCCAACTTCCCATTTAATTTATTTTTCAATATTTTAATTCAGAAAAATCCTCCCCAATACACATGTCACCCATCCACTTCCTTGCACTAGAAATTAATTTCATTAATTATTTAATTACTCCTATTTCCCTCACCCATCTAAAAGCATTCCTAGAATGGCTCCTAGGTGTCCTCATATTCCCTTACACATTTTAATGACTTATGCTCTTACTGAATTCCTAGTTGAGTTCAATTTAGAATGTTCTTAAAGGCAAGATTCCTTACTAAGTTAGTCATTCTTCGTTTTCCTTATGTTTCCCCCATATTGACTTAGTTTCCTAATTCTTTTAAGTTTCCCTCTTTTCCCTTTTTATCTAAAATCCAAATTAGCAAGTGTAGGAAAATACCTTTTCCCATTTTCTTTTTAATTAATAAATTTTAATTAGCATATGTAACAAACAATCATTTCCCCCACATTTTAAGAATTTAATCTCCCAAAGTAATTTGATTTTAATAAATTAATTGAATTTATTACACCCTTCTCATCCCATGTTTAAATATGAATAAATTATATTTTTTACCACAAGTATCACTTCGACCTAGATCTTAATTTCCTAGGCTAGATGACATTTTTATTAGGGAAATTGTTTTTAAATATTTATTATCACATCATTCATTCTAAGGCCATCTAGGTTTATTCACTTATTAGTTAACAATGCGATATGCTCTTTAGGATGCAGTAGGTGCTCCAACGGTGCGATTCACCTCATTCTATTTCCCTTGCGTGACGTGCCCTTCAAGATGCACTACGTGCTCCAAGGGTGCCACTCGCCTCTTTCTGTTTTTCTTGTGCGACATGCCCTTCAGGATGCACTACATGCTCCAAGGGTTCCACTCGCCTCTTTACTGACTTGGTAGATATAAGAAAACCCTGGAGTCAATACTCCACTAGGTGATCTTGTGGGATACTAAGGGCCTCTAAGGAATAAGTCCCTTTCCTTATTGTGTGCCCCTTAGAATCATTGTGAGCAACTGCCTCAATCTTCCCTCATGAAATCATGGGTCTTCTCGAACTAGGTTATCATTAACCTACATTTTGATCCATGACTGGAGTGCTAGTAGGTTGTGGCAAGGCTGTTGTCCACACCTCTCCCTCAACGTCTCCAGTAGTCATGTGTGACCCCTCTGCTCCACATGTGAGTTTGGTTGGCAAGCTATCGTCATCCTACATCATCAATGAATCATGTCAGAAATAAATTCCATAATCATAACATCTAATCAAATGCACATATGTCATATATACAACAATCAAACCCCAATAGTCCACTCCCTGACTCGATCCAGAGTCCAAGGGATTCATCGATGCCTCTACATCCTCGAGTTCCAAAATCTTGCACACTCAGGAGAACCGAGTCAATAGCACATTTATATGTCAATACAACAATATAACATGTCATCATATCCATAATGCCTCATAATCATAACCAAATGCCCAATAGTATAATAATTTGTGTTATCACACTAAGTTGCGTTGGTTATTTAGCATTTAGTTTCATCTTTTCCTAATCCCTTAGATTTTAATTTTTTACTTGTCCCATTTAAAAGTGTGTTTGTTTAGGACCCCTTGATAAATAAAGTTTTAAGTCATGACTTATGTTTTGATCCTCACTCAAATTTTTGACTTAGGACCATTATTTCATGATTGATCTTTTGATTCCCTTCATGAATTGACACTAGGATCGACTCACCCTATGATCATTTTAATTTGATATGCCATCTTACTCACTCATGCCCTCATAGCCTTGCCTTGTTGTCCCCTTTTTTCCTTGCCTACTGTCCAATCATTTTTTTGAAATAGAGCATTGCCAACTCATCAGAAGTTTTCATAGCGCACTCCCTGTCCATCATATTCTACCATGATTTGCAGTTATGATGTTGATGTCATATCTTCCTTGTTTTCAGTGCTAGGGGTGGTTAAAAGATGTTTTGAAGGTTTCATATTTATGAGCTCTGGTAACAGTTTTTGAATTTTGAAAAACTCAAATTGTTGCGTTGCACAAACTACCAGTTCCGACCAGTTGGCAGAAACACTACCAAATCTAATGTTGAGGTGGATTCAGAGGCCAAGTTTCTCGTGAATATTTCCTAAGATTTTTTTGAGGCCTCAAATTTTCATTATTACATAAGTATTCTATGTTTGTCCTCCTCTGTACATCAATTTCAAGGAGAATTAGCACTCAAAATTTTGGTAATTATCATGCCTACATAGCTAAAGGAGAGTTGTCCTCACACCATCCTATCAGTTTTTTCCCTCCATTCAAACCTCCAGATCTCACCACATGTCTATTGATATTGATACATATGCCTACTATTTCCACTGAGCTCACAATATCCAAGCAAGTCTTATACATCTGCATGCGTGGTGTGCTACCTAGAGTCACCACTCAAACTACATTGTTTCAACCCAGTTTGAAAAGATCGTTACAGGGTATCCTTTCATCATATATTTTTCTCATTGTTCATACCTGCACACATTAAAGGGAGGGATTTCTACAGCTACTTTTCGCTAGCAAGCAATGAGTCTAGATTAAGGGAAGTTCTTGTAAAGGGGTATCCTTTTCCACTTGATCTTTGAATATTTAATCCAACTCATTATCACCACTCCATAGCCATAAATTTCTCATCCTAAACTATGGAGACTCCTTAGAAGAAGAAGTCACACAAGGGAGGTAATGTGGTTAGAACTGAGCCTGTAGAAATGCATCTATTCGAGGCAGAGCCCATGGCCAGATAAGGTTTTCAAAGGGTGGGATGCCTCTCTTTCTGCCAAAATATGCAAAGAAGTCATCCTGAGGTGACAAGGTAGTTTGCCTTACATTTTGATGGCCTGAAGACCAAGGTAGGGGACCTAAAATTTGAGGTGTCTGAGACCTCTATTTAAGTTGCTACAAGAATCCCTATCACTAGTGAGATATGGTTAAATCCATGGCCTTTGATGAAGCCTATGCCAAATATTTCCTCAAGCCTAAATATCAAGCTAATAATATTTCTAAAGGTGTGCCAAGAAATCATATGATTGCGCAGTTTGATAAGACATTGAGTATTATTCAGAGGTACTTTACATCTGAAGGGAGGTTCAATACACTATACCAGTACCATATAAAAATTTTGTTGCATTTTACTGGAAAAATTGAAATGAACATTCCCTACTATTTGCTAAGGAGCATAGGTAAGATGTCAAACAGGGTTCAATCCAAGTCTAAGGCTATGGATACTAGCATATTTCACTATGGGTTGATTAGAATGCTCATTTATGAAGAGCTCAGTGATAAGAATATCTCATGGGAACATTTCATTATTTCTTCTCACATGAATCTAGATATACAAGATACTAGTTATTTCGATGGATTTTATTGTTGGATTGCCACTGATGACAAGGAGACATGACTCGATTTTTGTAGTAGTAGACACTCTGATGAAGAGTACTCACTTTATACCTGTGTGTATGACATATCAGGCACCTAACATAGCTAGAATTTTCATCAGTGAGATTGTGAGGCTGCATGGCGTGCCTAAAAATATTATATCTGATCGAGGATCGGTGTTTACTAGACTATTTTGGATGAGTTTCCAAGAGGCCTTGGGAACACAACTTAAATTTAGTACTGCGTATCACCCATAGACTGAGGCAGAAAAAATGAACAAACCAAACCTTGGAGGACATTTTGTGCATGTACGTGATGGACCAACAAAAGCATTGGGATGAATTCCTGCCACTAATGGAGTTCTCTTACAACAACAGTTATTAGAGCACCATTAAGATGGTACCTTTCGAGTTTCTTTACGATCGACCATGTCGAACGCCCTTGAGGTGGGATCGGCTTGAGGATAGGGTCCTGGTGGGACCGGAAGTGATCCAAGAAATGGAAGAGCAAATGCAAACCATAAGACAAAGAATTAAAGAAGTGCAGGATCTACAGAAGAGTTATGTCGATGCGCACTGAGTCGACCGTAGTTATGAGGTCGACAATTGAGTCTTCTTGCTGGTTAAACCGCATAAGAGTTCGATTAAGTTTGGGAAGGGAGATAAACACTCTCCTAGGTTTGTGGGACCTTTCAAGATTGTGGAGAGAAAGGGACTTGTGGCCTATCGACTAGCCTTGCCTGATTCCTTGAGGTGTATGCACGATGTTTTTCATGTATCTGTTTTGAGACATTACATTAGTGATCCTACACATGTGACTGGCATGAGTTCCTTATAGGTATCGGATGAGGGAGCACTCACGGCTGAGCCGGTCCACATCTTAGATCATCACGTTCGACAGTTATGACGTCGAACGGTAGATCAAGTAAAGGTCCAGTGGGACATCTATAGTCCGCACTCGATGACCCGGGAGGACGCATATGATATGCGCCAGTAATTTCCATTTTTTTTTCATAGATAGACATATGATACTGTGATACACTTATTTCAGCATTTATACTGAGAAACTCTGGGATGAAGTTTAGACCAAGAGGGGGTGTATGTAACATCCCACTCTGGCGCACTGAGAAAACTTATTCTTTGAGGACACTTGCTCGCAAGTGATCCAGACTATTATGATATTAAACCATTTTTGCTTGATTATGATGCGTTATGGTAGATGACATGATGTTTTACTGCATTGACATAGGCAAGTGTTATTGACTCGGTTTTACTGAGTGTGCAGGCTTTTGGACCTTGAGGATGTATAGGCATCGACGGAACCCCTTGGACTCCGGATCGAGTCAAGGAGTGCGCTATTGGTGTTTGATTGATTTACTATGATATTAATGAATTTGATTAGATGATATGATGCGGATATGTTCTGACATGATTTGTTGATGATGCAGGTTGACGATATCTTGCCAACCAGACTCACATATGGAGTAAAGGGGTCACACAAGACTACCAGAGAGGTTGAGGGAGAGGTGTGGACAATAGCCCTACCACAGCCTACTAGCACTCCCGTCATGGCTCAAACTGTAGGTTAACGATTACCTAGTTCAAGAGGACCCATGATGTCGCGAGGGTAGACTACGACAGTCACTCGCAATGATTCTAAGGGGTGCGCAATAAGGCGGGGGGCTTATCCCTTAGAAGCCCTTAGTCTCCCACAAGTTCACCTGGCGAAGTGTTGACTCCAGGGGTTATTGATGTCTACCAATTAGTCAAGAGGCGAGTGGCACCCTTGGAGCACGTAGTGCGTCCTGAAGGGCACATCGCGCAAAAGAAACAATAGAGGAGAGTGGCACCCTTGGAGTACGTAGTGCATCCTGAAGGACATGTCGCACCAAAGAAATAATAGAGGCGAGTGGCACCCTTGGAGCACGTAGTCCATCCTGAAGGGCACGTCGCATTGATGATGATAAAGGAACGAACCTAGATGGCCCTAAGACGAATATCTCATTAAGAAATTTTAAAAAAGAAACGACTCCCCGAATTAAGTGTCGCCCAGTCCAGAATATAAGTTCTAAGTTTAAAACTTTGCTAGGGGTAAAATTTTGTCTACCCTTAGGAAAATATCTCTAAAAAAAAACTAAAATGATAATGTTTAAAATAAAAGCCACTTAAGAAATAATTGTGGACTTCGTAAATTTTTGGGTAAAATGAAGAGAGTAAGAACTTAAATAAAATCTGTGGATAAAAGGTAAAGAAGAATTTAATTATTTAACTTGTGAAAGTGTAAAAGGATATTAAATTAATAATAAAAGTAAA
Source organism: Picea engelmannii (assembly GCA_009831015.1). Lineage (NCBI taxonomy): Eukaryota > Viridiplantae > Streptophyta > Pinopsida > Pinales > Pinaceae > Picea > Picea engelmannii. The sequence goes on along the minus strand of ML778588.1, from coordinate 812,087 downwards.
AGAGGGAAATATAAAAATTAGGAAACTAGGGAATGAGGCAACATAAAAAGGGAAAGTGGGAAACTCATGGTAAAAAGCGGGAAACCAACCTAGGAAAGAATCGGCATTTAAGAAACTTCTAATTTTGAAATAATTTAGCAATTTCTTTTTAGGGAAAGCCTTTAAAACATGTAACAGAATCTAGGGACACCTAGGAGTAAATTTAGGAGTAACTCTAGGTGGGTGAGGGAAATAAGACAAATTAATAAATTAAAGAAAATAATTATTGAGGAAGATGGGGGATGAATGACACTTGTACGAAGGAGAATTTTTAGAAGATTTTATTAAAACTTAAAGTAAATGAGATTTAGGGAAAGATTGAAAGTTCTAAAACTCTACAAAAGAGAGGAAGGAGGAGGAAGGGGGACATGGGTTGTTAGCATAACGTTACGCTGCCAGATTAGTGACTTGACTAATTTACTTATGGGAGTTGGGATTTCCCATCTTGGAGAGGAGTGGTAGCTCAGCCTTGCGAGGCGAGCTGGGAGCTAGATGTACCATCTGGATAGTGTGTGACCACTTTGTGGCTTGGGGGTCTAAGGGAGAAGCATAGTACTCCTAGCATTGGTTGGGAGGTACCGGTGTAGTCTCAACGGCCGGCGAGCGAGAGCAACAAGGAGCACACAGACGTCATTCGAGGCGGGCGATCAGACAAGGGTAAGCATTTTAATTTATAAAGCAGAATGCATTAGTATTTATGATTTAGATTTGCATGTGTATTGGATAATCCGGATGAAAGAATATTTGACTTCAATCTGTGTTGGATCTCGTTGGATTGAATGGTTTCTCTATTTACTTACTCCGATGAAATTTTTGTGTATTTACCATTGGTGTAAAAATATATATATATATATATATTTTACTGTGTAATTTTTAAGTAAACTTTAGCCTTGCGCCTTCCTCATTTCACTGGTGAAATTTGAATGTGAATTATTCTTGTTGTGTAAATTTTACTGCGTAAATTTTATTGTGCAATTTGTAACTTTACTATGTGAGTTTAATGTGTAAACTCTAGCCTTGCGCCCCCTCCCTTAAACGATGAAGATTCACTGTGTAAAGTTTGCTGGCATTTTGTTTCTGGCAATTTGTTTTGTAATCACAGACTGTCTTTTCTCCTTCACCTTGAGCCTCCTATTTCAGATAATTGCTTTTGACCTTGTCTTTCCTCCGGCAGATAATTTTGCACCATGCCGGGACTATAATTGTGGTTCCATTACTACTCTGTCAAACCTACCGGTCCTTGTTATGCATCATTTCACCCTTGCTTACTGTCTATTCCTGAGATGCGTAGTGCATGAGTTGGCCTCTTATGGGATCCATCCTTGGCGCTCGGAGGGTACTCACTCTAGCTGCTTGCGGTTGTATTTGGCTCTTGGCCTCAGATGTTTGAAAACCTTCGAATGGGATTGAAGTTGGGCTTAAAGGTCCCAACTTAACATCGTAATCCTTGTTGGGCGCAACCTTGCGAATTTTTACCCACGCAAAATTCATCACAGGGATGACAACGTTCGTTGTTCAAGTTTTAGATTGCCTCCTTGATGATTGCGAATTTCCCTGCCTTCACCTGTCGACGAGTTAATTGAATCCATAATTCTGAACACACTCTGATTTTCTAGCTTGATTCTTTTTAAAACGGAACCCCTTAACTACAGTGACCTATTTAAACTTAACTGCGGGACAGTGGCCAACAACCACCCCGCCCCCTTTTTATTTTTATTTAATTGTTGGATGTTGCAATGAGGGTCATCGCTGGTAGGTGGGTTATTTGATGGGCAGCACTGAGCCTGTCAGGCTGACAACCACATTCAGCTACCCATGACTTAGACTGAGGGTAGCGGATCGCTAATTTCTTGGATGTGGTTTATTCTTAATTAATCCTATAACTATTGTTAAATCTAATCCAGTCTTGCTCCATCTTTTGCGTTAATGTCAATCTAGATGGAATTACAGTTAGGGCTCTATTATGGAAACTTGATTAGTTGTTTAGGTGTTAATGATGACCACATGTCACACATAAGGCTATGGTTTTTACATGCAAAGTTTGTAATATAAATGTAATGATGTTATCATGTATAGTAATGTCATGGTAGTTTTAATTGTTATTTGATAATGTATAAGATGTGGTGCAATTGTGATTTATTGCAAGGTTATCGTGATATGAAATGCTAGGTTGTTATTATTTTGTGGTAATGTTATTGTAATTTTTAGTGTTACGAATAATATATAAAAGTAGTCTTATTTTTATTCTAATGTAATGTTATCATAACACAAAGGGTAAGGGTATTGTTATTTTAGTGGAAATGTTACTAAAATTTTATTGTTATGAATACCATAATTTGATACAGTAATGTGTAATGTATTGTGACTATAAATTATATTGTTAAGGTGATATGTAAAGGTAACGCCATGGTAATATATTGTTTCTAAAATATGTAAGAGTAATGTTTTTGCAACATAATATAGAGTATAATGTTAGTGTTAGATAACATATAGAAAGTAATGTCATCGCTATTTATGGCAATGTTATTGAAGTTTATGGTCATTTATGACATCTAAAATGTGAGGTCCTTGAACTAAGTACCTTAAATTATTACGATTTAGTAAATGGGGATTTCGCAATTTGATAATTTTCATTATTTTGGGTTTGGGTAACTTGTCAACTAATGGAAATTAAATGGAGTAAACAGATCTGTAATTGATGCTAATTGAGTCGTAGATAATGCCTTGCCTCAATCACGGTTGGTTGTTGTCAGAATCCTTCTGACCTGTGCCATCCATAGAGGACGTGATCGTTCTTTAATCATGGTTGTACTTGGTTGTAAACATTTTATTGCTTGGTCTGCTTGTGTCGGGTGGGATGTAGACACCTCCACGTTCCTTAGAACAGTCGCCAGCCCTGAGACCTTAAATGGTTAAAATCGATGGAAACCTGGGCTTGAGCGTTGCTTATGTGTCATGGAGATCCTAACCATTGCAGGGTAGGATAGCGGGTAGTCAGTCTTTTTATTTGTATGTTGATTTTTGTTCATTGATGGCATATGTTGATGTGTGTCTTAGATCTTTATGTTGATATCGTAGTTGTATGCGTCATGATTCATCGTCATGTGGCGTCGCAAAGTATAATGTCTTGTTACCCTTGTACACACGCACACACAAAAAAAAAATAAAAATGCACTTGTTTTAAGAGGTTTGTCGTCGTAACGAGGAGGATCATTACACTTAGAAAAGGATGATATCACACTTTATACAACATAAAATCCTTTTAGGGATTGCCTCTTAAGGACATGTCTAGCCCCTCTAGAATTCAGAGAAAGAATAATCATTTGGTCACCATTATTTGGGGCCTTATAACCCTAAGAGAACGACATCTTGTTAATTATTTCCCTCCCATCACGTTTTTTCATTGCTTGATATTGGCTTGGATATTAAATATTTTCTTCTCATTGTAGTTATGATATCTAGTATAGGGAAAACCCCTTGTCTATAGCCATTTTTCTTCTATAGTTTATTTTTCGGATGATCTTAAATGATAAGTGGATTCAATAAAAGGTTTTTAGGTTTCTTTCAAATCTTCTTTAAATTTGACCTTTGACTATCATTTTCTCTAAGGGTTGTGGCCCTAGACACAACAAAACAGAGCTTAAGAGTATCTTCAAAATTTAGATTTTGTTAACCCATTCTTTAATATTTGGAGAGATTGTTATATATAGCCACTATTTCCTTCACCCTCCTTATGTAAAAGGACAAAACCCATACACCTAGATTAATGAAGAGGAATTGAATGTATTGCCTAAAAGCACAAGGATTGTGTAGAGTTAACCATAGCCTCTCTAATCGGAGAAGTCCATTGCATTTCATGAACCTGTTGTATCTCCATCTATCTATGCATGTTGAAGCCAATCATTTTCATTTGTTACAAATGAAGGATGAATCTCCAAATTGAGGGGTTATTTGCACTCATTTGCACTTATATTCTCCAATCCACAAACTTTGTATCATCCGAAAGTTATTTCTTTTTGACCTAGATTTTTTTCCGAATGAAATATCCCTTAAGAATTTTACACTCTACCCATAGATGCTCCACCACTAAAGGCTAGTCTCCAAAAGTCAAGCTTTTGGGTAAACAAGCATGACCCACACAATCTCCATTTTGACATACAACTTTTCTCTTAGCTCAAGGTCGCTGCTCCACCAAGACTTTGACCACTCTCATTTCCTCTTTCTCCCAACACTTGTTTAGAGAGCCACCAATGCCTTCCAAAATTGTCTTCGCGGCTCCACCAAGACTTTGACCACTATCATTTCCTCTTTCTGCCAAAACTTGTCCTCTTCAACAATGAAACGTACTAGAGACCTACCAATGCCTTCCAAAATCGTCTTGTTCGAGAGCTCTATTGGGAGACCCAGCAGTAAAACCCATATTTGCTACAGTTTTGTAGGTTCCTTCTGCGGATCAAAACCTAGTTTCCATTTTTTGAGGCTTACTCCCAATGGACCCCATAACCAATCTTTATTCAGCAATATTTCTGCATGAATAGAGTCCTTAACCAGAATACATATCCATGCTCTAAATAAAAGGTGAAAGGACATACTATAACCTAAGACAGTCCTCCATAACTCGTCCATCCATTAGGGTTTCGATTTTAACACTTTTGTCCATGAATCGTTCACCTGGCGCCATGTCGATCGTATATTTACGTCTCCAACTTTAATCCAACTTTCATTGTAACTTCGTTAGGCTTTATTGTAATGCATCTCCTGTTAGACGATCAAGTTGAGATCGCGATTTCCTGCGCGATTTTCTCCATCATTTTGTCCGCGATTTGCTCCTCTGATTGAGCAAATCGTTCCTTGATTGATTAGTTAACTGCAGATTAGTTTTCTTCTTGTTTTCATCAA
>ML778588.1:779351-802695 GCA_009831015.1 Picea engelmannii | reverse complement strand
ATTCCAATAATGAGATCAAGTGTGGTGTTTATGCATTATCTTCTGCGGCTCTGTCAATTCGTTTTCTGTTTTGCTGCAAATTCATTTTCTGCGTTTTCTGTTTTGTAGCAATTCGTTTTTCTATTCCGCAGATCTGTTTTCATCTCCTCGTCTGTTTCCTTCAATTAGATCCCATAACCCCTTTAACTTCTGTAATTCGAAGTTCCACACCTTTCTCCTGCTCAAGGATCCCTCGACTCTATGAAACCAATCTCGACTCCCCCTATTAGCCACCTCGCCACCTGAGAGGTTTTTAGCACAAACCTTAGGCTATGGTTTTCAGAGGATACACAAAGACTTGTGGCATTTTTAGTCCGTAACTCGAGATTTACCTGAAGAGATTATAGCCCATTATTGCCCCTTCCTGACCTTGTTTCTTCGCCTCATAATCTTAAATGTTCTTTCTCACCTCGCCCTATTTTTTCTACTGTACGTCCTTCACTTGAAACCCATACGTTGATTACTAGAACCGCACCCTTATTAACCCTTCTTGGAATGCTTGATGAGAGCTAAAAAGTAGTTTTTTTACTCGGAATCACGTCATCCTCATAGACCACTATTTCCTTGCCTTCGTCGATAGAGTTAAAAGGTAATGACTCTGAACTCTAGTGGCCAAAGCCGCAGTCCTGTGAGGACCATAATGTTTGTGCTATTCTCCGTTCTTAACGCAGACCCCATTTTGTGTAAAAGCAAAAACTTTGTGAACTAATCGCCAATATTATATTTTTCGGTTCTTTTTACAAAAACATGCACACATGTTTCCTACATTATCATGAATTTACAATTTGTATCATTTATTAAGGGGAACATATGTTTCCATCTTGATATTTACACATTTTATGTATTTAATAATTGTTAAATTTAATTTTGCAAATTGGAAGTACATGCATTTTTATTTCTAATATATTTTTTAAACATTTTATATTAAAATTTATTATTTAAAATTAAAAATATATTTTGTATTTTTTAAATTATTTTTCAAAATTATATATATATATATATATATATGAAAACTTATAAAAAAAATAATGATTTTCAAATGTGCAAAGATTTCAACATGGTGACATCTTAGAAATATTTAGTTCTCCCACTTTTAATCAGAACTACCCATAACCAAGAAAGTATCATCCTATATTTTTTAGTTGCAACACTTGTATTGTACCTTGTACTAATATACCACATAGTCTTAGTTTTCATTTCTTATTTTCAATTATGTCATTAATGTATTTTATTTTGAATGAAAGTAAATATAATTATTTTCAATTATGTCATTGATGTATTTTATTTTGAATAAACGTAAATATAATGATTGTTTAATTTTATCATATTGTGATTATAATAATTAGGTATTTATAGTTCAATGATATATTTTATTTTGAATGAAAGTAAATATAATGATTATTTATTTTTATCAGATTGTAATTATAATAATTAAGTATCTTTAAGTTTTGGTTTGTAAATTTCTTGTTAGGGAATAGGTTAGTAGTAGTTGAAAATTTGAGTTGTATTAACTTGATGGATTAGATATGTGGGATTTTCAAACTAAGATAAAATAATGATGTAATATTATAATTTTATATACATTTTTCTCTTTATCCATAGAATTTTTTTGTCTTTATTTATTAATTTTTTTTTATTAAAATTAAAATAATGATGTAGTATTATAATTTTATATATATATTCTTCTTTATCCATATAATTTTTTTTTCTTGATTAATTAAAAATTATTTTATTGAAATTAGAATGAAGTATTGTCATCAATTTTTAAATCAGATGTAAATTATCTTAATTATACCACACTATAACATAATTCATAGTCAAAATCACAACCATATGACATCATACTTATTAAGAAAAAGATATAACTTTCTACTCAACTTCTATCTTGATAATAAATCATTTAATCACTCCACACCTATTGTGGTATTCTTTGTTCTCAAACCATTTACAAATGTATCATTTATAAAACTTTAACAACATGACATATGTTACCAGATTTATATTTACACATTTTATGTATTTTATAATTGTTAAAATAAATTTTCCAAATTAAAATTAAATATATTTTTATTTGTAATAAAGTTTTCAAAATAATGTTTTAAAATTTTTATATTAAAATTTATTATTTCAAATTCTAAATATATTTTGTATTTTTTTTAATTTAATTTTCAAAATTATATATATAATATATATAATATATATTATATATATATATATATATATATATATATATATATATATATATATATATATATAATTCTTTTAAATTTTAATATGAAAAACTGTTAAAAAATTAATTATTTTTTATTATTTTCAAATTTATAAAATCCTGGGATGTTTGAAATATTTATTTCTCTCACCTTTTAATAAGAACTACCGATAACCAAAAAAACACCCTCTTATGAATTTAAAAAAGGGTCCTCCTATGAATTTTAGTAGCAATAAGTGTATTGTATTTTGTACTAGTATGCTACATAGTTTTAGTTTTCTTATTTTCAATTATGTCATTCATGTATTTTATTTTGAATGAAATTAAATATAATATATTTTTATTTTTATCATATTCTGATGATAATATTTATTTATCTATGATTTTTAGTTGTAAAAACTGTATTATATTTTTTACTACATAATTTTATTTCTGATTTTTTATTTTCAATTATATTATTTATATATTATATTTTGAATGAAAGTAAATATAATGATTGTTTATTTTTATCATAATGTAATTATAATAATTAGGTATCTTTACTTTTTGGTTTGTAAATTTATTGTTAGTGGACAGGTTCATAGTATTTGGAATTTGGACTTTCATCAATTTCATGAATCTGATATGTTTTATTTTCAAACCAATATAAAATAATGATGTAATATTATAATTTCATATTCATTTTCATCTTTATTAATATAATTGTTTGTCTTTATTAACTAAAAAATATTTTATTGAAATTAGAATGAATTATTGTCATCAACATCTAAATCAATTGTAAATTATAATAATTGAACCACATTATATCATAGTTCATGGTCACAATCACAACCACATGACATCATATTTATTGTGGAAAAATCAATTGTAAATTATAATAATTGAACCACATTATATCATAGTTCATGGTCACAATCACAACCACATGACATCATATTTATTGTGGAAAGGATATAACTCTCTACTCAACTTCTACTTTGATAATAAATTAGTTAATCACCCCCACACATGTTGGAATCAATAATTACATCACCACTCCAAACAAGAGAATAAATTTTAATAGTCATAGTAGTTTTCTAGCTTTGAATTAGTTGTAAACTATTGTAAAGTGTGTAGATCCATTTCTATTTAATATTTATCAACTATTGAGAGGGATTAAATATCTAACTATCAATTAGTTTTAAATTAGTATAAGTGTGTAGATCTATCTCAATTTAATATTTATGAGGTATTCAGAAGAATTAAATCTCTATAGGTGCAAATTTTGTGGTAAATCTTTATTATACTTGTGATACATCTCCACCATCCTAGGGTGTATGAAATGCCTCCCCACTCAAGGTTCTCCACAAATATTAAGTGATAAATAAAATATCAAGAGAAGAAAACATTTTCTTTTGTAATATGAATTTTAGATTTGTTACTAAAAACTTGTCTACAATTTCCGATAATGTTGGATGAGTTCTATAAAACATGGCGGGATTTCTATTTTTTTTGTTAAAAAAATAATTGTCTGAATGTGGGAATTCATATCCACTAACAAAGACTATTCTTTATGGGCAGATAATTAAAAGATAAAGACATATTTTAGCATCCATACCTTTATGTGATTAGTTGTAATAAAGGTTGGGAAGGAATTATAAAGGATCATATGTTTAGAGGGAAATGTTGTGGTATTTCTATTATTGAGGGTCAACAAAAGTTATGTACTAATCTAGTTGTTGAAAATTTCAAGACATTTCCTTTATTAGCTTCTTAGTGAATATGGTTGTCTCATAATGCACATATATTTGAATAAAGGTATATCCCTTCTATCCACTATGTTGTTTGTATTGCACTAGGATTTGATTAGTCATTAAAGGATAAAATTCCTAGAGATATTGGAGAGGAACATATTGATAAAAGTGGGTCATGGGCCTTCTTTGACAATGCAAGTCAAGGGGATCCCTCATTCAGTGGATCCTCGGGTGTTATATATTCATTCGATGATCATATTCCAAATTTCATAGCTATATTAGAAAGTGGTACAAATATTTTAGTTGAGATTATGGAAAAAAAATTGTTAATAATGATCACAATTGAGAAAAGTGCACAAAATATTGAAATATTTGGGGATACGCTTGTTGTTGTAATTTGGATGAATGAGACCTTCAATCTAATAAAATTATAGTTTAAGGTCAATGCTCAAGGAGATTAAACTAGTTTGTTCTATATAGAAAAACAATTGTTTTTTTCATATTTTAAAAGAAAGGAATTAAAATGTAGATACACTATAGGATAGATTTTTATGGGATGCAACTTTTTGGCACATTGAAATATTTTACCCTCCTTTTTATTAGATATTGTATTGGATAGACAATCCTTCATGAAATATAGGGGTGGTTTATGTGGTTTTTAATTTTCTGTATGAAAATTTATAGATATATTGGTTATTGTGGTTTGCTATTTTGGACTAGTTTGAAAGATATGTTGTATAAAGATACTATATGAAATTCTTTATAATATTTTCATTGAGTAATTTTTTACATACAAATATGCATTAAAAAATGTAATTTTGTTATATATAATAAAATTTGATTTTTTTTTCCTCAAAATTTTGTTTTTTTTAATTTAATTGTAATATTTTAAATTCAAAAATTTTAAACTTAATGCTTGGCTCACATATAATAAATAACAAAAAAAATTGCATTACTCAGGTCATCTTGTAATCAAAATGTTCCACAAAACCCTTTTTCAAGAATACCATCTTTAGTAATAAAAACTCATATACCAATACTAAACCTTCTCCCAACTAATGTGTGGTTCTTGAAAAGGACCATTCGCATTTCTTTTGTATGGAAAAGATAATGTTAAACAATATTGATCTAACATCGGTCAATAAGAGGGACACATATTTTTAATATAACATCGGTCAATAGGAGGGACACATATTTTTAATATAACATCGGTCAATAGGAGGGACACATATTTTTGAAATATATTAAAGGATTTCATATTGTATAAAGATAGTTTAAAGGTCATTTTTATAGGAAATAACACCCAAAAAAATGTGTGATATGTTAGAATTTATGCATTTAATTACAAAAGTTTGTGATATCTTAAAATTTATTGTTGAAGTATACAAAATATAATTCCATATCGTACAGAAATAGTTTGGAGATCATTTTCATAAGAAATAATAATTATGCATTTAATTATAAAAGTTTTTGATACTTTAGAATTTATTGTTGAACTATAAAAAATATAAGTTATTCTTCCGACTTATAAAATTTATATTTGAGATTCTTATTTGGTTTAGATTTTTTAGGCTCTACAATTTATGTTAATTTTGTTAGAGTAGAAATTGAACTCTATCTCTTGAATTTGAATTTATGACTTTTAAGGAGGAAAAATATGTTATTAACCATTATACCTACTAAATCAATTTATATACATCATTAATATATTAGAATTAAATAATTAATATATTATAAATCCAAAAATACCCATAAATCTAATATATATTATACTCATAAATTGGAGATCATTGAATATTATTACAATATGGCGATAAATATTGTTTTACTCGTTAAACGGAATATTCAGAAAATTTACAATGCAAAATATTCACGAGTGCACTTGTACAGCACATACAACTCTCGGGTAGCTATCGTTCAAGAGCATCTCTATCAAGCTAGCCCTCACCATGAATCTCTGAAACAAACCATCACCTTACAGAATAATGGCTTCCACATGAGTCACAGAAGATCACTAACTGATCATGAAAAACATGCAATGACATGATTACATTAACATATTCTCAACAATTTGATATGTGGATAGCTCCAAGGCAAATTTCACCTGGCTACTGGAATGGTTTAGTAGAGTATTATCCGACAAATATGTATTCTAAGCTTGCTTCATCTTACATTTTTTAAGCATTTTGGAGAAAATCTGACCATGAGAATTCCATGAATTTTGATATGAAATCAGACAGAAAGTTATGCTGCTCAGCTCAAGAAGAAGTTGAAAGTGTGTAGTCATGAGCTTTTTCTACTACAGTATCGCTTGCTATCCTGCAGTATGCAGCATAAATGCTTTAATGTCCTCGGCTGTAATATCTCTGCCCATGTATTCCTGACGACAATGCGGAAACCAGCAGAGTTAGACCTTTAGCTATTGAAGTTTAATGCAGAATAACTAAAATCAGTTCAACCATTTTATTACCTCTGCTTGAAAGAAATCTAGTGCAAATCCGTTGAGGCAGCTTATGCCTGGTCACGGAACAAGTTCATCCAGAGTCCTGATTGTTGAAAGAAGTAAGCCGGGCATTTTCAAAGAGAACATGTGATTGCTTAGGGGTTTCCCTTCACTTGTCCTCGCCTAATCCTACATTTGCAGAAAGAAGATATCAGAAGGGAGTATCTGTTTCAACCAACTTATTGGATTCTTACTTAAAAAGAAAAAGATATCAGAGGGAGTATCTGTTTCAACCAACTTATGGGGTTCTTACTTAAAAAAGAGCTTACAAAGAAACCCACAACTAGTTATTGACACTGGTGAGCTTTTAGTGGGGTATTTTCTCCCGTAATTTCACCTTCTCTCTTAAATATATGTCAATGAATGGAACCTGGGCTGATAGTCAAAAAAGACGAAGCAAGCTGTTTTTCTGTGATCACAGACGATCGGCCTTGAATGATAGGAGAAATGCAACATCTCCATTCGGAGATTCTTCACTGCCACACATATTTGCACAAGAAAATCCCATACCTCCACATTCTTCTCCATATGACATTATTCGAGAGAAAAGAGGACCTTAGAGTGCTAGCCCACGAAACCTGATCATGGACAGCCGTATTCCACTTAGTGACAGAAGGCTCTCGGGTAGATGCAGCGCTTATTTGCTCAATTTTTTGTAATTTTCCGATGTATTTTTGTGTTTGCTGTTCAACTTGGATATGCCATTGGCAATGCCTCGAGGCTGTCACATATTAAACGTTTTATTGTCCGTATTCTCGTGGATGTGGAAATCCGCATATTTCGTTTTCTCAGGCTCAGGTCAGCTCAGTATGGAGAAATGTAGGTAAGGTGTAACAATTAAAACCAAATAATAATTAAAAAAATTATTATAGAAAGGAAAAAAATATTATACATTATTATATTATATATTAAGATATATAAAATGTTTATAGTATTAGGATATATGATATGTTTAGATATATAGAATGTATTAGTATTCATATATGGAAACAAAAAAGGGATGAATTATGATGAAACAAATTATTAAACTGTTGTTAATAATAATGTGAAAAACATTAAAAAAAAAATTAAAGGAATTATTAATAATCCAAAATAAGAGAGAGATTATAAAACTTAAATATTGAAATAGTTAAATAAATATTGATTTTCTTTAGTATAATATTAATATGAAAAAATTGAAAAGCTAGCAAGTGTGGGTGAATAGGAAGGAAAGTTATTAAGTGTATGTAAAATAAAAGATGAAGAAGAGATTTTCAAGTTGGTGTGAGGACCTCAATTATTACGATAACAAGCAAAGCAAAAAGTGTCAATTTATTTTGTTTTGTTTTAGGCATGAAGGTAATGACGACAAACGGTTGAACCAGAAGGCTTGGCGATGAAAATAAGTACACAGATCTGGTAACAGACAACTACAACTCCACACACTAGCGCAAGAGCAACTGGGAGAAACATGTGTAAATCAACAGATAGAACGACTACCTGTCTGACACAACATGACAACGCCTACAAGCTAAGGGACAACATCCACAATCCCGACACAATGGTCCCAACGACCAATCACTAGAACCTCTATGGCATGCATAAACCCAACACATAAAGGTGTTACAACCCAAGTGCCAACAACGGACTTACAATGATCAACACACTCACAATGGGAAGCGCAGACTTCGACCAAGTTATCATTTGACTCTTTCCATTAGGGCATACAATTATCCTCTCATCAGGAATCATGCCATCGCCAGGTGATAGGCGTGACAACAACCATGTCGTAACAACATAACTGGACCCTAAACACAAGAAAAATTGAATTCACTTGGAGATCAAGTTAACTATCCAACCCCTAACGACTAACTCTAGCACCCAATCAACAAGTCAACAAGACGACTATTAATTTCACACAACACAACAATTTCTTTGCGCAACAAAATCAATCTGAACATATTAAATGATTATTATTAAACAATTGTCTGTTGCAACTATAGTCCAATCCTGAATGTGAGATAAATGTTCCCTAAGGAGAAAATCGTTATCTTTTGATTGAACAATTATGAAGCATGTTCTTTAAAACAAAGAACCAAATTCCCTTAATACAATAAAACAATGTCCTTTAAAATCGGATAAGCTATCATTTAGACTAAACTTTAAAATAAATTTCTATCGAAGGAACATATTTAAAATCATTGTGTGGAAATCTATTAGTTAAAATTACTGTAGTTGTTTTTTTTATTTCGTAATTAGATAATTATACCGCAGTGAAACATAACATTACAATCGTTGAGTGAACAATTCAAAATCATTGAGTAAGACATACAACTGTCGAATTACAAATCAAGGGGAGGGAAACTCTATAAGATTACACATATTGCTAACGTCGATTCACTAAAGGGTTTGCTATCATCAAATGAAATTTCTACCATAAATCTCTACTTCCTTCACTGTCATACACAACAGTAAGGAAATTAATCGCTTACGAACAAACGCTAAATATTACACAAATTAATGCTATAACTCATAATAGAATCGCTGTGAGAACCTAATTTTGTCAACAATAAAGACACACTATCCAAATTCCCTATGAATGGAGAATTATGAAATTCATTATGTCTTTCATGGAAGGGATGCTTGCATATGTACATAATTGCAGTTTTATATAAACTCACAGCTATAACATTAAATGAATGCAGACATATATAAAACAAACAACACGCTGACATATATAATAGATGTTCTTTAATAAAAGAAAACTCTGTCAATATACACGATTGCTATCTATAAATTTTATGTGGTCACTGTTTACTAAACATATGATGTTGCTGCCAGTTAAATATATCAAATATGCATGATTAGCTATACCATACCTATCCAGGAAATTTCTACGCAAATATCTAAATTCATTGTCAAATAGAAAGGCTATCCACAATGCTAATTTGTTGTCCAAAGTGGTGATTGTTAATACAGTCATTGTCATAATAACTATAAAAATCACTGCGATAAATCGCTATGCATAATCATTCAAATTCTCTGAGTTCCATCATAAATATTCGTTGAGTTGTATAAAAATTGTTGTGTGCTTTCATAAAAAAGTTGTATGTGCTATCACAAAAATCTCACTACCCTTTTCTAATTCTAGAAGTGCTACAAAACAAGGATTCTTTGTCTAACCAATTTGATTATAAATCACCTCTCACACAGTCTATAGATTAATAATAAATGCCCATTCATGGTCAAAAAAAGGGGTAAATCATTGTCTAATACCATGGTATTCACAGTCTGAATTGGTGATAAAATCATTGTATAGTTGGGAGAGCAAAACGACTGTATTTTATTGCGGTGATATCTTCATAAATTCGCCACATAACTGTGATAAAAATATAAATAGAAATGCAGATAATAAATAAAACGCAAGCATTTTAAAATGAAAGAAAAAATGGATATTAAACTGCCTGCAGTCAAACCACATGCATATAAAACAAAATAGAATTGGATATTTAAACAGAAATGTAGTTAAAATGCAGGCAATAAAAACACAATTGAAATCGTATATTAAACTAATTGCAGTTAAAACAAATGCATATAAAAACGAAATAGAATCGGATATTTAAATAGAGTTGCAATTAAAATGCAAGCAATAAAAACACACCCAGTATACACTGCAATGTGCCACCATTTAGGCACAGTAAACACGAAGGTTTCGAGTATAAAATTCGTTGTTGTCAATAGTAAAAAGGCATAGACATTAAAGGTAAGTTTTCGTTGTAATTCATGGCATATATTTACCGTCCTTCCAATGAAAAAAAAATGCAGTCCAGATATAAATCAATACTGACATTCAATAGGAATGAAAAACACAGTCCATATATAAAAAGAAACGTTGTCATTCAAGTGGAAAACACAGTCTAATATAAATTAAAATGTTGTCATTCAAATCGTAGAGAATAAAACATCATCCAAACATAGGGGTGATAAAACACAGAGGGTATTGAGTTGATCGCAGAGAGAAAGGTGAACAATACATCGAAGTATTGAATCGCAAGAAGAAGGAAGAAAATCATTCAACCAAGAACAATCAATAAGGGTAGAAAGCTGGGAAAAACATCCTTTGATCATCATCCATGCACAGAAAAGTAGGGCATTAATATCTATAGGTCTATTAACACTAAAGTGACGACCGTCGATCCAGCTCTTGGCCGACTGGTTAGGCGTCGACTGATGATCTAGGTATCAGGATGAAAGGCAAAGCACAATCTCTTCAGAATAATCATTAAAAAACAAAATAGACATAGCAAATGGGGATAGGGTTGCCAAGGAAATCAATCAAATGTAGTGAGCGTTAAGCTATGATGACCTTAATTTCTTGATTTAAAAATGCTGAATAAAGCACATTTCCTTGCATAATAGAAGTATAGTAATGAAAACACAATAACAATGTTAGTATACTATTCAAAATAAATGCATGTGTAACGTAGCCCAAGGTGACAGCTCCGAGTCTTTTTCCGACGCAGTCTATCCAACTCTTACTAGCCGACTAATGTGACTTCACCGATACCTCCCAGCCAACGCTAGGGGTATTCTTCTTCCCACTTAGCCCCCTAAGCTGCAAATGGGCAACAAACTCTAAACCAAAAAACAACAAGCAACCACCTCACCCCGAAAGGTCAAGCTACTACTCGTGCCTGAGCTGGGTATCCCAAATCCCATAAGATAAGTCATTCAAGTAAAAAATTTTGCAGTCTAACATTACGCATAAAAGAAGAGATCCATCCTCCTCCTCCTCCCTCCTTTATATATAGTTTCTAAGTGATTTCCTTCCCAAATTCCCATTTAATTTATTTTTCAATAATTTAATTCAGAAAAGTCCTCCCCAATACACATGTCACCCGTCCACTTGCTTGCACCAGAAATTAATTTCATTAATGATTTAATTACTCCTATTTCCCTCACCCATCTAAAAGCATTCCTAGAATGGCTCCTAGGTGTCCCCATATTCCCTTACACATTTTAATGACTTATGCCCTTACTAAATTCCTAGTTGAGTTCAATTTAGAAAGTTCTTAAAGGAAAGATTCCTTACTAAGTTAGTCATTCTTCTTTTTCCTTATGTTTCCCCCTTCTTCCCTTAGTTTCCTAATTCTTTTAAGTTTCCCTCTTTTCCTTTTTTATCTAAAATCCAAATTAGCAAGTGTAGGAAATTACCTTTTCCCCCTTTTTCTTTTTAATTAATAAATTTTAATTAGCATATGTAACAAACAATCATTCCCCCCCTTTTTTAAGAATTTAATCTCCCAAAGTAATTTGATTTTAATAAATTAATTGAATTTCTTACACCCTTCTCGTCCCATGTTTAAATATGAATAAATTATATTTTTTACCACAAGTATCACTTCAACCTAGATCTTAATTTCCTAGGCTAGGTGACATTTTTATTAGGGAAATTGTTTTTAAATATTTCTTATCATATCATTCATTCTAAGGCCATCTAGGTTTATTCACTTATTAGTTAACAATGCGACGTGCTATTTAGGATGCAGTAGGTTCTCCAAGGGTGCGACTCACCTCATTCTATTTCCCTTGCGTGACATGCCCTTCAAGATGCACTACGTGCTCCAAGGGTGCCACTCACCTCTTTCCATTTTTCTTGTGCGACATGCCCTTCAGGATGCACTACGTGCTCCAAGGGTTCCACTTGCCTCTTCACTGACTTGGTAGATATAAAAAAACCCTGGAGTCAATACTCCACCAGGTGATCTTGTGGGATACTAAGGGCCTCTAAGGAATAAGTCTCTTTCCTTATTGTCTGCCCGTTAGAATCATCGTGAGCGACTGCCTCAATCTTCCCTCATGAAATCATGGGTGTTCTTCAACTAGGTTATCATTAACCTATAGTTTGATCCACGGATGGAGTGCTAGTAAGTTGTGGCAGGGCTGTTGTCCACACCTCTCCCTCAACGTCTCTAGTAGTCATGTGTGACCCCTCTGCTCCACATGTGAGTTTGATCAGCAGACTATCGTCAGCCTACATCATCAATGAATCATGTCAGAAATAAATTCCATAGTCATAACATCTAATCGGATGCACATATGTCATATATACAACAATTAAACCCCAATAGTCCACTCCCTGACTCGATCCAGAGTCCAAGGGATTCATCGATGCCTCTGCATCCTCGAGTTCCAAAATCCTACACACTCAGGAGAATCAAGTCAATAGCACATTTATATGTCAATACAACAATATAACATGTCATCATATCCATAATGCCTCATAATCATAACCAAACGACCAATAGTATAATAATCTGTGTTATCAAACTAAGTTGCCTTGGGTATTTAGCCTTTAGTTTCATCTTTTCCTAATCCCTTAGATTTTAATTTTTTATTTGTCCCCTTTAAAAGTGTGTTTGTTTAGGTCCCCTTGATAAATAAATTTTTAGGTCATGACTTATGTTTTGATCCTCACTCAAATTTTTGACTTAGGACCGTTATTTCATGATTTATTTTTTGATTCCCTTCATGAATTGACACTAGGATCAAATCACCCTACGATCATATTAATTTGACATGCCATCTTACTCACTCATGCCCTTGTAGCCTTGCCTTGTTGTCCCCTTTTTTCCTTTCTTACTGTCCAATCATTTTTTGAAATGAAGCATTGCCAACTCATCAAGAGTTTCCCTAGCGCACTCCCTGTCCATCATATTCTACCATGATTTGCAGTTACAACGCTGATGTCATATCTTCCTTGTTTTCAGTTCCACGGGTGGTTAAAATATGTTTTCAAGGTTCCATATTTATGAGCTCTAGTAACGGTTTTTGAATTTTGAAAAACTCAAATTGTTGTGCTGCACAAACTACCAGTTCTGACCAGTTGGCAGAAACGCTATCAGATCTAATGTTGAGGTGGATTCAGAGGCCAAGTTACTCGTGAATCTTTCCTGATTTTTTTCCGAGGCCTTGAATTGTCATTATTCCATAAGTATTCTATGTTTTTCCTCCTTTGCACATCAATTTCAAGGAGAATTAGCACTCAAAATTTTGGTAATTATCATGCATGCATAGCTAGAGGAGACCTTTCCTCACACCATCCTATTAGTTTTTTCCCTCCATTCAAACCTCCATATCTCACCACCTGTCTATTGATATTGATACATATGCCTGCTATTGACATTGAGCTCACAATATCCAAGCAGGTCTTATGCATTTGCATGCGTGGTGTGCTACCTAGAGCTGCCACTCAAACTACATTGTTTCAACCCAGTTTGAAAAGATCATTACAGGGTATCCTTTCATCATATATTTTTCTCATTGTTCGTACCTGCACACATTCAAGGGAGGGATTTCTACAGCTACTTTTCACTACCTAGCAATGAGTCTGGATTAAGGGAAGTTCTTGTAAAGGGGCAACCTTTTCCACTTGAGCTTTGAATATTTAATCCAACTCGTTATCACCACTCCAAATCCCTAAATTTCTTATCCTAAACTATGGAGACTCCTTAGAATAAGAAGTCACACAAGGGAGGTAATGTGGTTAGAACTGAGCCTGTAGACATGCATCTATTCGAGGTAGAGCCCATGGCCAGAGAAGGTTTTCAAAGGGTGGGATGCCTCTCTTTCTGCCAAAATATGCAAAGAGGTTATCCTGAGGTGACAAGGCAGTTTGGCTTACATTTTGATGGCCTTAAGACCAAGGTAGGGGACCTAAAGTTTGAGGTGTCTGAGACCTCTATTTAAGCTGCTACAAGAATCCCTATCACTAGTGAGATATGGTTTAAATCCATGGCCTTAGATGAAGCCTATACCAAATATTTCCTCAAGCCTGAATATCAAGCTGATAATCTTTCTAAAGGTGTGCCAAGAAATCATCTGATTGAGCAGTTTGATAAGACATTGAGTATTATTCAGAGGTACTTTACGTCTGAAGGGAGGTTCAATACACTATACCGGTACCATATAAGGATTTTGTTGCATTTTACTGGAAAAATTGAAATGAACATTCCCTATTATTTGCTAAGGAGCATATGTAAGATGTCAGACAGGGTTCAATCCAAGTCTAAGGCTATGGATACTAGCATCTTTCACTTTGGGTTGATTAGAATGCTCATTTATGAAGAGCTCGGTAATAAGAATATCTCATGTGAACATTTCATTATTTCTTCTCACATGAATTTGGATATAGAAGCTACTCCTCAGCCGCAGATAGCAATCCCTTTACCATCCACCAGTGTTTCTAAAGAAGGTACTAGAAAGAAGAGAAAGAGTAGAGTTCTTGTTCAAGATCAAGAGGCCATCAAGGAGGTTGCAAGAACTGAGGAGGAGGATTATCATTCTCTATAGAGAGACCTTTCACCCCCTCCTCCACAAGAGTTAGAAGAAGCCCCTTCTTCTACTAAAACTACAACAAAGAAAGGGAAGAAGCTACACTTCCCCTCATCTCCTTCAGAAGCCATCATCAAGGTTAGAAGGCCTTTCACAATATCATTAGATCTTAAATAGGTCACTGAAGAACAGGGCCTACCTAAAGTCTCTATCCTTCAAGATAAGAAAGATAAGGGCCAAGGCATTGAAAATCCCCTGGAGAAGAAAGAAGAAAATCCATGTGTGGAGAAGAAAGAAGAAAATCCCTCGGTGGAGAAGAAAGAAGAAATCCCTGTATAGAAGAAGAAAGATAAAGGAAAAGGCATCAAGAAGCTCGTTGAGATAGACAAAGTAATTCCTATGCAACAGGAAGAGGAAACCATGAAAAATCCTGTTGAGATTGTTCACATCACTAGTCCACCTAGCAGCCAGACATTCAAAAGATTAATCAGGCAACTCAAGGATGCTAGGAAGGAGGCAAATCATTTGAAAGAAGAATTCATGTCGGAAAACGTTAATATGAAAGAACTCATGGATGGATATAGCCACACTCTTTATCTAGCAAGGTTTGCAGCAAGAAAGGCCCAACCTCTCCATAAGAAGCTCAAAAACATTTATAGGCAGAACAGATACTTTCAATCTCAGAACATAAAGCTCAAAGCAGAGTTGCAACATTTTCAAGACAAGATGGCTCAAAGAAACTTGGATGTGTTGATTGAAGCTGTTATTGAACAAGAGAATCTAGTAGCAAAAAAAAACATAATTTCAGTGAAGAAGCCTACTACTGCTAAAGCGAAGCATGTTTTTTTTCCAAAGGGAAGTCCTCCTTCCACAAGAAGGAGTGTCAAGTTGATGAAGTAATTGGTGAGAGTTGAATTTCAGTTTTGAGGATGGCCCCTTTTTGCAAGAATATGTAATTAAGGAAAACACCTCCTCTACCACCTATACAAGCTATACCAGATTCTAAATACATACTATTCATATTTTTGGTGATCTTCAAAGAATTAATCGTTTTGACACTAGTAGCACAGACATTCTGTAGCACTTTAGCGCTACAAAATTTTCTAATTTTTAAAGTTCTATTAGTATTTTTTCTATAAAGTTACCTATTTTCCTAAGAATGATGTAGTGATGGTGCTACTAACTTCCTGGGGGTTCTACCAAATCTATCATCATTGAAAGGATGGTGTTGCGAAGTCATCTGGGTGCTACTGAATTCTACACAGAGGCACACAGGATGGTGCCAGCAAAATTATGGCAGATATCAAATTCTACACAAAGGCACACAGGTCAGCGCTATTGAAATTTTGGCAGAGACCAAGTTTTACAAAGAGGTATACATGGTTGGGCACTACCCATTCAACATGCCCATTTTGGAGGTCACTCTATGGAATCTCTCTACCAAATGACGCTACCAACAGGTACCAGGAATATAGGGGGGCCGAATTATCGTCTTAGTGAATGGTTGATGATGTGGAAGATAGAAAAATATAGCAGTTGATAGCATGATGACAGTTATAGTCATCTAAAGGACACTTGGAACATATGGATATGTGCATCAATAGAAGATCAAGTTAGTTCAAAGTTGGTTGGATGTGACCAACATTCTCCCTTTTTATAGAACAATTGTTAGTTTAAGCTGTTAGATGAAATAACTACTAGGATATTTTCATGGGAGTAAGGCCAGTTGTTGTCTCTCATTTTTGGTTATAAATAGATAGATGAAATCCTTCAGTAGGTTCGAATGGTTGAGGTAGCCTCCCTTATACTGTAATATTTTGATGCAGTTACTGTGAACTGGTTATGTACTTTGTTTGATACCTCTTGGTTAATAGAAATCATCTTTCTTATTCCATCTTATTTGTCTCTGATGCTGAAGTGATCATGCTTGAATGATTCACATGAATTATTGTTGTGATATTATGATGTATGTTTGATTATAGTATTATTATGATGTTTCTTTAGTGTCCTTAAACTTTGAATTCAAGAAGATCTTTTGTTAGAGTTTTTCTTCCTTAGGTTGTTTGCAGACTCGATGTTTACACCAACCTCTACATTCCTCTCACTAAAGTCTTCCCTTTGTTCACACTTTCTCCCACTTGTTGATTGAAGTTAGTAAAGACATCGATTTCTCGAGCATGCTAGCCCATATTTTTGAGTTAGAACATTATCACCTTGAGTCTTATCCATTTGACCCCTTAAAAAACTCTTTTACATTTACATATAACTTGATGGGTATTGGGATTTCCTTCCATGCAATCCGAAGGTGATTCCTAGTGCTAACATTCTTGGCACCGTTGTTGGGGAATAATTTGAAGACATTTCCCTGGGATTGAACAAAAAATATTACTAGCTCTAAAGGTGCATTGGAACTTAGTATCTTGAAGATTGCAACTTGAACCTGGCGACTCCATTGCTTCATCTCTGGCACCTAAAGGCAGACATATGAGATCAAATCCACAGCTAAATTTGGTTTCACCTAAGGCTAACCCAGAGAAGATAATCAAGAAGGGAAAATCTTCTCAAGAAATTTTTTTTGTTGCCGCTATAATTGCTTTTGGTTAGTTTCCTGATTCCACTCTTAATACTCCAGTTGTTATATCTAGTAATCCTTCTTTACCTTCTGCTCAAGTATCTAAGAATATTGATTTTAAAAAGTTTCCTATTGAATATTCCTCTTTTGAAACTGATTTGAAAGAAAAAAGATTTGAAATTCTTTCTTCCCCTGACATTGTAAAGTGGTTCAGTCTTGAGAGTCTTGAAGATTTTCCTACTTTAGGATTTGCTACCCCTCCTCCTGTTCAAATTTATGTTTCCAAAGAAGAGGAAATATTGTCCCCTTTACATACTTTACCATCTTCTTCCAAGACTCAGCCTTCTGCTGTGAAAACTGAAATTTCCCCTTCATACATTCCTTTTTCTCCTAAACTGCACACAATCAAGTCCCCTTTTCCTCCTTGTTCACCAAGAGTTCAAAATCCAATGTCAGGTTCTAACCCCCCTTCAAATAGGTTGGATGCCATAGTGGCTACAACATATGCCCCTCTTGTCTTAACTCAGCCAGTGAATGCTCTCCCTCCTGGATATTATTTAAAATACATGCCCAAATTCGCGAGAGAAGAATATATAACCCCTAAAGAACATCTTGTTTCCTTTTACAGTTATGCAGACAATCAAAACATTTAAAATGAGGATGTGCGGATGATATTCTTCGTCCAAATCCTTTTTGGTAAGGCTAGGAAGTGGTTTAGAGGTTTGGCCCCTGGATCCATTACTAGAATTGAGGCGCTAGACAAAGCCTTTTTGAGGCACCGGGGGGACAAAAAGGACTTCTTATACTATATCACTGAATTTGGATCCCTAAAAAAGAAAGAGGGAGAGTCTATCTCTCACTTCGCTAAAAGATTCAACAAAATGTATAATAAGATTCCTGATGAGATAAAACCCACATAAACCTCTGCAAAAATCACTTATGCTAGTGCTTTTGACCCCAATTTTTTCCTTCTACTGAGAGAAAGAAGATCAACCTCCTTATCTCATATGCAAGATGCAACCTTGGAGGTAGAATCCAACATTATGGAATCTGATAAACTCAAGGGAAAATATGATAGAGACAGGAGAAAACACAAAGCTTAAACTTCAACTTCTGACTCCCCTATTGTCCACTCTCAAGTAGATGAACTTACCAAATTAGTAAAATCCCTTTCTACTAAGATTGAGAGGTTAAAACTCTAACGAAAACATACCTATAAAAATATTCAAAATACTGATAATATAGGTAACTTTAGGAGACCAAATAATGCTCCCCAGATCCTTCCCAGAGATCCTAGAAACAGAGAGAGAGATGATAAAAAGGTATAAACTCCTTTACAGAACAACTTGGTTGCTGATTAAGAAGGAGAGGAGGAAGAAGTTGATCCTTAGATTCATTGCTTAGGTGACACATCCCCATCCCCTCACTTGACTCAATCTGCATATGAGCAATACTTTATGGATATTCAAATAAATTAATTAAGTAAGGGAGAGAAAGAAAAAGAAAGTTCTAATAGATATAATCTGAGATCCAAAAAGAATGAGGAAAAAACTAATGCTTCTAATCAGCCTGCCCAAAACGAAAATTCTATCGAAGCTATGACAGTTAGGAATAAGGAAAAATCCACTCAAAGTCCCCAAGTTATGGTCATAAATACTACCTCTGAAACAAAAGAGATCTTGAAGTCTTCATCTAACTTCATCTTTGAGAATGAGATCCAAAAAATCAAGATTCCTGTACCTTTTTTGGAATTGATAAAAAAATAAGAATTTAAAAAATATCTCTCCAAAATGTTACATCTCGAAGACTCTTCAAGTGCCACTGATTAATTAAATCTGCAAGATGAAAAACCAACAATTATCTTGGGTCCATTGATATAAGATAGAGATAATTCATCCCCTCCTTTCTATACATCATTGAATATACATGATAAGGTGTTGCATAATTGTTTGATGGATTCAGGGGCATCCCACAATCTCATGCCAAAAAACGTTATGGATGAACTTGGGTTAGAAATCACAAAGACCTACCACTACTTATATTCGTTTGACTCCAGGAAAGTAAAGTGTTTTGGGGTCATTAAGGATCTGGTTGTGACCTTATTTCAGCTTCCCATGAAAAGCGTAGTCATGGATATCGTCGTGGATGATGGTCCCCTGAATTTCAGCATGCTCTTGTCAATATATTGGATAAAAATACTTGCGGGAAACTTGCATATGGATCTCTCATATGCTACCATTCCTTTGTTTGGGGGAGAGCATAGAAGACTTTGCAGGGAAGCTCAGTTGGCCTACATTATTAGTGATGAAGCAAACCCCACAAATCATCCTATTTTTTCTATTGATACTTATTTGCAATCCAACATCTTCCAGCTCACCGATAACCCTGAACCTCCTCTTGAAATTAGAAAACAGTCTGTTACCTTTTGTGAATATTCCCCTCCAACTACCTCTATTTGCAAGATGTTATTTGATGGAGCCTCTTCTAGGGAAGATGCTAGTGCTAGAGTGGTATTTGTTTCACCCACTCAAGAGACTATATTTCTGTCATACAATATATAATTTGAAACTACTAATAATGTGGCAGAGTATGAAGATCTTGTCTTGGGATTGAGGGCTGCTAAAGACATGGGGATAGAAGAGCTATCAATATTTGGGGATGTTGAATTGATCACCCATCAGATAAAAAATCTTTACCAGACTACGCATCCTAGGCTCATAACTTATAGAAATGAAGTGTGGGACTTGGTGGATAGTTTTTTCTCACCTTTTAGAATTTCATTTATTCCAAGAGAAGAGAATACCATGGTTGATCCTTTGGTTGTATCAGCAAGAAATTTTGAAGTCTCGTCACCACCTAAACTCAAGTATGATGTAGAATTCAAATACATGCCTTCTATACTGGAAAATGTCAAATATTGGAAGGTGTTTGAAGATGATCTTGAAATTAAAAAATTCCTCGAGACTACTGATGATTTTTCTGAATTACACATTGATTAGGATCATAATTCTGAAATTAATCCTCATGATGATGTTTTCCTTAATAAAATTTGTAATCATGATATTGTGCAGCTACCTAGCAACCACATTCCAAAAGGACTAGTTCCTTTGGAAATATTATTTGATGGAAATGATGGGGCAGTAAAGGGGAAAGTGTCCACTAATGATGTTGATATAACCGAGTGCAATGTGGGTACATAAAATGATCCAAAATATGTCAAGTTTTCAAGCATCCTATCAAGAGAGCATATGGTAGAATATACTAAGTTGTTAAAGGAATTTTCTAATGTATTCTCTTGGACTTATGAAGATCTCAAAAATTATGACACAAGAATTATAGAGCACAAGATCCCATTAAAGGAAGAGACAAAACCCTTCAAGAAAAATTTGAGGCAAATAAATCCTATGTTGCTTCCTGTCATGGAGAAAGAGGTAAAAAATATTTTAGATGATAAAATTATTATTCCTTTGAGGTATTTTGAATGGGTGGCCAACTTGGTCCTAGTGAGAAAAAAGAATGGAGAAATCAGACTTTGTGTCGATTTCTGGAATCTGAACAGAAGTTATAAAAAGGATAATTACCCTTTTCCCAATATGGAGCACATATTATAGAGGGTTATAGGTGGAGCCTGGATGCCCATGATTGATGGATTTTCGGGCTATAATCAGATCTTAGTTTTACCAAAAGATAGATACAAGACAACCTTTACCACTCCTTGGGGTACATTCATGTTTGATACAAGACAAGATAGATCTCTGTTTGAGCCCGGAGATTCCTGCATCGAGTGCAGTCGAGTCTTTCCGCATAGAGTGCGTCGAAGAGGTCTCACAGTTAGACTCTTGCTTACATCAACGTGGAGGCAGTAGAGCGGAACCCCATTCATGGGTGTGATTATCCCCTGGGTGTTGATGGGATTTTGTCTCTGCATCTTGATTCTTAGCTATGTCCTTCTTTCATATGCGGTATACTTGATTATGTGGAAGGGTAAGGAACTAGGTGCATGAAAAATAGGATTCAGTTGTTTCTCAAGCCAGTCAAGAGTTCTGCGGGGTGCAGTTGCGTTGAGTCCGGGGACGGTGCAGTCGCAGGGTTGCTTGAAGAGAAAGTGATCAGTTATAAGACCTCAGAGAACTCCTTAGAGTGCGAGCGAAATCGAGGYGGAGTACTTTGGAAAGAAAAAGGGAGAGACTGGCCCATTGAGCCGGAAGTCGTGAGGACGGATTGTTTAAGATCCGACAAATTTTCTTTCTTTATCAAGGACTCATAGGTCATTGACGGAGCACGCGACATCGGGCCTCGCGACCTCGGGACATTGGGTCTCCGGAGGGGGAAGACTAACGGCCGAGGCGCGAAGTCACGAGAAGGCGAGATCGCGGGATCGGCATTTCGGGATTTCAGAGTCCGGGTGTGGGAGGACAAATTCTTCGAGCGGCGAGAAGCGAAGGAAGAGTCAACGTTGACTTTCCTCGGTCTCGGGAATCCTGGAAAGAGACATTCGACGTCGGGACTCGCGAGAGGCGAGACTCCGATTCTCTTCCCCAGGCAAGTTATAAAGGGGAAGCGTGTGTGAGAGAGACTGTGGGTTGCGAACCCCCGATAAGGGAGGGAAGAGTGTCAACTCTTCGGGCCGCAGATTTGGGAAGGTCCTGGCGGGGGCGACCGTGCTCGCTGAGGGGCAGGTAGGCGATCAAGTGGTATCAGAGCAAGGCGTAGAAGTTCTCTTTGTTCAGGTAACGGGGAGGAACATATTTGAAATTCCACCCAGGAGGGAAAGGCAGTCACCTGATCGGGAAGACAGGGATGCCCAGAGGAGAGGCAGACGACCAGAAAATCCAGCAGGGAATGCTGAGATGGAATGCCAGTTACGAGATCTCAGGGCGAGACTCGGAGATATGGAGGCCACTCAAAGGCGTGGAGCCGATGCAGGAGAATTCAGCGATCCTGAGATCGAAGAGGAAGCTGGACATGACCAAGAAGAAGTCGCTGCCGAAGATGAGGCAACCGATAGGTTGATCAGAGCTATCACAAGGATGAGCTCGAAGACCAAAATGGACATCTCGACTTATGAAGGGAGTCTGAACACAGAGGAGTTGTTGGATTGGATCCGAGCACTCGATACCTACTTCGATTATGAGGATATCGAAGAGGACAAGAAGGTAAGGCATGCGGTTACAAAACTGAAAGGACATGCAGCCCTATGGTGGGACGAGCTGCAGGTAGACAGACGTTCCAAAGGCAAGCAGAAGATAAAAAGCTGGGATCGGATGATCACCAAGATGAAGGCGAAGTTCATTCCGAGAGACTACCAGATCACTCTATTCAGGCGCATGCAGAACCTGAGACAGAAGATGATGACAGTGAAGGAATACACTGAGGAGTTTTATAGACTCAACATTCGAGCAGGTCATCGGGAGAGTGATGACGAAAAAGTAGCGAGATACCTGAATGGCCTCAGGTATGACATTCAGGACAAACTGAGCATGACTACCATCCGAACAGTTGAGGATGCGTACCAGATGGCCTTGAAGGCAGAAGAGAAGTTGAATCGCAAGCAAGGACAGCGTGGGCGAGGAAAGAGTCAGCCCAGAGGCAAGGCCGTTGCCCAAGAAAGGACACAGAAGCCCAATGAGGATTGGAGGAGACCTCGGGAAACGGTTGAAAGGGGTGGAACCTCACAACCGAGGCAGCAAAATTTTGAGTCGAGGAGGCAGCAACCGGATCAGCAAGAAGATTATGCTGATGCAAATACGTTTCCTCATACCCGAGGTAGAGGAAGAGGCAGAGGAGGAATTATCACATGCTTCACATGTGGTAAAGACAGTCATAAAGCCATGGACTGTCCGGAGAGGAAGATGGACGGAGGAAAAGCTCACATTGTTGAGGCGCAGCAGAAGCGTGATGTTGAAGGCGAAGATGCGGACAGCGGAAAATCGCTTGGGATGCATAAGATTCTTCTGACACCTGAGGAGGAGGTG
>ML778588.1:702548-774812 GCA_009831015.1 Picea engelmannii | reverse complement strand
GGATCGACATTTCGGGATTTCGGAGTCCGGGTGTGGGAGGACAAATTCTCCGAGCGGCGAGAAGCGAAGGAAGAGTCAACGTTGACTTTCCTCGGTCTCGGGAATCCTGGAAAGAGACATTCGACGTCGGGACTCGCGAGAGGAGAGACTCCGATTCTCTTCCCCAGGCAAGTTATAAAGGGGAAGCGTGTGTGAGAGAGACTGTGGGTTGCGAACCCCCGATAAGGGAGGGAAGAGTGTCAACTCTTCGGGCCGCAGATTTGGGAAGGTCCTGGTGGGGGCGACCGTGCTCGCTGAGGGGCAGGTAGGCGATCACTATCCAAACCTTGTCACTTTCTAGATCTAAAAAGGAGGTTCAATATTTTTTGGGAAAAATTAATTTTTCGAGAAGGTTTGTTTCAAATTTTGATGAGTTGGTCAAGTATATCACAACCATGTTGAGAAAAGGTAATGAAATCAAATGGATTGTTGAGTCCCGTAATTCTTTTTATCAAATAAAGAAAACCTTGACTGAATCCCCGATCATTATCATCCTAGACTACTCCAAGTATTTTCTTATTTTTTCTTTCACTTCATTTGATACAGTAGCAGTTGTTTTATTACAGAAGAACACTGAAGGCTTAGAGAAGCCCATTGCTTTTTTCAACAAGGCATTGGGAGATGATGAATTAAAATATGACATCATGGATAAGAAGGCATATGCATTGGTTAAATATATAAAGTCTTTTAGAGTTTATGTGTTGCATTCAAGATTCATTTTTTATGTCCCATCATCTTTTGTAAAGGAAATTATTATTCAGCCTGATATAGATGGAAAAAGGAGCAAGTGGATTGCTGAAATCCTGGAATTTGATCTTGATATTAAGCCTACCAAATCGGTTAAAGGACACAATTTAGCCAAGATGTTGGTTGAATCAAATTGCTCAGCCTTGGGGTTAAATTTCATCAACACATGCTCATAAAATCAACAGGATGAACTAACTGACAAAGGTTCTCAAGTCACCCATGCATTGGCAGATTGCAGCTGGTACAAGGACATTTTATCTTTCCTACAAAAATCACAGTCTCCATATGGTATGGAAAAGAATAAGGTTAGAGCCTTAAGACTCAAATCAATCAAATACTTCCTTATTGATCAATTCTTGTATTGGAAAGACCCATTGGGAGTGCTTTTGAGATGCCTAGACCCACAAGAAGCCCAAAAGATTATGTTTTATTTCCATGAAAGTTTATGTGGGCGGCATCATTTTTGGAGAACCATGACATATAAGATTCTCAAGAATGGGTACTTCTAGCCTAGTCTATTCACCGATGTTTGTGCTAAGATCAGATCCTGTGTTAAGTGTCAGAAATTCTCTGGAAAACAACAGCTCAAGTTTTTACCATTAAATCCTATGCCAGCTTTGGGACCCTTTCAGTAGTGGGGCCTAGATTTATTGGGGAAATTCATCCTGCTTCTAGTGGTCAACATAGATGGATCTCAACTACCATAGATTACTTTACTAAATGGATAGAAGATATCCCTACAAGGAATGCTTCCCACAAAGTGATCATTTGTTTCCTTGAGGACATTATGGCAAGGTTTGGTTGTTCAAACAAAATTATCATTGATAATGTTGCATATTTCAAGGTTGAACCATTGATTTAGTTAATATTTGAACAGTTTGGAATCGCATTGGTTCACTCTACCTCTTACTACCCCCAAGGGAATGGGATTGCATAGTCCTCTAACAAAAGACTTATAAAGATCATTAAAAAGATGTTAGAGGACAACAAAAAAGCATGGGACTCAAAACTCAATTTTTTTTTGTGGGCTGAGTCAGGATGATAGAGTGAAAACGAAGAGGTCCCTCGACCTTTCTCCTTTCCAACTGGTGTATGGAGTTGAGGCCATTTTTCCTTCTCAGCTTGCCTTGCCTGTGGAAAAATTCTTCCAATATTACCAAGGGGAGCTAGATCATATGATCAAATGGATTCAATAGATGGTTGAAGTGTAGAAGACTCGAGAGCAGCTTATAGATAAAGCACATGATCATCAACAGAAGATCAAGCAGGATTTCGACAAGAAAGTAAATAAAGAGGATTTTCAACTAGGTGATCTGGTGCTCACGAGGGATGCACCAAAGCAAGATAAAGGCAAGCACCATAAATTTGAATCTCTATGGATCGGTCCCTTCAAAATTTCTGAGGTATTCTCTAATAACACTTTCAAGTTGTAGAATATGGAGGATGAAGAAGTTTTTGGTGGCCCTGTCAATGGGCATTTTATGAAAACGTATTTTTCTTGAGCCATGTCTGGCTTTTCATGCCATTGTAAATATCATTTTTCTTTTATTTTTGTTTTAATAACTGACCTCATAGACCTAGGATAAGGCACTGAATCTATTCACTCTTAGTATCCCATAGGGGGAATGCCATCCTCTATGGAGCCAATGTTATCACAATAAATTGCTTTGGGTCTTTAGCCTTTAGTTTCATTTTTTCCTAAGCCCTTAGATTTTAATTTTTTATTTGTCCCTTTTAAAAGTATGTTTGTTTAGGTCCCCTTGATAAATAAAGTTTTAAGTCATGACTTATTTTTTGATCCTCACACAAATTTTTGACTTAGGACCGTTTTTTCATGGTTTATCTTTTGATTCCCTTCATGACTTGACACTAGGATCCACTCACCCTACGATCATCTTGATTTGACATGCCATATTCCTCACTCATTCCCTTGTAGACATGCCTTCCTATCCACTTTTGTCCTTGCTTACTGTCCAATTATTTTTTGAAATGGAGTGTTGCCAACTCATTAGGACTTTTCATAGCACACTCCCTATCCATCATATTCTACCATGATTTGCAGTTATGATGCTTATATCATCTCTTCCTTGTTTTCAGTTCCAAGGGTGGTTAAAATATTTTTTCAAGGTTTCATATTTATGAGCTCTGGTTATGGTTTTTGAATTTTGAAAAACTCAAATTTTTATGTTGGACAAACTACCATTTCTGACCAATTGGCAACAACGCTACCAAATCTGATGTTGATGTGGATTCGGAGGCCGAGATGCTCATGACTCTTTCCTGATATTTTTTTAAGGCCTCGAACTATCATTATTCCACAGGTACTCCACGTTTTTCCTCCTTTGCACATCAATTTCAAGGAGAATTAGCGCTCAAAATTTTGGTAATTATCATGCCTGCATAGATGGAGGAGATATTTACTCACACCATCCTATCAGTTTTTTCCCTCCATTCAAACCTACAGATCTCACCACCTATCTATTTATTTTGATACATTTTCCCACTATTTCCACTGAGCTCACAATATCCAATCAGGTCTTATCCTCTCCATGCGCGGAGTGCTACCTAGAGATGCTACTCAAACTACATTATTTCTCTCCTACCTCATCTAATAGTTGATTCGGGTTTTTTCAACCCAGTTTTCAAAGACCATTACAGGCTATCATTTCATCATATATTTTTCTCAATGTTCATACCCGTACACATTCAAGGGAGGGATTTCTACAGCCATTTTTAGCTACCTAGAAACTAGTCTAGATTAAGGGAAATTCTTGTAAAGGGGAAGCCTTTTCCACTTGAGATTTGAATATTTAATACTCCTCGTTATCACCACTCCATATCCCTAAATATCTTATCCTAAACTATGGAGACTCCTCGGAAGAAGAAGTCACACAAGGAAGGTAATGTGGTTAGAAATGAGCCTGTAGACATGCCTCTATTCAAGGTAGATCCCATGGCCAGAGAAGTTTTTCAAAGGGTGGGAGGTCTCTCTTTCTGCCAAAATATGAAAAGAGGTCACCCTGAGGTGACAAGGCAGTTTTCCTTACATTTTGATGGCATGAAGACCAAGGTAGGGTACCTATAACTTGACGTGTTTGAGACCTCTATTTAAGCAACTATAGGAATCCCTATGACTGGTGAGAGATGGTTTAAATCCATGGCCTTAGATGCAGCCTATGCCAAAAATTTCTAAAGGTGTGCCAAGAAATCATTTGATTGAGAAATTTCATAAAATATTGAGGATTATTCAGAGGTACTTTACGTGTGAAAGGAGGTTCAATACACTATACCAATACCATATAAGTATTTTGTTGCATTTTACTAGAAAAATTGAAATGAACATTCCCTACTATTTTCTAAGGAGCATAGGAAAGATGTCAAACAAGGTTCAATCCAAGAATAATGTTCTGGATACTAGCATCTTTCACTCTGGGTTGATAAGAATGTTGGTTTCTAAAGAGCTAGGTAAGAAGGATATCTCATGGGGACATTTCATTATTTCTTCTCACGTGAATTTGGATATAGAAGCTACTCCTCAGTCACAGATAAAAATCCCTTTACCATCCACCAGTGTTGCTAAAGCAGGTACTAGCAAGAAGAGAAAAAGTAGAGTTTTTGTTCAAGATCAATATGCCATAAAGGAGGTTGCAAGAACTAAGGAGGAGGCTTATCATTCTCTATAGAGAGACCTTTCACCCCCTCCTCCACCAGAGTTAGAGGAATCCCCTTCTTCTACTAAAACTACAACTAAGAAAGGGAAGAAGTTGCACTTCTCCGCATCTCCTTTATTAGCGAGCATCGAGGTGAGAAGGCATTTCACAAGATCATCACCTCTTAAAGAGGTTGTTGAAGAACAAGCCCTACCTAAAGTCTTTATCCTTCTGAAGAAGAAAAATAAGGGCTAAGGTATTGAAAAGCCTCTGGACAAGAAATAATAAAATCCCTGTGTGGAGAAGAAAGAAGAAAATCCTTGTGTGGAAAAGAAAAAATAAATCCATGTACATAAGAAGAAGGATAAAGAAAAAGGCATAAAGAAGGCTGTTGAGATAGAAAGAGTAATTCCTATGCAACAAGAAGAGGAAACCATGAAAATTCTTGCTGAGACTGTTCACATCGCTACTCCACCCAGCAACCATACGTTCAAAAGATTAATCAGGAAACTCATGGATGCTAGGAAGTAGGTGGCTCATTTGAAAGAAGAATCCATGTCTAACAGGGTTAAGATGAAAGAAATCATGGATGGATACACCCAAACTCTTGATCTAGCAATGTTTGCAGCAATAAAGGCCCAGCCTCTCCATATGTAGCTCAAAAACCTTTATAGGTAGAACAAAGACTTTCAGTCTAAGAACAAAAAGATCAAAGAAGAGTTGCAACATTTCCAAGACGATATGGCTCAAAGAAACTTGGATGTGTTGATTGAAGCTTGTATTGAACAATAGAAGCTAGCAGCTAGAGAAAGCCTAGTTCTAGTGAAGAATCCTACTACTGCTAAAGGGAAGCATGTTGTTTTTCCAAAGGGAAGTCCTCCTTCCACAAGAAGGAGTGTCAGGTTGATGAATTAATTGGTGATAGATGAATTTCATTTTTGAGGATGGCCCCTTTTTGGAAGAATATGTAATTAAGGAAAAACCTTCCTCTGCCACCTATACAGGTAAGAGACTCTAAATGCATATGGTTCAGATTTTTGGTGATTTGCAAAGATTTAATCTTTTTTACACTAGTAGCGCAAACATTCTATAGCACTTTAGTGCTATGAAATTGTCTAATTTTTAATGTTCTATCAATATGTTTTCTATAACTATACCTAATTGCCTAAGAATGATGTAGCGATGGTGCTACTAACTGCATGGGGGTGATACCAAATATATCAGCATTGAAAGGATGGTGCTACAAGGTCAACCGGGTGCTACTGAATTTTACACAGAGGCACACAAGATGGCTCTGCCAAAATTCTGGCAGAGACTGAATTCTACACAGAGGCACAAAGGCTAGCACTACTTAAATTTTGGCAAAGACCAAATTTTACACAGAGGTATACATAGTTTGGTGCTACCCATTCAAAATGCCTATTTTGGAGGTCACGCTATGGAAGCTCACTACCAAATGACGCTACCAACAGGTACCAACAATATATCAGGCCTGAATTATCATCTTAGTGAATGGATGATGATGTGGAAGATAGAAAAAGTTAGTAACTGATAGCATGATGAAAGTTACAAGAATCTAAAGGACACTTGGCACATATGGAGATGCACATAAAAAAAAGTTCAAGTTAGTTCGAAGTTGGTTGGATCAGTGGCCAACATTTTCCCTTTTTATAGCAGAGTTGTTAGTTTAAGTTGTTAGATGAAATAACTACTAAGAGATTTTCATGGGAGGAATGCCATCTCGCACCTCCAGTTGTTGACTCTCTTTTTTTATTATAAATAGATAGATGAAATTCTTTAGTAGGTTTGAATGGTTGATCTAGTCTCCCTTATACTGTAATATTTTGATGAATTTACTATGAACTGGTTATGCACTTGATTTGAGACATCTTGGTTAATAGAAATCAACTTTCTTATTACATCTTATTTGCCTTTGATGTTGAAGTGTTCATTCTTGAATGATTCACATGAATTGTTGTGGTGATATTATGAAGTATGTTTGATTATAATATTATTATGATGTTTCTTTAGTGTCCTTAAACTTTGAAATCAAGAAGATATTGTGTTAGAGTTTTTCTTCCTTAGGTTGTTTGCAGACCTGATGTTTACAACAAACTCTATAATCCTCTCACTAAAGTCTTCCCTTTGTTCACATTTACTCCCACTTACTGATTGAAGTTAGTCAAGAAATCGATTTCTCATGCATGCTAGCCTAGATTTCTAAGTTAGAACATTATCATATTGAGTCTTATCCATTTGATCCCTTAAAAAACTCGTTTACATTTACATATAACCTTATGGGTATTGGGCTTGCCTTCCATGCAATCCGAAGGTGATTCCTAGTGCTAACAATCCAGATCACTTGCAAGCAAGTGTCCTCAAAGAATAAGTTCGCTCAATGCTCACAAGAGTGGGATGCTACATACACCACCTCTTGGTCTAAACTTGGCCCCAAAGTTTAAGAGTATATAAGTTCTGAAATAATGTGTATCACAATGTCACAAGTCTATCTATAAAAAAAAAATGGAAACTGTTGGCGCATATCATATTAGTCCTCCCAAGTCACCGAGTGCGGACTATAGTTTTCCTACTGGACCTTGACCCAATCTATTGTTCAACACCATAGCTATCGAATGCGATGATCTAGGATTTGCATTGGCTCATCCATGAGCGCCCCTTTGTCTGATACCTGCAAGGAACTCATGTCAAATACATGTGTAGGATCAATAATATTATGTATTAAAATAGATACGTGAAAAACATCATGTATATGCCTCAAAGAATCAGGCAAGGCTAGTCGATAAGCCACAAGCCCCTTCCTCTCCACAATCTCAAAAGTTCCCATGAACCTAGGAGAGATTTTATCTCCCTTTCCAAAATTGATCGAACACATATGCAGTTTTACTTGCAAGAAGACTTGATCGCCAACTTCATAGCTATGGTCAACGTGGTGTGCATTGACTTGACACATCTGCTAATCTTGTGCTTGTTTGATCCATTGTCTTATTGTTTTCATTTGATCTTCCATTTCTTAGATCGCTTCTGCTCCCACCAGGACCCTATCCTCAAGAAAATCCCAACTCAAAGGTGTCTGACACAGTTTCCCGTAAAGAAACTTGAAAGGTGCTATCTTAATGGTGATTTGGTAACTGTTGTTATATGTGAATTCCACCAGTGGAAAGAATTATTCCCAATGCTTCTATTGGTCCATCATGTACATGCAGAACATGTCTTCCAAGATATGGTTTTTTCGTTCAGTCTTCCCATTAGTATCTAGGTGATATGTAGTACTAAAGTTAAGTTGGGTTCTCAAGGCCTCTTGGAAACTAGTCCAAAATCGTTTGGTAAACATCGATCCTCGATCAGATATAATCCTCTTAGGCATGCCATGCAACCTCAAAATCTCACTGATGAAAAGTATATCTATTCCAGGTGCCTGATACATCATATGCACAGGAATAAAATGAGAACTCTTCATCAGAGTGTCGACTACCAAAAAAATTGAGTCGTGTCTCCTTGTCGTCAGTTGCAATCCAACAATGAAATCCATCAAAATGACCTCCCATTTCGATTCAGCAATATCCTGCGGCTACAGTAATCATGTTGGATGTTTATGTTCATCCATTACCCACTGACATTCTAGACATCTGGCCACATAGTTGACTATGTCTTCCTTCATTCCTTTCCAGAAGAATAAGGGTTTAATGTCTGCCCTCATCTTCGTGACCCCTAGTTGAGCCATGTACACCGCTCTCTCAGCCTCATTTAGGATCAAAATCCTCAACTTGTCATTTGGTGGTACGCAAATTCGATTTTTAAATATCAATAATCCATCATCGTCAAACATAAGTCCTTCAAATCTTAGTACCATCATTATGTTTTGTTCAATAAACTCCTTGACCTCTTTGTACTAGTCATCGTCGCGTTGTAAAGTTAGAATATTTTCACGTAGATTTGTTTGAAGAGGTAACACTGAAAAGATGTGAGGTCTGTGACTCAATGCATCTGCCACTGGGTTCACTGTTCCTTTTATGTAATTAATCTTGAAATCATACTCGCTAAGAAATTCTGACCAACGTTGTTGTCACACGTTCAGGTCTCTTTGTGTAAAGATGTATTGTAGTCCACAGTGGTTCATTTTTAGTTGAAATTTTCATCCAACAAGATAGTGTTACAGGAAAATCCCCCTGCGAACAAGTGGATTTTCTCTTGGATACTAGAACCCTATAACTAAGAAAGAAAGGTGAAAATGTTGAACACTCACATTCCTTCTAATGAAACTAAACTAGTCAAGGACTAAGAAGAAAGGAATATAAATACCTTTAATTATATTTTTCCTTGCTCGATCTAGGTTGATCTTGATCACCAAGTCTTTTAGAAGGTCCTGCAATTGAAGGAACAACAACGAAAAAACATACTTCCTATTCCTACCATGATTAGCTTCGAAATGGATCTATCAAAAAGAAAAAATTCATGAAACATACAAAAAATTGAAGTCAACAGACCAAGAACATATATATATATTAATGAAAACAAAGCAAAGTGCTTACAACCATAGATGTAGAAGCAAAAACTTCACCAAGCTCTCTTTTTCTACACCCTTTCTCAAAAGTTCCATGATCAGAATGACTACAACTTTCACTGATAAATCTCCCTTATCAGATCATAATTTTGATGCCTTGCATGTCTCTCTCTTTCACCATGAAGAGGCCTCCTTATCTAGGCTTGGAGAGGCCTAACCATCTTAGAGATTCTTGGGATAGGTTGAGGATATTTGTCCATTAGTTGTGGATCCTCCCTAAGATCCAACCTTGACCTAAGATTCAAATCCAACTAACTCCAAAGATGAGGGGGATTTATCCCAGCTTTTCCTCAATAGTCCAAAATTCTCTCAAACAGACCAGCGCTCCGTCAAAATGGGGCACAAAGTGTTGCAACGCTCCCCCAAAGGAGGACATGGAGAATTGGCACTCCCTGATAGTTGGTAGGGGAGCGTTGGCCTCAAAAAATGACTTTTGAGTGGTTTTTTCCATGGTAAAATCTTTGTACTCTTTGTCAAGTGATTTATCCTTCTTAAACTAGTCTTTGAAGGCGTCTTAAGTGTTCTTGTAATGTTGTTTGAGACACGACATAGGAAATATGACAGTATGATGTTTGTGACACTTGTGACATCTTATGGCTAAAATGAGACGGTTATGACACTTGTAATGATGACAATAGGTCATCATTGGAGTGAGTAATTTTGATGTGTGACAGATTTCCCCCCAAAGTGCGAAGTTAGAAGACATGATGATTGAAGTACTTTGTATACATTTTCAAGAAAGGGTATGGAATCGTAGAATCTGGTAGAAGATGCACACAACCATCAAACAAATATCATGATATGTTTCAAACCCAAGGCAGGCATACCTATGCTTGGGTGATAAAGACTTGCAAGGTATGTCCTCCATAAAATACACTACAGATCCATAATTTTATTAAAAAAAAAGGTATAGCCACCAAAGATACAATGTGAATATATACTTCCATGATATGAACTAATCGTAGCCACAAAAAATACACAGTGGATCTATGAGACGACAAGACATAGCCACAGATAAATACAAAGTGGATCTATGTGATAGTATATGTGTCAATGTTCAAGAGAAACTCCATCGCAACCTGGGAAAAGTACATACCAGAGTGATCACTCAACTCAGGGTATTCTCATTGATCCCGATGCGGTACAAATCTAACCATCTGAATAGATGTCTTGATGTCAAACATGGTAGAAACCACTTGATTATTGGTCAATGAGGTAAATCGTTAACAAGTGCTAGGGAAATCACCATTGATGTGAATGATTCCCAAGGTACCCTAGTACATTCGATTGAATGTGAATAGATGAGATGAAGTTGAACATTCGTGGAATCAAACGATCAGGGGTCAATGATGTAAACCCACTGTTAGAAGCAAGGAGGCCTACCATTGAGGCATGCAGGTCCCAAGGTACTAACTAGTTTCTATGTCTAGTTCCCAGATAATGTGTTGAGGTTGACAGGAATAGACTCGTCGTAGGAGGGCCTTGATGTATCCCCCATCAATGACACGAAACTGAAATAGAGATGTAAATTGGTATATCAAATGAACATGGACTAACACATGTATTGAAACAAGAAATTTGTATGGTTGAATCTTGAGGCAAATACTTCTCTTGAACACGGAGGCACAACAACAAAAACATGACATGGACCAAAACATGATGATGCAATGGATACTGTGAATTTTTTCAGGTGACCCAAAGGAGTAAGAAAAATCATAGGATTGGTTCAATGTATAGGTTCAACGGATTAAAATGCATGTAAAGACAAAGTCTCATGTTCAAGGGCGACCGTAAGAGTGACTTGTAATGTTTTTAAAAACTGCTTGGCTTGCTTCCTTAAAATTTTCTCCCATCTAGATAAATGAGTACCTCTTTTTTGTTTTACGAGCTCGAGGAGGATAACGAATGCTCGATATAAATC
Source organism: Picea engelmannii (assembly GCA_009831015.1). Taxonomy (NCBI): domain Eukaryota; kingdom Viridiplantae; phylum Streptophyta; class Pinopsida; order Pinales; family Pinaceae; genus Picea; species Picea engelmannii. Next base: position 763,873 of record ML778588.1, on the reverse strand, counting down.
ACCTTTCGTAAGTCCCTCTTCCTTTATTTAGCAAACTGGAATAAGTAAGGGTTCGGTCCCGTATGGGCCCTTCAATGTGTGATTGTTTAATGAGTCAAGAGAAGGTACAATCGGTGATTTTTCATGTTTAGAGAGTCTGAAAAGAACTTAAAGATGACTCCAGTGTTGTCCTTTTTCAAAATTTTAGTCTCGCGAGGCCAAAAAAAAGATAAATTATCACTCAAAAGATGCCCTTTAAAACCTTTTAACGAGTGGGAAAGGAAGCAAGATTACTCACAAATCTTTTCATGTTTAGAGAGTCTGAAAAGATGTTAAAGACAACTCCAGGGAGTTCCTTTTTCATTTATCCATGCGAGTCCAAAAAAGAGATAAAAGGTTACTCGATGCATTCTCGTGTTTTTTCGAGGGTGAGAATGAACGAAAGACCATGCTCGTTAATGTGACAAGATAAGAAATGAACGAAACTTCTCCAAAACCTGCCAATAATGAAAAAACTACCCACCAGGGTATTAATAATGGCTCCAAAATATTTCTCAAAAACCCAAGATAACTATGCTTTGGCAAAAATGAAATTTTATAAATAGTAATATGGGAGAATTTGTCTTTTACCATTTCCTTTGTGAAAAGATTTTTAGCAGTGGAGAAATTGATCTTTGGAGGGTGATTCTTGTGTTCATTGGTGTCAGAGCTACAATCATCTATTTCTGTTCTCTTATGGATCAGGTTTGTCTTCTTCTTCCTTCCTTTAATTTGGATGGTTTACATTTTGTTTTTAGGCAATTATTGGGGTTTTAAAATGATGCCCTGGGAGGTCTCAACCCCCAAAAGGGCTTGACGCTCCTGTAGAATTATAGGGGGAGTGCTGCCCAATTTTTCAAATGCCCCTCTAAGATGGGTAAGAGGGCACCAACACTCTAATGTAAGAGTGATAGGGGCACTTCCCAAAATGCACAAGAAATTCCCAACAGAAAATGCCAGTGCTCCTCCAAGAGGCTAGGGAGAGCGTTGTGAAAAATTAATAGCATCCTAGTGAGACTCTTATGGGTTTGTTGGCTCCGTGTTGTAATTTTAATGGGACTGTTGGCATCTAAAGTAGAGAAAAAAATATTTTTACGTTTTTAATTTCCCCCCAAAATGTCAAAATAGCATGACTAATGACTTTTTCTTGTTGTTGATTGCATGTAAATTCGGCAAAAGTCAATATCGAGTGGAAAGAAAGAGAGAATGAGCTCAATGATGTGGCCGCATTTCAAAGTCCCCGATCAAGAGCCGCATTGAGGAACTGTGCTCTCCTCAAGTTATTCAAGATGCAAAAGATGAAGAAAGAGGTTCTTCTTCTCGAGTATATGATCGGTTTGTGGAACGAAGTAGAGCAAGGGTTCCAAATTGGGATGCATCTTCTTACCATTGAGTCGGAATATGTGTACTTCTTGACCAGCATCTCAAAGATAGGGGCCCCCGTTATTTTATCCAGACAGAGGGAACTTTCTGTGCCTTTAGAAGAGTACATGGAAAACCATTATGTCCCAGGATCAAGACTAGTGGGAGGTAGGATCACAATCAAAGACATCAAGGATCTACCCATTCGATCCATTCTATTTTCCATTATGATTATAGTGAGTAGTACCAGCTTGCACTTAGTTTCAAGATCACAGGTGGCCTATGGTTTACAGTTTCTGCAGCCAACTCTTTTTAACTGGAGTGCAGGGTTCCTTTAGAATGTGAAGGAACACATTTCGAGATGTAGAGCAGGGCAGCAGAAGAAATTCAGATATGGTTCATTTTTGGTTTCGTTCTTCCCAGAATGCATTCCTCAAATGAAACCTTAAATTGCATTAGTTGTAGGAGAACCACGTATGCAACGCTAGACTAGTTTATCTTTGAGGCTAGGAATAGAGTCAGAGTTCAGGTACACTAGTGAGTTCTTCGCTTGGCTGAGAAACCAATTAATAATGAGAGTAGACTTCCCATACGCCAGAGTGGATTTATGAGGGAGAATGGACCTAGTCCTTCCCTATGGGGTGGACCGGGATGTGTCAGGTAAGAAACCAAAAATATTTTTGTCAAGTGTTTTTTTATTTTAAAAATATATTATTTTTTGGGGGGTACTTAGAAGAGTTTTTAACAGACGTATCATTTTATTGTGCATATAGGGGAGCAACACATATGACAGAGATACCAGTACTGGGGAATTGCGGGGATGCTCATATAGTAGTATATCATGAGGTAGAGACAGGGGGTCTCCGAGAGGTTGAGACAAAACTCTATGGTCTCACGATGGGTGTAGAGACGCAAGACGTACCCTTGCACTTGTAGAGACACATAGTGGGATTCCCTGAGGGTATTAAATCCTGACTGAGATGAGTATCCCATGTGGTAGTGTTCTACTCAGAGCACAATGTGATGCGGGAAGACTAGGACCTCTCTGATAGTTTTTTTATAGTCTGTATGACAATGTTATGGGAACGATGACCCAATATTTCGCCCTTCTATGTACTTTTTTGATGTAATCAAACATTTTATGTCATTCCGTATATATATATATACATAACTGAGTTTTTATGATGCCAAATAATGTTTGAAAATAATGATGTCTTATTGTGATGCATTTAATTTACATGTGATGTATGATTTATTTCCTTTATGAAACCTCATCTATGTGCAAGATACTGATCCATGATGTAATTAGCTAACTAATCTGAATTTGTATTAATTTCTCTTGGTAAGTCTCTATATTCGATAAAATCAAACATTCTTTCAATACGATGAACTCGTAGATGGAGACGCAATAGGATAGGATTGTGAATAGTGTAGATTAGATTAAGTTGACAGGCCATAAGGTGAGAGTCTAGGTTAATGATGATATGAGATATACCTAGGGAGGAAGATTCGGTTAAAAGTTTGATCACATCATGATATTCTGCCATGTTTTTAGTTGTCTATCCTAAACAAATACCTCTTGAACTCACCAACTCGTCGGAGTGGTAAATGACCCAAGTTGCAGAAGAAATGTTATAGGTGTGTTGACTAGTGCCATCTACAAACCCGACAAAGATAGGAAAGGAAGATCTCATCTACACATGCAAACACAAGACACAATATGAGCGGCTAAGGAAAAACTCGTTCACGCAAGAAAAAGACACACAAAACTAAAAATACAATAGTGTACAAAGAACACATGCTAGATGTTCTATGCATAGAACTTCTTAAGGTAAATCTCGTTTCAGGGCTCACCCAGGGAGATTCCATCATAGTCAACTAGCTTGTAGGCGCCTCTATGTAAAACATGTTTCACAATGTAAGGACCATGCCATAGAGGTTCTAACTTGCATGTCCCTAAATTATCATGATCTTGATCGTAAATGAGGACTAGGTCTCCTTCTGCAAAAGTACGAGGATGGACAGATTTTTCGTATTGATTCTTGATTTACTTTTGATACGTCTCTTTAACGAGAGAGACATCGTAATGTTTTTCATCCAACCTATTCAGGTGTAAGAATTGTTCTTCTTCGACAGAAGTATGAGGTAGGAGTTCTACTTTCAGTTTCAACGAGGGAATTTTTCACTCGATCGATAAAGAAACTTCTATGCCATAGACTAACTGGAAAAGAGTGAATCCAGTATTAGTTTTCACTGAGGTACGGTAAGACTAGAGAAAAGATAAAAGTTGTAGATGAAAAGATGTATTATTTTCCTCTACCATACATTCAATTATGGTTTTAAGGACCTTGTTGATAGCTTCAACTTTTCCATTTGCTTGAGGATAGTACAGGGATGAGCTCTTATGGTGAAAACACAACTTGGAATGCAACTCACTCATCATCTGGTTTTGAAAGTGTGAACCATGACCAGTGACAATGGATTTTGGAACACCAAAGCAAGTGATGATGTGGTTGAAGAAGAAAAGAGTTGCAGTATGACCATCATTCAGAAAGGTAGGCATAGTCTCAACCCATTTTGTGAAGTAATCGACGACGACGATGGTCTAACCGTGCCCCCCGGTTAAGGTAGGCTTACACTACATGAAATCAATGCCCCATTTTCCAAAGGGACCGATGTCAATAATGGGATGTAGCGGAACAGGGTGGGTGCGTGCCTTTTTGTGAAAAACTTGGTAGGGTGGGCATTTTTTGACTGCCTCAATACAATCTTTGAATATAGAGGGCAAAAAGTAGTTGGCACACAAGATTTTCTGAGCTATAGCCATCCCAAAAAGGTGACTGCCACATGCTCCAAGGTGACACTCATTGAGAATGCATTCAGCCTCTTCATGATTCAAACATCGTCATAGGATAGTATCAATACCACAATGATTAAAAGTGTCATCGATGATAAGGTAGAAGTGTGAATGATGGTGAATACGACAACATTCTTCTCAAGAGATATCAGGCTGAAAATGTTGGGTATGGAGATAAACAAGGATATCTCCATACCAAGGACCGGACGTGCTAATGAGGAACAAAGTTTCATCAAGGAGAGAATCTTTGGGCTCAATATCATCGTCAGCATGGGGAAGGTTGTAGATAAGCTCCGCAAATGCCAAGTATTTTTTAGCTTTGGACTTAGCAAACTCGAGATCGAATTCCTGAACGATGATGATAAATTTGGAATATTTTCCTCCAAGAACTTGACATGTCAGAATATGATACATGGGGTTAGATTCCACGATAACTGTGGTGGTGCGTAGAAAAATGTAATGATGAAATATCTGGACATTGATGAAAGCTGCTAGAGAAAATTTTTCAACATGTGAATATCGGAGCTCTGGACTAGATAGACCTTTTCTCAAATAATATATCATGAAATAGTGGAAGTAGAGGCTGCTAAGTAAAGGATATAGTCCTTCATATAATTCATAGGATGCAACAGAGGTGTGTTGGTCAATGCATGCTTAAGAGAAGGAAAAGATCATTGAGTAGTTTCATCCCAGATGAAAGGGGTGTCTTTATGAAAAAATCGTATCAATCCTTTGGTAATATCAACGTAGTTACAAATGAGACAATGAATAAAGTTTTCTTTCCCCTGCAAACTTTGGAGTTGTGTCAAATTATTAGGTGGAGGTAAAGCAAGGATAGCCTTAATTTTTAAGGGATCCACCTGAATCCTGTCCTTGGAAACAATGAAGTTGAGGTGTTGACCTAATTTGACAACAAAGATACACTTAGTTGGGCTCAAATCAATGCGGTAGAACCGACATCGAAGAAAAATAGCTCATAGATGACCAAAATGGTCTGATCAACTGGATGAATGGGTAGGTAAATCGTCGAGGTAAGGTTTCGCAATATGTTTGATATCGTGGAAAGCATATGACATGGCCCATTGGAATGTAGAACCAATGTTTTTTAGGCCAAACAGTAGTTTATGTTAGGAGAAAGTTCCCCATGGGAAGATGAAGGTTGTCTTATGTTGATCAGCAGGTAAAATGTCAATCTGGTTGTACCCTGAGAAACCATCCATGAAAGAGAAAATCACACTACCTGTGCAATTATCAATGATCTGGTCGATGAAGGGCGTAGGGTAGTTTTCTTTCAGAAAATCCTTATTGAGGTCCCTATAATCAATGCAGAAACAAATGGTCCCTTGCTTCTTAGTGACCAAAACAATATTTGAAACCCATTCCGTCAAAGGGACAGGATAAATGAAGCCAAATTTCAACAATTTGTCAACTTCTGCCTTGATAGTCGTGGTATTCTTAGGATGGACCAGGCAGAGTTTCTATCGAATAGTTTTTACACTTGGGTAAGTTTTGATCTCATGCACAATGATCGATCCCTATAATTTCTTCATAGCTCCAAGCGAAGACATCGCAAAATTCTTTAAATAAAGCGGTATAAGAAACCACTTCCTTGGTCGAACAATTAGCGCCAATATTAATATTTTCCACAACACCTTCCTTGATCGAAATGTCAATAATGACTGTAGAGGTAATGTTGCTTAAATTCCCCTCAGAAATAGTATCTTGTGTAAGTATGGGTGATTGTGGAAATTAGACAACATTGGGGGGGAAGATAGAGTGTATTTCTTCCTATATTTCTTCAAGAGGTGGAAGAAAAGAGGATCGATGATGGTTATCATCCCAAGGTACGTCATCAATGCTAAGTGTTTCCATAATAGATTCCTTGGATAGAAAGATTTGAGAAATGTAGTCAAAGGCAGACGTCAAGGAATTCAACCAAGATGGCATCGAGTAAGTGTCGAGTGCCAAGATATGTTGGTCATATGAGGAGGGAGAGGATGATTGAATAGAAATGTATGAAACCTCAGTTGGACTAAGTGGCATGGTGTCACCTAGTGCAAATAACTCAAGAGGACTGGGTACAATCCAGGGATCATGTGATTCCAAAAATTGATAAGTCTTAGTCGAAATCATATTGATTATGGAAATATGATGCGTGGTAGGAGGGAGTGGTGCAAGGAAGGTACCAATAAGGGTGGAATGTTTTAAAAATCCTACACCAACACTTTCATACGTGATCTTGTGATATCCTAAGAAAAGAATATTGTTGGTAGAGGGAGCATGAGCATCAGGTGTACAAAAATCTAACTGATCGATAGTGGCAATTTTTCCCTGATGAGGAAATTGTACACATCGAAACACTAATGAAGAAATGAAATTCATAGAATAAAACCAACTTCTTCCTATTAATAAGTTGTAATCGAGGGGAGAATAGACTGCCTCGACATAAACAAAGACGATTTTGCCGCCCAACTTGACGGATAGGGACTGCAAAAGATTGTGAGGATGAAAACCTCGCCCATCGAATGGGAACAACATCATTGGGGATTTGTTAAGTGCAGTTGATTTTAAGCCTTTCCAACAAGATAAAGACATGACATAAGTAAAGGATCCCTCATCCAAGATAGTGCAGTGAATTTGTTGATTGTGAACAACAACATCAATTTGAAAAGGATGTTGGTGAGAGAGTCGAGAGGTAAAATTGTCCAGGTTAAACATGATATTCTTGGACGAATCAGGATAAAAAGTGACAATAGAAGCCAAGAGCATTCTACGTTGAATTGGGAAGTGTTGTAGAACTTCTAACGTAGACATAGCACATGGTGCTTGAGCCAAATCTTCAACAATGTTTCAGTTCTGGGCAACACGTGAACTAGGATTAAAAGTAGATTTACAGACAATGCTCGTAGGAGGGCATAATATAGAGTTGAACATAGGTTTCTTGATCTAAAGGGATCCAGATGAAGGACTAACAGATGTAGGACTAATAGAGGGTGGTGATGGATCCGATAAAGTACCATTAGTGACATTTCCTTTGTTAGATTTAATTGGCATGTCGTAGGTTGTAGAGCGAGTGGTTAAATCAATTTTGTTAAATAGGTAAATATGGGCGCTTATCGATGCTTCATCATGAGAAGGGTGGTTGGAACTTTCCCCTAGAGAGGGGGTTTGAGAAACCATAGATTGTTGCTGAGGAAAAGGATGAGTAAGAACGATAGGTTGGGAATTCCCCTTAAAACGTTTTTCCACTTCATCGCAATGTGGATAGTCTCAAGTGTAGGGATCGTCACCGCAAATAACACATCTGAATTTTGGATTTTTTTGTGGATGCTTTTTGGTAGCAGGTGGTGAGTTTTGAAGTTTGGGTTGTTTGTTGTTATTATTCTTCTTGGGTTTGTTCTTTGTCTTTTTCTTACCTCCAGATTGTTGTGAAGGGGAAAATTGAATTGCATTCACCTCAGAGATTTGAGTTTGGGGGAGGGATATGAGAGTGCAGTCGAATTTGGAGTGGGTTTCGAAGAAACTCGATTTTCCATTCCAGTTGACTGGGAAGCAGATTGGTTTTTGATGGAGTTGATAACTCCATCCGCATGTGACATTAATGATGGTTTAGATGGATCAGTAGTTTCACGGGTAGCATTTGTGATCAACTCATACAAAGTACTAGATTGTGAATAGGCCAAATCTAAGTATTGAGCTCGAGCAATGGCCTCTTCCTCGGTGACTACGCCACCCATGGAGACATCACGAACAATCAGGGGTAATAGTGATTTAGTAAACCATTTTGCCAACAACTCGTCAGGAATGATTTCTTTGATCAACCTTCGTTGTCATATCCACTCATGAATATGATCGGAGATATGCATGGAGTTAGTCTAACGAAGGGAGTTCAAGATTTCGGTACCCATCTTGTATCGAATGGGTAGTTTAAAGTGTGTGAGAAAGGACATAACAAGGGAGTTGAAATCTTGGAACAAACAACGTGGAAGTTAAATATACCACTTGGCTATTGAGCCTGTAAGCGTTCACTGAAAAAGACGTAAACATATAGAATCGTCCATTAAGGAGTTTGATGAACACCATAAATGGAAAGTCATCACATGATTGTTCGAGTCTTCACCATTTTTACTGTCAAATTTTGGAATAGTGGAAGGCAATTTAGTAGGGATCACTAGCCAAAAAGGATAATGCAATATAGGATCATTGGTCAACCGAGACAAGTCTGGGAGATCCAGAATCACGATAAATGGTAGTTGTTGGTTAACTTGGGGATGATACTGGTGTAGCATAGGGACACCAGTAGGACCGTAAATTGGGTTAGGTGGGTAATTGTATCCAATAGGTCCTCCTACATACGGTTGTTTTTTACCAGAATAAACATGATTTGATTATGGCTAAGAAACATGTGAAAATGGAGGATAACATGATGGGTTCTGAGGATTATAAGTCGGTTGATGAGTTTTCCCATAAGGGGGATAAACAATTTTTCCATAACAAAGATAAGGTTGTTGTTGTCCTTGAGGATGTTTCCCCCAAGGGAATAGCAGATTTCCCAGAAAAGTAATGTGCTAAGGATTTTGTGTCACATTCTATCCATACAATGGGTTAGGGACTCCAGTTTGAGATTTCCCCGCAAGATGAGATTGTGTCCCCATTTGAGTTTGACACCCAAATGGAGGTTTCCCCCCAGCGTAAGGTTGAGCACCCAGAGGGAATTGGAAACCAGAAGTGAAAGAATGACTCGAGGCTCCAACTGGATTAGAGCCACCAAGACCAACTCCTCCAAATAAAGGTGTAGGGATAGAACCTCCGGGTGTAACCTGGGTAGTTTTGGTAATGGAAGGATTCAAAGCTATGTACCCAAGTGGAACTAATGAATTTGGTCTAAGTGTTGATCCAATCGGATCCTAGGATGGGGTCGCATTTCCTGTGGGGATTGTGGCAACGTGCGGGACCATAGTGGAATGGGACATATGGAGAGAAATGGTTGAGTGAGGACCAACTAACTGTGTGGATGACATGATGGTGGAACTCCTGGGTGTACCATAAAAGTTTTCTAATAGTATTGTGTAAGTAGCAGATGTTTTAGGCAGTTGGGATACGATAGGTATATCAGAACCTACCCCCGAGCCAAAAAGATCCCGTACTGTGAGAGGTGGGTTTCTAAATATGTCAGTAGTCTAAAAGGGATTCTCACCTTCAGGGCCTATGAGGGGTCCCATCGGTATTCCAGAAGTATTAGCAACAAGTTATTCAGATGAATTTAGTCGGAGAATATGTATCTCATAAATGTGAGGAAGTTGAAAAGACTCTGGAGAATCATAAATTCATAAATGTTCTAAAGAGTCAGTTCTTTCCACTTGTGAAGTGATGGTGTCATGAACCTCACTCTACTGAGGAGAGCCCTTTGGAGGACCATTAGGCAAAGGTTGATAACCCTCGGGATCTTCAGGGGGTATCCCTTGCATTCTGCATGAACGACTTAGAGGAATATTTCCCAAATCAAATACTTTACGGAAAAAATATATGGCCAACTAATGAAAAGAAACAACGTACACTAATAAAATCTAGGAATCAAACCAAGCAAACAACACCTTGTCTCGATGGTCGTACTAGTTGGTGATGAAATCCAACGTCGTGTAACCAAGTCAAGGAGGGGCTAGGATATGAGTGGGTGGAACAGTTACAATGGTGACCTGCTTAACGGACTTACTCCTTGGTGCAAGATTTGATGCAGTAATTGTGGATTTACCCTCCAAGGATCCCAAGTGAGTTTGACCACCGTCTATTCTAGGCACAACGAAGACTTCCCTTCACAATCACCTTGTGTAAGAACCTAAACATTATGGCTACTAAGGATACTAACTCAAAGTCATCCCCTGGGCGGGTACAGTTGACAGTCTAGTCTAAACATATGGGCAGGATAATAAGTTTTAAATCCTTCAAGAGAACTGAGGGCAAGTGGACCGATAGAACTCCAAAGGACCCCGAACAGATTTTGAATTCACGAAGAACCAAGACCAAATGAAGATAGTTGAACCTCAAGAAGAAACCTCAATATACTATCTGACTACTACGAGCAGTTGAACCATGGAGGGATAATATTCATAACTCTCCCAAATATGACCTCATCTATAACCCCTGTGTGAGAGGGGGATCCCAGAAATCCTATACGAAAATTGGATTTTATCTCTGTATCGTGATATGCTAATGTTTTTTTTTAATGCTTTGGAGAGTTGTACTAACAACCTAATCCAAAGCACTAATGCTAGTCTAATGTTGGTGGAATATTCTAAAAACAAAATTTATAGATCAATTTTAATTAGCATTGATTTTGCAGTTGTTCTTTACTCAGGGGTGTATGAAAGTGAAATTGATGATATTATGACTCAATTCCCAAATAATGCACAAGAAATGATAAGCAGTCTTTTCTTTCAATGAATGTCTATTTAAGGGAAGGAGAAGGAAGTTTCCTTTCACTGTGAAACACTAAGATGCAATAACCTCATGCAACTATTTCTCAATCAAGAATCCAATATGATGCTAAAATATTCAGAAATTCATTCTAATATCCAAAAAACCAACCATGAAAATATATCATTTTGTTTATATGTGAATGATAATCAACTTGATGTAAAGCTTCCTATATCAATCAAACTTCAAGATATGTTATATTTAGACAATCAGAAGAAAACTTCATATAAACAAAACACACTCTCATTATGATCAAATAAGAAACACAAAGAAAACCAAATTCAAAAAGAAAACCAAAAATCTCAAAGCAGAAGAAAATGCCTGAAAAAATGACCTCAAATATCAAATGGAATGGTGTACAGATCTTTGAATTCCCTTAACAAATGTCATTCAATCATATAAGTGAGAAAGCAGTGGTTCAACTCCAAATCGCAGAAAGAAAGAATGACTCAAAGTAAGGAAAAAAGGTCAAAAATCCAAACAAAATATAATCAATTCTCATAAATCAACAGGTTGTTTCCCAAAACAGGGACACACTGTGATGGTAGTAATATTGAGCAGGTGAAATCAATAAAAAAGGACTCAAAGATCAACTCCCCATAAGGTTTTTACAGGAAAAAGACCAACGCTTTGGTATCAAGGGCAACAGAGCATTGCAATGCTCCGTGGGAGGCTGCAAGGGAGTTTCAGCGCTCTAGTAATAGGGGTAGGGGAGCATTGGGCTCTTAGAAGGCCAAAATTTTTCCCTAAACTAAAAAAACCTCAAGAAAACCAGAAATTGAGTGTGTATAGAATGAAAAGACCCAACAACACATCTAAGAATTAGAGACACAACATGAATAATATCTAAAAGTGATAAAAGGACAAAAACAAAACCAACGAAGAAAATGACAACTAAAATCTTCGTTCCCTAGTGGATTCACTAATTTCTGTTATAGGAGAATCCCCCTGCAGACAAGTGGATTTCCTCTTGGATACTAGACCCCAACAACCAGGACACAAAGGTGCAAATACTGAACACTGAAACTCCTTCTAATGAAGCTAAACTTGTCAAGGAATAAGAAGAAAGGAATATAAATACCTTTAATAAAATTGGTCCTTGCTTGATCCAGGCTGATCTTGATCTCGAAGTCTTTTAGAAGGTACTGCAATCGAAGGAACAACAACGACAAAACATACTTCCTATTCTTACCATGATTAGCCTCGAAATAGATCTATAAAAAATAAATAATTCATGAAACATACTCAAATTTGAAGGAAACAGGCTAAGCACCTATATATATTAATGAAAACAAAGCAAAGTGCTTACAACCATAGATGTAGATGCAACAAATTCACTAAGATCTCTTTGTCTAGACCCTTGCTGAAAAGTTCCAGGATCAGAATGACTGTAAATTTCACTGATAAATATCCTTGATGAGATCATAGGTTTGATTCCTCGCATGTCTCTCTCTTTCACCATGGAGAGGCCTCCTTATATAGGCTTGGAGAGGCCTAACCATATTAGAGATTCTTGGGATAGGATGAGGATATTTCTCCATCAGTTTTGTATCCTCCCTAAGACATAGCCTTGACCTCAGATTCAAATCCAACTAACTCAAGGGATGAGGGGGATTTATCCCTGATTTTCCTCAACAGTCCAAAATTTTCTCAAACAGGTTATTGCCCCCTCAAAATGGGGCACAGAGTGTCTCAACTCTCCCCCAAAGGAGGGCAGTGAGTGCTGGCAGTCGTTGATAGTGGGTAGGGGAGCGTTGGCCTCCAGAAATGACTTTTGAGTGGTTTTTTCCATGGTAAAATCTTTGTACTCCTTGTCAAGTGATTTCTCCTTCTTAAACTAGTCTTTGAGGGTGTCTTAAGTGTTCTTGTAATGTCGTTCATGACACAACATAGTCAATATGACAGTATGATGTTTGCAACACTTGTGACAACTTATGGCTAAAATGCGACACTGGTAATGACAACAATAGGTCATCATTGGAGTGAGTAATTTTCATGTGTAATAGATAGTGTCTCCAAACCTTCAAGGCATATACAATGGCTAACAACTCCAAATCGTGTGTCACATAGTTCTCCTCATGCCTTCTCAGTTTCCTTGAGATGTAAGCGATCATTGTACCATCTTGCATCAAGACTCTTCCTAAGCCTTCCTTGGATACGTAACTGCATACCAAGAATTCTACGTCCATGTCAGGGAACTTTAGTATCGATATTGTTGTCAACAGATCCTTGAGCCTTTTTAATGATTCTGCGCATTTCTCAGGCCAAACAAATTTCATGTTCTTCTTCTGCAATTCTCTGATTGAATTTGCTATCTTCGAAAATCCCTTGATGAATCGTCGATAGTATCCTACTAAACCCAAGAAGCTATGCATTTCTGGGACATTTGTTGGCACATGCCATTCCATAATAACTTTGACCTTTGTTGGATCCAAGGCGATACCTTCATCGGAGATGATATGCCCTAAGTAATGAATCTTCGATTGATAAAACGAGCATTTGGAAAATTTCCCATACAATTTGTTCTCTCACAGACATTGTAGTACCAGACACAAGTGTTCATCATGCTCCTCCATTTTCCGAGAGTAAATCAAAATATCATCAACGAATACTTGGATGAACTTGTCCAAGTACTCATGGAACACCCTATTCATCAAACTCATAAATACCCCTGGGGCGTTTGTTAGTAAAAATGGTAAAATAGTAAACCCATAATGTCCAAACCTAGTCTTAAAAGCGATCTTAGGGATGTCATCCTCCTTGATATGTAACTGGTGATACCCTGATCTCAAGTCGATCTTAGAAAACACCGTTGCACCATTCATATGATAAAACAGATCATCAATCCTTGGAAACAGATACTAATTCTTGATCATTGCCTTATTCAATTGACGATAGTCAATGCAGAGTCTCCAGTACCCATCCTTCTTTCATATGAAAATAACAGGTGCACCCCATTGTGACAAACTTGGACGTATAAGTCCTAGGTCCAACAACTCCTTCAGTTTCATTCTCAACTCCTGTAACTCTGGGGTCGACATCTAATAAGGCATTCTAGCTATAGGTTCAGTCCCAAGTTTTAGGTCTATGGTAAACTCCAATTTCCTCTCCGGCGACATCCTAGGTAACTCTTTCGGGAAGACCTCTACAAACTCTCTCATGAATGGAAGGTGTTCTAGAACTTCCACTACTCCCTTTTCATTTAACATAAGGATTGTATAAATCTTACACCCCTTACACATGCTCTTCCGTATTTGCAAGGAACAGTTGAACCTCAGGGAAACTCCCTGGTTCTGACCTACAATCACACCTCTTTGTCCCTTGTCATCGACCAAGCTCAACCATTTCGTCTTACAGTTGAGTATCGCTGACGGAAATGCCTCCCCAACCTCACAACCCATAGGTCGAAAGGTCGGCGTGCTCACAGGATCTTTTCTTCTTACTGGCTCGAAGAACTCCAAACGGTTTCTTTATTTCCCTATTGGGAAATCTACACCCACAACAACTCTCACGGGATCCCCTCTTCACACTCGGGAGATCGGACTTCGCAACTTCACGATGTCAATGGTCAAGCATTGGTCTCTTGAATCCCCGAAACCTCACAACTAGTCAACGCTGACCTTTTTCTTTCCCCTTCGGGACTTTCCCTATCGCGATTTCAGTATTCGCGATGTCAGACAACTTGTTTTCCTGATTCCTGATTCCCGATATGCCGAAACTCTGACTCATGCATGAGGTTGACCTTTCAACGGTCCATCACTTCATCGACATTTCAGAGTTCACAATATCACGAATCCTAATGAATATTTTTCGAGACTTCTCGCTGTGAAACTCTGATAAGGTATGCCACCTGTCCACCTCATAGACCCTTGTGGCCCCACACTATTCTATTAGCTATCAGGATATCACGTATCCTGATTTCGCTATTCCTGTTGTCAATTTCACGGATCTACCACCCACAAAAACCCGATATAGAAATCCACGGGTAGATCCGATATCCCTTGTGGCTCAGATCAACGGTTTTACCCCTCCTGAGCTTTGACCCCTTCGACGCTTCTTTCTATAACCTCCCTGCTCCTTCTTGGGATTTGACGTCTCACGGAATTTCAGGAAATCTCCTTAGAGAATTCTGATCATCCATCCTTCCTTGACGATGTGAGAGAATGACCAACTATTCCTCCGCAGAACTTGTCCACCTCCATGCAAACTTGCGACGCCTTCATAATTCTTCCAGTCGCAACTTCCTTTGCGTTGTTCTTTAACAACTTTGAAGGCCTTATCCTTCTTGAGATTTTATTATAACTTTGAGTCTTATCGAAGACTCCTGCATGAACTCCTTGGAGCAACCTTCAGACACTTCCCAGTGCTGAATTTCCTTCGACCCTGTGCACACCTGCAGCAGCAGTCTCCAACACTCGGTTCAGATTCGCAACTCTGAGCCTTAGCTTGGCCTATGCACTCCTTGCATGGCTTCGGTGCCAAACCTGCACTTTCAAGCGAATGAGAACAAAAGTGACTCTATCTAAGCCCTCTGTCAATGCACTCCTTTCGGACAATTCGACTGCACTCCTTACAGGAATCCTTGTTCAGATAGAGAAACAATTGAAACTCATTCCTTCTTCCTTTCAGACTTCAACTCAAACATGAAATCATATACACAGCATATAAAGAAAATGTTCAACAGGAAGAAAACATTCATGAGCATATTATTCCACATCAGTACATAGAGAACAAACACAAACCATGAATTTGAATCAACCTTTTTCTATTAATCCAAATATCTGTACATGGGTGTTCTTACATAGATCTCTACTTCTCCTATTCTCCAATGCTTCATAATTATCTTTCAATGCACAATGAGGGTGTCTATATCCCGTTTCCCTCTTGCTCTCTAAAATTGTCTAATCTAGAATTAAATTCTATCTACCTGCATTAACTACTTTAAATGCCTTCTACCTACTAAGGATGAGAGCAATCGCTCAAGGTCCATTTACATTATCCAAGTGCGCTTCATCAAATTGCTACATTTATGTTTGCGCAACAACTTCAAGGAAATTTCAAAATTTGTGCTGGCACTCGTCTAGCTGCCCTTCGCTTCCGCGCTGGCTCGCTTGATGTTGGCGATGCTCATGCATCATACTTCCTCACTTGAAAATTTTCATGGGCTCCTATCCATGAGATCCCACATGGTTTGTCCATGCTTCTATATCTTTGCCTTACTCTCCCAGCTGGCATCTTCAACTGGATGGTTCTTCCATTTGACCAGATACTCTAAGTTTTTCTTCTGCCTGGTCTTCTTACTCACTCTTTTGTCCAGTATGCATTCCATCTGTGGCTTATCTGCAACTGGCATCTGCTTTGTCTAATGGACCACTGGCTGCTCATCTCCAGTCTTTGTTTCCTCAGCTCTATATGGGTACAAATCCGAGATATTGAATATCGGAGAAATTCCGATCCCATTGGGTAATTCAATCTCGTAAGTGTTTTCCCCAAAATTCCTCAAGACCCTACATGGCCCGATTTTCTTCATCTTCATCTTATTATATGTTCCCCTCGGGAACCTTTCTTTCCTCAAGTGTTCCAGAACCAAGTCATCAACCTCAAACTGAATTTGTCTTCTATGCTGATCGGCTCTACGCTTGTACTCCTGGCTTGAATTCTGTAATCGCTCCTTCACTTGGCTATGAAGTTCCTTCATCGCCTCTAAGAATTCTTCTACACTAGAACTCCTAGTCGCAGTCTGTTCTGAATCCCTTAGCTCATAAATTCCTCTTGGCTACATGCCATAAACAATCTGAAATGGACTCTGCCCTATGCTCCTGTTAACCAAGTCATTATACACAAACTCTGCCTGTGGTAATATGGTGTCCCACTGGCTATGGTGTTCTATCACCAAGCTTCTCAACAAGTCTCCTAGACTCTTGTTTACCACTTATGTCTGTCCATCCATCTGAGGATGATAAGATGAACTAAAAAACAAGTTAGTTCCCAGCTTCTTCCATAAGATCCTCCAAAAATTCCCTATGAATTTAGTGTCTCAATCCAAAACTATGCTTCTCGATAATCCATGAAGTCGAATGACCTCTTTGAAAAACAGATTCGCAATACGAGTTGCGTCACTAGTTTTCTGACATGGAATGAAGTGTGTCATCTTGGAAAATATATCCACCACCACAAAGATTGAATCACAACCTCTTTGTGTTCTTGGAAACCCCAATACAAAATTCATGCTAACTGCATACCACGGCCTCTCTGGTATGGGCAATGGTTGATAAAACCATGCATTCTATTTCCTTCCCTTTGAATGATGGAAAATTCTGCATCTGTCCATGAATCTCTTGACATCTGCTCACATTCCCAGCAAAAAATATGACTCATTCATCTTTGCAAACATCTTTTCATGACCAAAGTGCCTTGCCAATCCTCCACTGTGTTTCTCTTTTAGCAAGTTCTCCCTCATGGAGTATTTTGGAATACACAGTTGATTGCCCCTGAACAACAATCCTTCTTGGATCATGTAGTCTATCCATTGGCTCCTATCCCTAAGAATTGGATTCTCAGCTACTTCATACACCTCCTTAAAATCTGGATCATCAGCGTACATGTCCCTGAGATCATCAAAACTGAACGTTTTGACTTTGAACTCCTACAACAACAAACACTTCCTGCTCAAAGCATTAGAAAATTTGTTAGCAGCATCAAAAATATGCTTTATCACAAAAGTGAAATTTTGGATATACTCAACCCATTTGACACGTCTCTGATTCAACTTCTCCTATTGAGTCACAAACTGCAATGCATGATTGTCACTGTATAAGACAAACTCCTTCGGGATCAAGTAATGCCTCCATTTCTTCAATGCCTGAATGATAGCATAAAACTCCTTATCATAAGTGGAGTACCTCACTTTCGCCTCATTCAGCTTCTCGCTGAAATACTCTATCAGCCTATCTTCTTGACTCAAGACTACCCCAATTGCAAATCTGCTTGCATCACATTTCACTTGAAATGTTTTTTCGGAAATTCGACAACACCAGAACTGGTTGTTCTGTAATGTTCCTCTTCAACAGATTGAAACTCTTTTCAGCCTCTTCATTCTAGTGAAAATACTTGTGTCTCTTCTTCATTGTATCCATCATTGTTGTGTTAATTCCACTGAAATTCCTGATGAACTTCCAGTAGAAACTATCGAATCCGTGAAAACTTCGCACCTCAAAGATATTCTTCGGTGATGGCCAATTCTGGATTACTAGCACCTTATCTGGATCCATCCTCAACTCATTTGCTGAAATAAAAATCCCCAAGTAAATGAGCTTTCTCTTCATGAATGAGGAATTCTTCATGTTTATCAACAACTTCTCCTGCTGTAGTTTCTACATCACTGTAGCCAAATGCTTCAGATGCTCTGCCACTGTCTTACTGTAGATCAGTATGTCATCTAAATATACAATGACAAATTTCCCGATGAACTCCCTGAGGACTTCGTTCATCAACCTCATTAAGGTACTCGGCGCATTTGTTAAGCCAAACAGCATAACAAGCCATTCATACAAACCCTCATTTGTTTTGAATGTTGTCTTCCACTCATCACCTTTTCTCATGCAGATCTAGTGATAATCGCTTTTCAAATCAATTTTTGAAAAATATTTTTCCCCACTCAAGCAATCCATCAGATCATTTATCCTCAGCAATGGAAATCTATACCTGATGGTTATCTTATTGATCACCCTCGATTCAATACACATCCTCTAGCCTTCGTCTTTCTTCGGACTGAGTACTGTTGGAACAACACATGGACTCAAGATTTCCCTAACCAAACCTTTGTCCAACAACTCTTGGACTTGCCTTTTAACCTCCTCATTCTCCCGTGGTGTCAATCTGTATGCATCTTTGTGTGGCAAACTGGCTCCTAGTATGAGATCAATATGATGACTCACACTCTTGATCGGTGGCAATGAACGAGGTAATCCGTCCACTACAATGTCAGTGAACTCTTCCAACAGTTTCTGAACTTCTTCTGGTAAATCATCCACCCTTGTGCTAGTCAACACAATCCTTAGTTTTCTGACCACAATGAACTGTGGATCCTCCTTCTTCTTAACCTATGTAAGAAGTTCCTTCCCACTCATGAGAAGTACAATGTTTCTTACTTTCGGCTTCACCTCCTCATCTTTGATTGGAAGAAACATGTGTGTCCTCCCATTTTTCTCCATGGTGTATGTGTTCATTCTCCAACCATGAATCACATTTCTGTCATATTGCCATGGTCTACCCAACAATACATGACAAACATCCATAGGAATGACATCACACATATCTTATCATTATATCCTCCTATCTTGAATTCAACTAAGCATTGTTTAGTGAGAGTTACCTGATGTCCTTTTTGTAGCCATGAAACTCTGTATGGGCTTGGATGATCAGTCGTCTCCAGCTCCAGCTTCTCTACCATCTCTGTAAAAATGAGATTATCCATGCTACCACTGTCTACAATGATCTTGCATACCCTGTCCTTGGTCTTGCAAGAAATCCTGAAAAGTCTGGTCCTTTGGACGAAACTTTGCACCTCCTTCTCGGGTGTCAAAAGGAATTTTCGCATCATCAGCGATATTCCACCTTCAGCATCTTCTCCCTCAACATCTTGCCTCTGTGCTTTGGTGATGTGAGTTCTCTAGTTTCCTTCTTCTTATTTGGACACTTGTAAGACTTGTGCCCATTCTTTCCACATGTGAAGCATGTGATTACTCCACCTCTTCCTCTTCCTCTACCTCTAGTACAAGGAAAAGTGTTGTTGTTGGCATAATCTCCTCTCGGCTCATTATGATGTCCTCTCTGTTCAACATATGGCCCTCTTTGTGAGGTTCCACCTCTCTCAGTTCGAGTCTGAGGTTTCTTCAAGTCCTGTTTGGGCTTCTGGTATTTATCCTGGGCAACTAATTTGCCTCTGGGCTGACTTCTTCCTCGACCCCTTTGACTTTGCTTTCGACTCAGCTTCTCTTCAGCTTTTAGAGCTATCTGATAAGCATATTCCACCGTTCGGATGGTTAACATGATCATATCATCCTAGATATCATATCTCAGGCCATTCATATATCTGGAAACCTTTTCATCATCACTCTCCCGATGACCTGCCCTCATGTTCAGCTTGTAGAATTCTTCAGTGTATTCTTTCACTGTCATCAGCTTTTGTCTCAGGTTTTGCATCCTCCTAAACAGAGTAATTTGATAATCCCTGGGGATGAATTTCACCTTCATCTTCGTGATCATTCTGTCCCATCTCTTGATCTTCTACTTGCCCTTGCAGCATCTGTTAGCTTGTAGTTCATCCCACCACAATGTTGCATGTCCTTTTAATCTTGTGACAGCATGCTTGACTTTCTTGTCCTCCTCGACATCTTCATAGTCGAATTATGTGTCTAGAGCTCTAATCTAGTCTAGAAGCTCCTCTGCGTCCAAGTTCCCCTCATAAATTGGAATATCCATCTTTGGTCTTGCACCCATCCTTGCAATAGCTTTGATCAAATGTTCGTTTGATGCATCTTCAGCTGCAACTTCCTCTTCATGTTCAACCTCATCTTCACTTTCGGAATCACTGAGATCCCCCGCACCGACTGTGTGTCTTTGCATTGTCTCCATGTCTTCAAGTCTAGCTCATAGATCATGCATCTCTCTCTCCATAGATGGATATGTCATCGGCCTGCCTTTTCTTCTCGGAATTCCCCTATCCTCTGGTGGATCAGGTGTTTGCATCTCCCTTCTCCTTGGCGACATGGTGAAATCTCTCTTCTGTGCTACAGAAAACAAAGAACCTTTCTGTGCTCTGATACCAAACTGACGACAACACCTCCCCAACCTCACAAACCACAGGTCGGAAGGTTGGCATCCTCACAGGATCTTTTCTTCTTACTAGCCTGAAGAACTCCAAATGGTTCTTCTATTTCCCTATCGGGAAATATGCACCCACAACAACTCTCATGGGATCCCCTCTTCACACTCGGGAGATCGGACTTCACGACTTCGTGATGTCAATGGTCGAGCGTTGGTTTCTTGAATCCCCAAAACTCGACAACCAGTCAACGCTAACCTTTTTCTTTCCCCTTCGAGACTTTCCCTATCACGATTTCGACATTCACGATGTCATACAACTTGTTTTCCCGATTCCCGATTCCTGATATGCCGAAACTCCAACTCACGCACGAGGTTGACCTTTCAACGATCCGTCCCTTCATCGGCATTTCAGAGTTCAAAATATCATGAATCCTAATGCATATGTTTTGGGACTTCTCACTGTGAAACCCTGATAAGGTATGCCACCTGTCCACCTCACGGACCCTTGTGGCCCCACACTATTCTATTAGCTGTCGGGATATTGCGTATCACGATTTTGCGATTCCCATTGTTAAGTTCACGGAGCTACCACCCGTGAAAATCCGATATGGAAATCCACGGGTAGATCCGATGGCCCTTGTGGCTCGGATCAACGGTTTTACCCCTCCTGAGCTTTGACCCCTTCGACACATCTTGCCGTAACCTCCCTGCTCCTTCTTGGGATCTAAGGACTCACAGAATTTTGGGAAATCTCCTCAGACAATTTTGACCGTCCATCCTTCCTCGATGATGTGAGAGAATGACCAAGTATTCCTCCATGGAACTCGTCCACCTGCATGCAAACTTGCAACGCCTTCCCAATTCTTCTAGTCGCAACTTCCTTTGTGCTATTCTTCAACAATTTCAAAGGCCTTATCCTTCCTGAGCTTTTCTTATAACTTTGAGTCTTATCGAAGACTCCTGCACGCACTCCCTTCGACAACCATCAGACACTTCCCGGTGATGAATTTACTTCAACCCTACGCACACCTGCAATAGCAGTCTCCAACACTCAGCTCAGATTCGCAACTTTGAGGCTTAGCTTGGCCTGCGCACTCCTTGCATGGCTCTAGTACCAAACCTGCACTTCCGAGCGAATGAGAACAAAAGTGACTCTATCTGAGCCCTTTTTCAATGCACTCCTTGTGGACAATTCGACTGCACTCCTTGCAGGAATCCTTGTTCAGATAGAGAAATAATTGAAACTCATTCCTTCTTCCTTTCAGAATTCAACTCAAACTTGAAATCATATACACAACATATAAAGAAATTGTACAACAGGAAGCAAACATTCATGAGCATATCATTCCACATCAATACACAGAGAACAAACACAAACCATGAATTTGAATCAACCTTTTTCTATTAATCCAAATATCTGTACATGGGTGTTCTTACACAGCTCTCTGCTTCTCCTATGCTCCAGTGCTTCATAACTATATTACAATGCACAATGAGGGTGTCTATATTCCATTTCCCTCTTACTCTCTAAAACTGTCTAATCTAGAATTAAATTCTATCTACCTGCATTAACTACTTTAAATGCCTTCTACCTACTAAGGACGAGAGCAATCACTTAAGGTCTGTTTACATTATACAAGTGCGCTTCATTAAATTGCTACATTTATGTTCGCACAACAACTTCAAGGAAATTTCAAAATTTGTGCTGGCACTCATCCAGTTGCCCTTCGCTTTTGCGCTAGCTCGCTTGATGTTGGCGATGCTCTTGCATCAATCGCCGCATGCGATTCCAACTAGTCTGTACTGATCACGACGTCATAAGATCCTAAGATCGTGATGTACATGCTGGCCCTATTGACAAACTCTCACGGGTTAAGGATATAACCCATAACCTTCCCTCCAACCTTTAGTTTGTCTCTCGAAGCCATATCTACAAAGCTAAACTCATCCTGTTCGACTGCCTTTACCTTAATCCTTTTTATCACTGCACCAGAAATGAAACTCTCAGTAGCACCGAGATCTATCAAGATACTAAGGGTCTGGTCAACGACGGTACCTGACGTCTCGAGCACAGTCGACTGGTGCTCTTCCTAGTGGTTATTCACCGTTGCATGAATTTGATGGGCTTGCCCAAATCTCCCACAGTAGTGGATCCGACTGATCTAGATGCTCTAGTCCTTTCCACTGGGCAGTTGTGCTGGTAGTGTGGCTCCTCACATGTCCAACACCCCTTCTTCGGTCTAGTACTCCTGGTATCTGTAGTAGGGATGATTTTAAGGATGAAAATTTATTTTAAAATGTAGAAACCTTGGCGAATTTTATTAATCGTTCATACGCCAACTATAAATGTTTGTCAATATTTTTATAAAAGTATTCAAATTTCTAAGGATTTTATATAGTTTGTATAAAATTTTGGTGATTTTAAAGGTAAAATAATTTTATCCTATAGAATTTGGGTGAATCAATTTTAGAATGGTGAATCTTTTTTGGGGAAAAACCATGGAAAATTATCCCATGAGAAAAATTTAGGCACTAAAATCATCCTTTGGTCTCGAAGTAGAAGCCAAAGACCCACCTGCCTGGAATCTTGGTCTGTTCTACTGAACATGCCTAAATTGGTGTTGTTGTGGTCGACATTGTTGTTGATGTTATGGTCCCCGGTAAGGAGTCTATTGTTGGGGCACTGGTCATCGAGGTACAGTGAAAGTGGATCCTCTCTAGAAGCAATGATATCCTGGCGTATGTCTGGCTGGTATGTGACGCTATTGTGCATCATATGACACCTTCCCTTCTCGTATTGCTGGAGTCATGGTCTGACCCCCACTAATAATATTCTCCTCTACTATGAGGGCCTTCTGGATAACATCATGCAAGGTTTGAGGCATCAGAATCCTAACCTTCGCATGTATTATAACATTAAGGCCAAACAAGAACCTGTTGACCTTTAGTTTCTTAGTATTAAGGTGCAGAGCATACTGAAGAAACTCCATAAAATGGGCCTCATACTCGGGCACCGTACGACCACCCTATCGTAAGGCATTGAAATTTTTGAGATGATGCTCAATGAATTCCTCTGATAGGTACCTCTCTCGGAACCATTCCTTGAATAGTTCCCATGACACGTCTTTGACGACCATGTTCATTTGTGGCAGGAGTGTTTTCCACCATAGAAGAGCGCTCCCCTTCAGTTGAAAGACCTCCATGTGGACCTTCATGTTGGAGGTATAGTCGTGAAGTGGAAAACACATCATCATATTCTCCAACCATGCCTTGGTAGCTGGGCCATATGGGGCATAAAATAAATTGGGAAATTTGACCTTCTCGAGTTCGCAGTGAATGCTACCAGTACTAACCAGAGCACGTGGTAGACCCTCAAGGGGTGTCGATGCCCTAGCCTCATCTCTGTCCAAATGGCTGATCAGTGCCTCAAACATGCGCTGAAAGGACCTCATTAGCCCAACCACATCACCCACTACTATCTTCTCCTACCTGACAACCTGTTTGTCTCCCTAGGGGTTAGACCCCTTAGGCATGGATTCTATTGGAGGTGTCACACCTCCTCCCCTAGCAACCCATTGTCTGCCTCTATGGTGTACTCTAACCATGATTACCTATACGAATACAAGTTAACTTAATTAGCAACATTATAATAAAATATCATATCAAAAAAAGACATAATGTTCCCAAGTCGTGGGTTGAACCCGCTCTGATACCATATGTCAGGACCCCAATCATTATGACAACAAGCGAAGCAGAAAGTGCCAATTCTTTTTTTTTCTTAGGCACGAAGGAAACGGCGACAAACAATTGAACCACACATATTTGTGATGAGCACAAGTATGCATATCTAGCAATAGATAACTATGACTCCATGTAGTAGCGCAAAAGCATCTAGGTGAAACATGCGTAAATCAATAGATAGAACAACT
Source organism: Picea engelmannii (assembly GCA_009831015.1). Taxonomy (NCBI): domain Eukaryota; kingdom Viridiplantae; phylum Streptophyta; class Pinopsida; order Pinales; family Pinaceae; genus Picea; species Picea engelmannii. Next base: position 739,405 of record ML778588.1, on the reverse strand, counting down.
ACCCATCCAAGACAACATGACAATGCCTACAATATAAGGGATAACATCCATAATCCTAACACAATGGTCCCAACAACCAATCACTAGAACCTCTATGGAATGCAAAACCCAACACATGAAGGTGTTACAACCCAAGTTCCAACAATAGACTTACAACGATCAACACACTCACAACGGGGAGTACAGACTTCGGCCAAGTTATCATTTGCCTCTTTCCATTAGGGCCCACAATGATCACGTCATCAGTAATCATGCCATCGCTAGGTGACAAGCATGACAACAATCGTGGCATAACAACATAATTGGACCCTAAACACAAGAAAAACTCAATGCGCTAGGAGATCAAGTTAACTATCCAACCCCTGACGACTAACTCTAGCACGCAATCGACAAATCAACAAGACGACTATGAATTTCACACAACACAACAATTTCCTTGTGCAAAAAAATCAATCTGGACATATTAAATGATTATTATTAAACAATCGTTCGTTGCAACTATAATCCAATCCCCAATGTGAGATAAATGTTCCCTAAGGAGAAAATCATTATCTTTTGATTGAACAATTAGAAAGAATGTTCTTTAGAACAAAGAACAAATGTCCCTTAATACACTAAAATATTGTCCTTTAAAATTGGATAAGATATCGTTTAGACTGAACCATAAAATAAATTTCTATCTAAGGAACACATTTAAAATCGTTGTCTGGAAATCTATAAGTTAAAATTACTGTAGTTGTTGTTTTTATTTGGTAATTAAATAATTAGACTATAGCGAAAGATAACATTACAATCGATGATTGAACAATTCAAAATCATTGAGTAATATATATAACTATCGAATTACAAATCAAGGGGAGGGAAACTCTATAAGATTACAGAGATTTATAACGTCAATTCACTAAAGGTTTCTTTATCATCAAATAAAATTTCTACCATAAATCATTACTTCCTTCACTGTCATACACAGCAGTAAGACAATTAATTGTTGATGAACAAAGGATAAATATTACACAAATCAATGCTATAACTCACAATAGAATCACTGTCAGAACCTAATTTTGTCAACAATAAAGACATGCTATCCAGATTCCTTGTGCATGGAGCATTATGAAATTCATTGTGTCTGTCATGGAATGGATGTAGGCATAAGTACATATTTGTAGTTGTATATAAACTTGCAGCTATATCATTAAATGAATGCAGACATATATAAAACAAATAACATGCCAACATATATAATCATTGTTCTTTAATCAAAGAAAACTCTGTCAATATACACGATTTCTATCTATATATTTTATGGGGTCACTGTTTACTAAACATATGATGTTGTTTCCAGTTAAATATATCAAATATGCATGATTAACTATACCATACCTATCCATTAAATCACTACGCAAACATCTAAATTCGTTGTCAAATAAAACAACTATCCACAATATAAATTTGTTGTCCAGAGTGGTTCTTGTTAATATAGTCATTGTCATAATAACTATAAAAATCACTGTGATAAATCTCTACTCATAATCATTCAAATTCTCTGAGTTCCATCATAAATATTCATTGAGTTGTATAAAAATTGTTGTGTGCTATCATAAAAACTTTGTGTGTGCTATCACAAAAATCTCGCTGCCCTTTTCTAATTATGGAAGCGTTAAAAAACAAGGATTCTTTGTCTAACCAGTCTGATTATACATCACCTCTCACACAGTCTATAGATTAATAATAAATCTTCATCCGTGGTCAACAAAAGGGGCAAATCGTTGTCTAATACCATGGTATTCGTTGTTTGAATTGGTGATAAAATTGCTATATAACTGGGAAAGCAAAGCAACTGTATTTAGATTATGGTGATATCTTCATAAATTCACCACATAACTCTGATAGAAATATAAATGGGAATGCAGATAATAAATAAAATTTAGGCATATAAAAATGAAATCAAAATCGGATATTAAACTGCCTGAGTCAAAACACGGGCATATAAAAACTAAATAGAATTGGATATTTAAACGAAAATGCAGTTAAAACACAGGCAATAAAAACACAATTGAAATCAGATATTAAACTGACTGTAGTTAAAGCACATGCATATAAAAGCGAAATAGAATCGTATATTTAAATGGAATTGCAGTTAAAACACAATAAGTAAAAATGCACCTAGTATACACCGCAATGCGCCACCATTTAGGCACAGTAAACATGAATGTTTTCAAGTAGAAAATTCGATGTTTTCAAGAGTAAAAAGACACAAACATTCAAGGTAAGTTTTCGCTGTAATTCATGGCATATATTTACCATTGTTCCAGTGAAAAGTAAATGCAGTCTAGATATAAATCAATACTAACATTCAAGTGGAATGAAAAACACAGTTCATATATAAAAAGAAAAGTTGTCATTCAAGTGGAAAAACACAATCCAATATAAATTAAAAAGTTGTCATTAAAATCGCAGAGAATAAAATACCATCCAAATGCAGGGGTGATAAAATGCAGAGGGTATTGAGCTAATCACAGAGAGAAAGGTGAACAATACACCGAGGTATTCAATCGAAAGGAGCAAGACAATCATTCAACCAGGAACACTCAACAGGGGTAGACAATTGGGCAAAACATCATTTTCTCATCATCTATGCATATAAAAGAAGGGCATTAGGATCTATAGGTCTATTAACACCGAAGTGATGACCGTCGATCTGGCTCCTAGATGACTTCTCAGACGTGGTCTAATGATCTAGAGATGAGGACAAAATATAAGGAACAATCTCTTCATAATAATCATTAAACAACAGAACAATCATAGCAAACAGGGATAGGGTTGGCAAGGAAATCAATCAAATGCAGCGAGCGTAAAGCTATGATGACCTTAATTTCTCGATTTAAAAATGCTGAATAAAACACATTTCCTTGCATAATAGAAGTACAGTAATGAAAGCACAAGAACAATTTTAATATACTATTCAAAATAAATGCATGCATACAATAGCCCAAGGTGACAGCTCTGAGTCGTTGTCCCACGCGCACCGTCTAGATCCCGCTTGCCGACTGATGTGACTTCACTGGTACCTCCCAACCAACGCTAGGGGTACTCTTCTTCCCCCTTATCCCCCCAAGCCAGAAAGGGGCCACACACTCTAAACCAAAGAACAACTAGCAACCAACTCGCCTCGAAAGGTCGAGCTACCACTCGTACCCGAGCTGGGAATCCCAACTCCCACAAGATAAGTCATTCAAGTAAAAAATTATGCAGCATAACGTTACACATAAAAGAAGAGATCCATCCTCCTCCTCCTCCCTCCTTTATATGGAGTTTCTAAATGATTTCCTTCCGAAATTCGCATTTTATTTATTTTTCAATAATTTAATTCAGAAAAATTCTCCCCCATACGCATGTCACCCATCCACTTCATTGCACCAGAAATTAATTTCATTAATTATTTAATTACTCCTATTTTCCTCACCCACCTAAAAGCATTCCCAGAATCGCTCCTAGGTGTCCCCATATTCCCTTACACATTTTAATGACTTACACCCTTACTAAATTCCTAGTTCAGTTCAATTTAGAAAGTTCTTAAAGGCAAGATTCCTTACTAAGTTAGTCATTCTTCTTTTTCCTTATGATTCGCTTTCTTTTTTCTTTACGTTTCCCCCTTTTTCCCTTAGTTTCCTAATTCTTTTAAGTTTCCCTCTTTTCCCTTTTTAACTAGAACTCAAATAGCAACTATAGAAAATTACCTTTTTCCCCTTTTTCTTTTTAATTAATAAATTATAATTACCATATGTAACAAACAATCATTTCCCCCCCTTTTTAAGAATTCAATCCCCCAAATTAATTTGATTTTAAAAAATTAATTGAATTTTTTACCCCCTTCTCGTCCCATGTTTAAATATGAATGAATTATATTTTTTACCACAAGTATCACTTCGACCTAGATTTCAATTTCCTAGGTTGGGCGACATTTTTTTAGGGAAATTGTTTTTAAATCTTTCTTATTGCATCATTTGTTCCAAGGACATCTAGGTTTATTCACTTATTAGTTAACAATGTGACATTCCCTTCAGGATGCAATAGGTGCTCCAAGGGTGTCACTCGCCTCATTATGTTTCCCTTGCACGACGTACCCTTCAGGATGTACTACATTCTTCAAGGGTTCCACTCACCTCTTTCCATTTTTCTTACTCGATGTGCCCTTTGGGACGCACTACATGCTCCAAGGGTGCCACTCACATCTTGATTGACTTGGTAGACATCAAAAACTCATGGAATCAATACTCCGTCAGGTGATCCTATGGGAGACTAAGGGCCTATAAGGAATAAGGCCCTTGCCTTATTGCATTCCCCTTTGAATCATCATGAGTGACTATTGTAGTATATGCTCACAACATCCTGTGTCTTCTCAAACTAGGTAATCATTAACCAACAGTTCGAGCCACGGTGGGAGTGCTAGTAGGTTTTGGCAGGGTTGTTGTCCACACCTCTCCCTCAATGTCTCTGGTAGTCATTTGTGACCCATGTACTCCACATATGAGTCTGGTGGGAAAGTTGTCATCAGCCTGCATCATCAACGAATCATGTAAAAAATTAAATCCATAATCATAACATCTAATCGGATGCACATATATCATATATACAACAATCAAACCCCAGTAGTCCACTCCTTGACTCGATTCAGATTCCAAGGGTTTCATCGATGCCTCTACATCCTCGAGGTCCAAAATCTTGTACACTCAGGAGAACTAAGTCAATAGCGTCTATCTATGTCAATACAACAAAATAACATGTCAGCATATCCATAATGCCTCATAATCATAATCAAACGACCAATAGTATAATAATCTGGATCACTTGCAAGCAAGTGTCCTCAAAGAATAAGTTCGCTTAGTGTGCAGAAGAGTGGGATGTTACAATTGGTCATTGTTTATCTATTATTTAGTATATGTGTCTTACTAATTTCTTATATTTATCTTTTTCATCATTGATCACAACTACTTTATTACTATTCTAATTATCCTGTAAATTCTAAAGTGACTTTGATGCCCATTATATATGATATTTAATAAATTTCAACTTATAAAATTCATTTAAACATGTGGATAATGATGATGATCTAGTGTCTTGACGTTGCACTCTACAACTGAAAGAGGCCTAAATCCAACATAAGTTATAATTTATAGCAAAGAGAGGAATCAAATCCTTTGAAGTACATACCTTTTTTTAGATTGAAAAACTTGATAGATTTAAAATTAAAATATATTTAGGCTAGTTATGAGTTAAAGAGGTGAAGATGATGATAATTGTACCATTGCCATATTTACCTTTAAATTAAGAATTAAAGATTAATATTATTATACCATTATGCAAGGAGAATAAGATAGTGTGAATGAAAAAGGCTTTAAGGTGGAGGAGTCCTACATAAAACTAAAATCAATCTAGATAGGGCGATCATTAATACCTTGTATAATATCCTTCGAGTTACTTAAACAATATCTTCTAATTTTGAGGCTGTGGCTATTTGTTAAAAGGAAATGCCAATACAATCAAGTCTTAAGATCAACTAACACTAATGTGCCACAATTGAATAGACATTCAAATATAAGACTCATAAAGGTGGTAAATTTTTCACAAAATGTATGACCAAATTATAAAAATAAAAGACAAATGTTGTTTTCATCTATTAAAACAACATCCCAAAATGTTTGGAGCTCAAAAATCACCATAATTTTTAAATATCAACAATTCCACCATGTCCTTGGAGATTTCTTGGAGAGAATTGCGTCAACGTGTTACAAAATGATTTATAACTAAAATTTTGAATATATGCATTTGCATGATCAATACTTGAGAATCCAAAACTTAGTGACCTTTACAAATTTAACAAAATGAAATAATTTGTAAATATAAAGAAATATCATTGAAATATAAACAAGATTATCCACAATGAAATCTCTAAACTATTTACCCAAATCCTTGTCAACCATTAAATCTCCAAACTATTTACCCAAATCCTTGTCAACCACTAAAGCATGACATATTAATAAATGTTCATCATACTAAACTCTCATGATTCACTATTTGCTAAGTCATGAAGACAATTTCTACTTCATGTAAACACCTAAGAAAGCTATCAAAATTCTAAAGAAAAAATAAAAAATTCAAACAAGAAATCAATCCACTATTGAAATATGTTTTCCTACATAACATACTAATAAATTTTCATCATACTAAATTCTCATGATTCACTATTTGCTAGGTCATGAAGACAATTGCAACGTCATGTAAACACCTAAGAAAACTATCAAAATTCTAAAGAAAAAATTAAAAATTCAAAGAAGAAATGAATCCACTATTGAAATATTTATTCCTACATAACGTATATTGCTTGTGTTACCAGTATATCTCTGAAAGGTTATTAGAATCAAACTGATTGTCGGAATTTCCAAATATAGGAGTAATAGCCAATTCAGCTCAATCAATCTAGAATAAAAAATTCTTCCCAAATCAACTAACCGATTTAGGTTAATACCATTATAGTAACAACGTCTTCGTACCTTATAACATAATATAAAATGCCAGCCACATTAATCCATACAACTCAACATAGTCCTTGAAACAACTAGATATGAATAATTTTGACTTCATTCAATTTGTTTTTTCTACAAATTTAAAGTGTGTCTAAATCTAAAGTTTTCACAAATTCAAGAAAATAAAAAACAAAATAGAGAGAAAGACACAAAGGGAACAAAGGATGAATAGAGCTCTTGAACATAGTAGAATGAAACACAAGTAGAATACGATTGAGGTTCTTCCTCCCTCTCCTGTCTACCATGACATTTGGAGAACTCAAAACATTATTTTTCCTATACCATCAAATCAACTGAAACAATCTAACTACCTAAAAATACATACTAAAACATACAACGCTAAAACATAAATTTAAATGGAGTCTTCTTCAACTTGACATACTAAAACATACAACGCTAAAACATAAATTTGAATTGAGTCTTCTTCAACTTGGTGCTATCACGTTACTAAGAAGATTCTATGACATAAGATGAGTGATGAAGAAGAACGGGCGATCAAGACTAAATTTGTAATTCCTACATTAGAAGAGATTCCATCTTGTGAAGAAGTTGCTTAATAGAGTAGAATCAGAGGGGTATATCCATATTCTTAAGGAAATGAAAACCCACAAATGCATTCACATCTTTCTACCAGTTCCTCAGATTTGAACACACCTAAATGCATCGACCTCTTTCTTTCTACCAGTTCCTCGGGCCTAGTGTAATCCTTTGTGTGTCAATTGCACAAATATTTCTAGCAGAATTCATGTCTTGTAGCATGGGCGTTTATCACACGCTGTGCCACTCTTTCCCCCTTTATGGAAAATTTTATTCCCTTATTTATATCCTTGATATCACATTCTATAAATTTCTTGTCAAAGTGTGTCATACTTTGAATACCTCTAGCTTTAGCAAAAGAGATGACCTTGTCTCGCCAGCGGGAACTTAAATTCTAAGATCCAATGACTACAAATATCAACCATAAACAAAAATTACCGAGACAGAAGCTTTGACCGAGAGCAAAAGTGAATTTGGCATGACACCAAGTAAGACTATATCCCACTTCCTTGGAAACAACCGAAGACAGATTGAGGAAAATCTCAGAGTCAAGGTCGAAAAATTCTTGAGGCTGCAAGATTAGCCAGAGCAAAGCTCTAGATGAGAAAATCTAAAAATCTTTAAAGAATATGAAGTATGATCATATTTTAAACCTTCCAATCACATTTACCTAACAATCATTTGTTTTCTTCTATAAAAATTAATTTCCACGCAAGAGAGAGTGGAGAGAATAATCCTTCATCGTCGCTTCCTACACTTTACCCGTGGGAGACCTGTACTTACACCACACATGATTCTCATTCATAATATTTCCATAGGTTTAATGAGCACCTGAGTGGGCCCAATGGTTAAGAACATGTGTTATTACCGGGGAGGTCACAAGTTAAAAACCGGCGGGGGTAGGGATGCTCATATTGGCCCGTTGTGACAAGGCTGGAAGGGTAGACGACCCCTGGGATAGAGGTTTCACTCCGGTGGGGCCTCGGGACGTCTTGTCCCCTGCTGAGTCACAAGTTATTGGTATATCTGGCTTGCAAGCTGTTGGATATACTCTTGGGAGGTTGTTGTTCCCATGGTTAAAAAAAATAAAAAAAAATTCATAGGTTTATCCTTGTACCTTGTTTGATTAAGAATATGCTAGTTCATTATTGCCACGACCCTACACGACTCCAGATCTTATAATCGTACACCCTTTAAGGGTATGTGGCATCGCGACAATTTGATCTAGCTACTTGAAAACATCAAGGATACTTCATTTAGGCTATACCTATTCACCTAGAGCATATCTATACTCTGTTCTAGACTATGGGTGATACACACTCCTCCTCTAGTGCAACTCACTTGTATACTTAGACAGTTATGTTAACAAATTAACACTTACTCATTTAACCATACACCCATGAACATACGAAACCAAAAAAACACTTGTGAAACAAACAAAAGACACACATGAATAGTGTATGTTGAAACACATTCCTAACACCAAGATAAGTCTTATTATTTCAAAATAATTATAATATAAATACTAATGACTCGGTTTACAACTTGAGTAGAGTCTCACAACTCACTCATCTCACAATTTTAATGGATATTTCAAAGTGTAAAATTAAAATACATTTTTAACGTCTTAGAATGTTAAAAAAACAAAAATACATTGAATCTGCATTATCTTAAAATACATTTTATCATACAACTACATATTATGGTCTTCCTTAGTCTCGTACATGAAGACGTTCACAAAATTACAAATCAACCTTTTTAAGGCTCAATGATTTAAATAAGAAAGATAATGGGAAAAATACATTGTTTAAAACTCCTTTCAACTCTATAATTGATAAAGTGATCTTTCGAATGGAGATATTCAATTTCCTCTTATAAATTGTTGCTAAAAAACAAAACCTTTCTACAACGACATGGATACTTAAGATAGATTATCAAGGTCTACCAACTTGAGTAGCCACTTTTATGCCACTACTTGGCATGGGAAGGGCGGGTGGGTGCTATACTCTCAATCCTCTGATGCCAATTGATGCCAACTAAATATGAGTAAAGGATAATTCCATCAAAATTGTTTTTTTATCTTCAATACTTCTCTCATGAGTGGAATTTCTTATTTAATAATTATTATTTATCGAATCCATCAAATATAATTTTTTCGTTCAATGTTTTCAAAAGAAGTAATAATGCATAAAATTTAGTTTAATTGTTTATTCATTTTCTAACAACATATGTTAATGAAAAATACTAGGTAAATTAAAGAAAAATGTTTTCCCCTACCCCTCGCATACTTTGAGTTCCTTGACAAGCTCCATTGAAGAATACCCTTACATACTTTGAGTTCCTTGACAAACTCTATTGAATAAGCCTCAAGATTTTTTATAATACATGATATGTTCATTAAGTATTCTTTGAGTTTTTTTTTCCCTTTGGTGGTTTCCATCTTCTCATAAAAGAGACCTTACTTTTATGAGTAACTTGTGTACATGTCATATTGATATGTTGAAAAATGGTATATTTAATGAAAATTTGACATACCCCAAATTATCTACAAAGTATGAAAAAGCCTTAAAATATTTTATAGATTTATATTTTTTTTCATGAGAAATGGAATTTATTTAAGTATTAATGATTCCTAGGTAAAATCATGAATGTGGGTGTCTATTTTCCTTGTTTTTTGAGAAAATAAATTATATTTAAAAAAAAAATTCAACTTCCAATAAAACAAACTATTTTTATTTATTTGGGATTCACTTTACAGTAAAAACAAAACTTGTCATGAATTTTGTTAACTTTCTATCGATTAGTTTTTGAATTTTTTTATTGACATTTAATATGTCAATTTAGTGATTGTTTGATTGAATGTTCCTTAAAAATGAAGGCATTGATAATTATTTGTGTTTATCGACGTCAATTTACTCATTATTAAAATTTTGTTTATGAAAAATGAAATATGATGCAAAAATCTAAATATACTCTATTAAAGTATAACTACAATTTTGAGAACAAAATATGAATATTATAATTACTACAATTTTTTTAATTTGATCTATCTGAAAAGTTGCATATTTTAAACACGTTTAGTTTGAATCTATGTATGTTCCTTAATTTTTATTTGAAAGTAAAATCTGAAAACACACTTTTGAATAGGAAAATGACAAGTTCTTTAATACAAACTTTCCATGATTTTTTTACTGTGTATTATTGCAAATATTGTTTTTTCATTTTACTGAATCATTATATCATCTAAAAGTAATATGCAAACATTTTTTTATAAAATCAACTAAAATTACTAAAAAAACTATTAATTTGAATACAAATTGTATCAAATGAAAGTAAATTGGATTATAAAAATATTGGTATTAGTTCTCAAACAACACTCATATTATTTTAAGGGGTTTTCTGCTTTTGAAGTTGGAGTAAGATGAACTGAACACATACTTTTCTGAAAAGTTCCATAGTTACAGATTTTTTGTCGAACTAATAGTTCAACTGAAAGTTTTTATTTTTCAGCTGAAATTTAGTTTTAATGGAAAAAAACATTTAAAAATAAAAAAATAAAATATGTCTCATTGCGCCAGGTGGAACAACATTAGAGGTTCTGTTAGATTTAACTTTCGACCGAATATTTTCAATAGTTTGGTCAAAAAAGTGTCGCTAGCAATTCTCGCGACCTGATTCTCATGAAAGCGTTAGCGTTTTTACCCGCCATTTATTTCTCACCGTTAGGATCTATAATACTTCATATTACACAAAGGTACACAAGTAGCAAGTGACAAAGAGATGAAAAACAAATTCTTAAATACATTTGCACAATACACAACATCCTAACCCCTATTAATTCTTCTTCTGACCATCAGTCCATGTTAATATATTTTTTTCCAATGCTAGAAAAAGGATTTTTTTTTGTTTTCAAAGGTATTTCAAGATTTAAGAACATCCCCTACCACTATAGTCTTTCATCCTCTATTGATTCTTCCATTTTGTTGAAGTATATAATATTTGTTTTACGTTCTATTGTAACATGATTTTTTTAACCTTATGATTATTTTCTATTGATATCATAGCTTTATAGCATTATGATTTAGCATCTTTACAAATTTGTTCCATTCTTCTACTTATTCAACCTATAACTCCTCTAGTTTTAGTGATTTCCATGCTTAATACCAATTGTTTCTTCCAATAGTATTCGTTGCATCTGTTGATGTGTAGAAAACATTGGGAAGACATTCTCTAAAGATAATAATTAATAATATAATTATTATCAATTATTAAATATCATATATAATAAGTAAATGATAATAATAAATAGTTATTGATTATTCAAGGGACGCATCCTTTCATGGATGGTCACCTTCTGTTCCCTATATATGGAACACTCATTATTGTAATAATACATCGAATATCTCTCATATATCATATGAAGAAAAAACCAACATGGTATCAGAGCAGGACTGGGTTGATTCCCTCACGGGAGGGACCAAGAAAATGAGAGATAACTTGCTATGTATCATAGCAGTAGGGTAATGTACAACCCTCTACCTCATATACAAGTATCAGGTAGAGTTTAATATGAGATTACAGATCTACCAAACAATTTAAGCTATTAGTATGTATAACTTCCGTTAAAAGGATTAAAGATATACAAATATCTTTCCAATGGCTCGTTGAAACCCTTGGCCACGTCCATAATCTTTCACATGAAAAACAACATATTTGAAGGTTGAGTTAGAAAACTGAATATTTGTCATGAGAGAGACATGATCATAAGATTCTGTCAAGTCATTTGGAACCCTAGATGATCCGCGCTGTAATATTTCCAACGATGATCCACGTTGTAATATGTGAAACGATTGGTTGTCATGATCTGTAATATTGCCAACGATGATTCGAGCTATAATATTGCCAATGATGATTCGTTTGGAACCCTATATGATCTGCGTTGTAATATGTGAAACGATTAGTTGTCACTGCAATGACCATTCACTGTTATTAATATTTGCATCCAAAATTGTGAAACATTTGAGGTATCATCCTTTTCAACTGAGCAAGGTTTCCCAAATTTTTTAATGTGATCACTCTCGAACTGGAACATATACACTAAACTCAAATCCCTTGTCTTTGTGAATGTCAAAGGGTAGATGTAATTTTATTTCTTGATCATTGGTAAGGTATTGAAAGTGATCACTAATGAGACTCTATTCAGAAGGAGTCAGCCTGGGAATTAATGGAACATAAACATTACCTAAACAGTTCTGACGCCAAAGATTTATGTTCATTTTAAGTGTCTACTTCTTGTTGGAAGAATAAGGAGAATTCTTTAAGTAAATTAATACCGTCCAAAGTTGTGATTGTGGCCTCATGCCCTCGATCAACAACATGGCCTCTAAGGGTAATCTACGAGACGATTGTGGCAATCATCTTGGAAATATTGATGTCTGAGGAAACTTCATGAAATATTGTCCCCAGAAGGTCTTGTATGGACTAGTAGAAGGGAATGTAGAATTCATCTGACGTGACTCAAATTGTTAGATGAAGGAACCAAGACATTGTTCCATGATGGAACCTCAATATATCAATTATGTTCCAAGATGACTTAGCATGATCAACATTTACCTATGTTTCTGTGTGCAGATGCATCCATGACTGTAATGTATGTTCGTAACAAAACTCCTCATAACACTTTAAATAATATGAGTCCCAAGGAGGCCTTCACTAGAGTGAAACTTGAGGTTGGACACTTCAGGATATTTGGGTGTCTAGTATACATTCATATACCCAAAGAGAAAATGACCAAGCTAAACCCTTCAGGAAGAAAGGGTACATTTGTGGGGTACAGTGAGTCTTTGAAGGCATACCAGATCTACATCCTTGGTCAGAGATATATTGAGGTGAGAAGAGATGTTACCTTTGAGGAGGAGGTATCCTTCATGAGATCTAGAGGATCTAACATGGATATTGATAATGAGAAACAAGAAGAGATGGTTCCTTCTACCCCTCCAGTTGATGTTCCCAGAGATATTGTAGTAGGTCAGAAGAGACCTACATGGACTCGTCAAAATCTGCAGTAGGCATAAAGACATGTAGCTCCTCGTGGTACCTTCTGAGAGAGCAAGAGACCTAAAAGATATTCTTGCTATGCCACATCTATGAGCCACATCATTGATTTTGAGCCTTCATTTTATAAGGAGGCATCTAGTATGGAGAGATGCCATGATGGAGGAGTATCATTCCATCATGAAGAATAATGTGTGGTATATTGTTCCGAGACCTGAAAGGAAGTCTTTAGTGACTTCCAAATGGATCTATAAGATCAACCATACAAATGACGGAAGCATCAAGAAGCACAAAGAAAGTTTTGTTGCTACAGGATTCTTTGAGGTGGAGGGAATAGATTATGAAGAGACATTTTATCATGTTTCTCGATACACTTCTATTCGAATGATTGTTGCCTTCGCAACATCCATGGGTTGGAAACTACATCATATGGATGTGAAGACAACCTTTCTCAATGGAGAGATTGGGGAAGAAATATACATCGAGCAACTAAATGGTTTCATCATACAAGAGAAGGAGTCTCATGTGTGTAGGTTGAAGAAGGCCCCTGTATGGAATCAAGCAAGAACCTCAAGCTTGTTATGTGAGAATTGATGGACACTTGACGATTTTGGGCTTCAGCAAAAGTGTTGTTGCTCCCAACCTGTACTACAAAATTGTTAATGTTGAGGCCTTGATTTTGGTCCTCTACATTGATGATTTATTCCTCACAGGTACATAGAGCTTTATTATTGAATGCAAGTATGTATTGGCATGTAAGTTCGAGATGAAGGACCTTTGTATGATTCACTACTTTTTTGGACGTGGCAGAGAACTGATGAGATCTTCCAGAGTCAGGGGAGGTACATAGTTGAGATATTAAAGAAGTTTGAGATACTGAACTTCAAGCTCGTGGCTATACCAATGGTTATGAATCTAAAGAAACTAAGTGTGTCTTATTTCAATTTTTAAGAAATTGATCTGACTCTATATAGACAACTAATTATATAATTGATGTATTTGGTTAACAACAGACCAAATATTTGTTATACAGTGAGTGCACTTAGCCAGTTTATAAGTCATCTGAGATAAACATAGTAGATTGTTGTGAAACATTTGTTGAGATACTGGCAAGGCACAGTTTGACATGGTCTAAGATATACTTCCAGTATTGATATGATATGGAAGGAATATATTGACTCTGATTGGGCAAGGAGCGCAGTGTAAAGAAAGAGCACCTTCAGGTGTTACTTCACTTTGGTATCTTCCATAGTTTCCTGGTGTAGAAGGAAACAAACTTTTGTTCCTTTGAGCACAACAGAAGTAGAGTACATTGCATTAAGTATGGCAATTTTTGAAGTAGTGTGGCTTCACAAGCTCCTTGTATATTTATTCGAACATGTGCTGGATTACACCATTATTCATTATGGTAACCAAATTTGTGTGAAGATCTCTGATAATCCTGTGTTTCATGACAAATTGAACCACATTGAGATCAAGTACCATTTCATCCAAGACATGTTGCATAGGATGGAAGTATTGGTGCAGTACCTTCCTACAGATGAGTAGGTTGAATATGTTCTTACCAAACCAGGATGAAGTTTAAGTACTTCCATGACTGACTTGGTGTGGCAGAGAATTCCTCCCTCCCTGAGAAGGAGTGTTGATGTTTGCATATTCTTGGGACATTCTCTAGATAGTACTCCTCTGTGACTGTGTTGATTTGATATGTCATGACGCTTATCCAAGAAGGGATAAGTCTGACATTTATCCGAGAAGGGATAAGTGTGTTGGGCTTATAACCCAATGTCCCATGTGGAGAGAACATGGGGACATGTCAAGGGAGTTGACCATTGACTTCATACACTATGGGAGTTGACCCTAGTGTTTCTAGAGGGTGTAGCCTCTAGCAGTCCACATGGAGTGCCATGTGTGACAAAATTTCTCCAGATCATACTCCTTTGTGAATTGAGTTGAGTTAATCTGTGAGGACACTTATCCCAGAAGGGATAAGTGGAACACTTATTTGAGAAGGAATAAGTGAAGTTGGGATTATAACCCAACATCCCATGTGGAGATCACATGAGGACATGTCAAGGGAGTTGACCCTTGATGTCATACACTATGGGAGTTGACCCTAGTGTTTCTAAAGGGTGTAGCCTCTACAAGTCCACATGGAATGCCATGTGTGACAAACTTTCTCTATATCATACTCCTCTATGAATTGAGTTGAGTTGATCTGTGAGGACACTTATCTGAGAGGGGATAAGTGGAACACTTATTCGAGAAGGAATAAGTGCAGTTGGGATTATAACCCAATGTTCCATTTGGAGAACACATGAGGAAATGTCAAGGGAGTTGACCCTTGACATCATACACTATGGGAGTTGACCCTAGTGTTTCTAGAGGGTGTATCCTCTATAAGTCCACATGGAATGCCATGTGTGACAAAATTTCTCTAGATCATACTCCTCTGTGAATTGAGTTGAGTTGATCTGTGAGGACACTTATCTGACAAGGGATAAGTGGAACACTTATGTGAGAAGGACTAAGTGCATTTGTGATTATAACCCATCATCCCATGTTCAGAGAACATGAGGACATGTTAAGGGAGTTGATCCTTGATGTCTCACACTATGGGGAGTTGACCCTAAGTGTTCCTAGACGGAGTAGCCTCTAGAAGTCCACATGGGAGTGTCATGTGTGACAAATCTTTTGCTACTATGATGGTTCTGTACCAGTGGCGGAGACTGCATGTCTCTAGATAGTAGTTGTGTACTACTATGGAAATATACCTCCCTAGCTAAGAGGGAGTGTTGATGTTTCATCATCAGGTAGAACTTCTCCTAGATTGGGCTGCAAACCAAGGGAGATAGGATACATTTATCACAAAGACACACTTGTGATAAATGGGCCCAGACGTAGTCCTTCCTTGATCATGACAAGGAATAATATGGACTCAAGGTGCTCGAAGTTCTTTACACATGTCAGTTAGCATCAAGCCGACATTCACTCATAGGTGTGTGCCTGTGGTGAAATATCTTGGTATCATCTTTGTCCTAGTCATGGTGATTTGACAAGGAATGATAAAGAATCAACATGCTATATGTTATTATGTGCAGACTCAGAGTGAGCCTGAATTAATTGGCTCAGAGGGAGAGCTACAAAAGGAGTTTCTCCTCAGTTCAGGTGGGAGAGAGATGTCTCCCAAGACTAATAGACAAGTTTCATGAGTCTAGGGTGAAGTTTGTATACTTCAAAGACAATAGTGGCATGTTGCAGAATGTCTCCCTCATTGAGAGGGAGTGTTGATGTTTAGACAACATCAAGAAGACATTCTCTAAAGATAATAATTAATAATATGATTATTAAATATCATATATAATAAGTAAATGATAATAATAAATAGTTATTGATTATTCAAGGGACACATCCTTTCATGGATAGTCACCTTATCTTCCCTATATATGGAACACTCATTATTGTAATAATGCATAGAATATATCTCATATCTCACATGAAGAAAAATCAACAACATACTACAAAGATAAATTTCCCTTTAAATTCATATCATTAAAAGGATCCTTCAGAAAAACTAAAATTTCTTTTACAACCAATCCAAGGGTCTTCTCCAATCCCCACTTTATTTCCCCTTCCTACTATCTAATATGACCATTTTCCAATTAATGTAAAGGATCTAACTAAATTTTTCTAGACAATTAAATGTTATAGGATAATTTTTCTCTTCTATCTAAATAATTCTTCCTTTCATATATTTAAATTTCGTCACTTTTCCCCAAGTCTTTCACTATATATACCAATTTCCACAAGATTTTTATATCTATGGATATATTGAAATCATCGATATTCTTCAAACCCCAACCAATTTCACCCTTTAATGTTGCCACTTTTGTTCATTTTACCAAAGGTATTCCAACCTCTTCACTTTTCCCTATTAAAAAAAACAACCACTTTTTTTCTTATTCCATTCAAATATCCATTGGGGATATGTGAAATAGACATCCAATACACAATACAACTTTCTAAAATAACTTTTACCATTCTTATTCTATTCAAATATCCATGGGATATGTGAAATAGTCATCCAATACACAATACAACTTTCTAAAATAACATTTACCATTATTATTGTATTCAAATATGCATTGTGGATATGTGAAATAATCATCCAATGCACAATACAACTTTCTAATATGCATTGTGGATATGTGAAATAGTCATCCAATACACAATAGAACTTTCTAAAATAACTTTTACCATAAAATTCTACCCTTCAAAATGGCCACCTATTACACCCCACTAAAATATTTTATTGAATTTTATTGAAAAAAAAATCCAATCAACATACTTATAAACATTTTATTTTGATTTGAAACCCATATATTTTATTCCTTAATACGGGCCTTAGTGATGCATAAGAAGCATATTCTTTATTTGAGACTTTACCTCATCCTCAACATCATTTAAGAGCAGTAAGGATTTCGCCATAGACCTCCATTCCTACTGCTTGAAACATATGTTCATGATATCCTTAATTTTTGAAATATATGTCTGTGATATTCTTAATTATCCTCAACTACCTCGCAATGCCTTGGAAAAATATAATTATGTCATCTACAACAAAAAAAAATATGTGTGAATATCATTAACTTAAAAATCTTTATCAATTTCAATTACCCTCTCCTACTCGCATCCCTTTAACTATTTAACTACAGATAGGAAGAAAAAAATGTCATAAGATACATCCTTCATTAATTCCTCTTTAATAATAAAAAAATTCCAAAGTAAATCCGTTTACCAAAATAGCAAAGGAAGTGGCCTTTTATATAACTAGTTCACTTTATCGTATAATTTCCCAAACCCTATTATATTGTTACCACAACAACATGGATTTGGGTATTGTAAAGTAATCCAAACTATTCATTCTAACAAAATACCCTTAATCCTTTTAAAACTTATTTTATAAATAAGCTTAAAAACAGGATTACAAAGTGAAATAAATCTAAATTCTTGAAAAGACGACATATATTGTCTTTTCCTAATTTGCGTTATGAGAGTTGATTGTAATTTTCCTAAAAGATTTACCGAATTTATGTATCCCTCAACCAATCTCAAAACATCACCATCTCACATGTCATATAAATCAATATAAATCTCACTAGCTAGCCATCACTGTGAGGGAAATCATCCTTTTTAATAATTTTTTTCCCACAGAAAATTCACACTGATTATATTAAACATATACTTTTTCATACAAACCCCCAAAAATTAATAACTAATTCTAAGGACAGTAATTTGACTATTTCACTTTAAGGAGGAGAATCAGATCATCCATACAATCGACCAACAAATCAATCCATAATATGAGAATTCATCAAAAACATTACATATCACTCATCCTATAAATAAATAAAAAACAATATCAAAGAACCCGAACACGACACACTTTTCATTTAAAAAATGTCAAAATGTTGGATATTTTCAGCAGCGACTCCATCCCAGGAGTGATAGAACAGTATTCCACTTGCTTTCGACAAAGCTTTCTTTGATAGTTGATCTACCTCCGTATTTTTCTCTCTGTAGATATGTTGAAATTGAATAACCCTAAAGGTAGCGACCAAAACACTAACTTTATTTTTCCATCCTTCAATATTTAACACCTAGAGATTTGCTTTTTGTTTTAACCAGTCAATGACTACTTTAGAATCCCCTAAAAAATGAATATCAAGAATATTCAAAAACTTTGTCATAAAAAGTGCAGCCCGTGCTCCCATCTGCTTTGGTGTTTGTTCCCTCCCCACAATTTAAATACCAACAATAATCCCTCAAAGAACAAGGCTTTATAACCCCTCTCGCCCCACAATTGGAGCCACCTGCCTCTGATAATCCATAAAAAAAATGCTATTGAACAGTCCATAGTCCTATTAAAAAGAATAACTCTTAAAATTGGGACTTTTTCAGTCGTGTAGATACTCCCAAGTGTGTTCAAGACCTTTAAAGAAGCCACCCTTGCTGAAGGGGTCTTACCTTCGAAGAGGAAATTATTTCGATCCATCCAGATGTGTCAGCATACAAATAAAGACAAATTTTTTGATAGATCGGGCCTGCTGTTCCACTCATCCATACACTCGTTAAGAGTATTTCCAAACCATTGAGTTCTAAAATTTAGCTCCTGCCAACAATAAAACCATACCTCTTTTGTATATAGACAATGTATAAAAAGATGAGGATTGTCTTCGACATTATTCTTACAAGTTCCTTTTTGGTCTGGCGAGAAGTTCCCATCTGTAGAGATGATACTGACAAGAGTCTGACCGCCTATTCCATAAGTAATGGAAAATCAATTTACAGATCTTATTGAGACCGAACCGACAGATCTTATTGAGAACGAAGAGAGGCAAAGACTCCACTGACATCCAAAAGACCGATAACTTAATACTACTTTCAGCTCTTCCATGAAAACTTCAACTTCTAATCCCATTTTTATATGATCGTGAATAATCCTTTCAACTCTTCCATGAAGACTTCAATTTCTAATCCCATGTTTATAGGATCATCGATAAGCCTCAGAAGAACCTTATAATTTTCATTTTTACATCAATGTTGGCATTTTCATGTTGATTGAAAAGAATTAAAATTATTCTTTACCGACTCTTTCTATCTCTTTGAACGATTTAACTCTAATTCAATAAGGATTACTTATTTCTTATATTGTATTAATGTTCCTTTTGTGATTCACAAATTTGTGGAAGAACTTGGTATATTTTTCTCCTTAAAACAGCCATATGTCTCTACTTTAAATCCTCCAATTTCTCTCATGTTTATGTAGAAGAGCCTTATTTTCCTTCAAGTTCTTTTAAAGCGTGTAATTCCTCTTCTGAAAAGACTCCTACTTCGTTGTTTTCAACAAGGAACATGATACTTTCTTCCACTCCCTTCATATCGTTTTTGTTTTCCATACCATCATGCTTTTTCCACTCTCTTGCCACCCCTTCTAATCTGTTCAAATTACCACTAAAATTATTCATGGTTGAGGCCATACAATTGATATCAAAATATCTCCAATTCATTATGACAATTCATTATGACAAGGGCTCTCAAATACTCCTCATTGAACCATGAATAGTTTAATTTAAAGAGAGAAATGGGTGTCAATCCTTTAGATTATGATTTAAAAAAACATTATGATTTAAAAAAACATGGAGTTATCAAATGAACCTCCAAATCCTAACTAGGATTTCATCTTGTCCCTATCATCCAACACAATTTTATCCACAATAATACTATCCAATATTTTACATATACCCTCCCTACATTTTCTTTCCCCCTCCATGTAGGTAAATTTTTGCTAGTTCCACGCCAATCAATTTATGGTCTTCAAAAAGTTGTCAGAGAAATTCTACTAGTGGGTTCCTCCATTCCAGTTCCCACCAAATCTCCCTCTAATTAAAAGTCAAACTAAGATCTTTTGGTGTTATAACATTCTCATCTTTCAAGATATCATGATTTATTTTCTTTCCCATACATAGGAACATACAAAGTAATTATTTTAAATACTCTCCCCAATTCATTAGACCTAACTTCTACCACACTACTTGCATGGAAGAGATTTGTGGAAAAAGGTTCCAAATCAACATTACATTCTGCCTAAATATCAAATCCCTAAAAACCCTCAACATTTATTATTTATTGAACAAAAATTCTAATATCTCAAAAAAGAAGACAAATATTCCGTTGTGTTTTAAGTGGCACACATTGTTTCTTAGAAAACGATGATATCACACTTTATTGCCTCTTAAAGACATGTCTAGCCCCTATAGAATTCAGAGAAAGAATAATCATTTGGTCACCATTATTTGGTGCCTTATAACTCTAAGAGCGCGACATCTTGTTAGCTGTTTTCCTCCCATCACATTTTTCATTGCCTGAGATTGGCTTGGATATTAAATATTTTCTTCTCACTAGTTTAGGGAAAACCCCACCTCTATAGCCCTTTTCTTTTACAATTTCTTTTTTTATGATCTTAAATGATAATTGGATTCAATAAAAGGTTTTTAGGTTTTTTTCTATTCTTTTTTTACTTTGACCTTTGACTATCATTTTCTCTAAAGGTTGTGACCCTATATTGTATAGCTGGAACTTTTAACAATGAAAGAGAGTTTAAGAGTATCTTCAAAATTGGGATTTTTGTTAATCCATTCTTTACTTTGGAGAGATTGTTATATATAACCACTATTTCTTTTAACCTCCTTATGTAGAATGAAAAAACCTAGACACGTAGGTTGATGTAGAGGAACTCAATGTATTGCCTTAAAGCACAAGGGTTGTATAGAGTTAACCATAGCCTCTCTAATTGGAGAGGTCCATTGCATTCAATGAACCTGTTGTATCTCCATCTATCTATCCATGTTGAAGCCAATCCTTTTCATTTGTTACAAATGAAGGATGAATCTCCAAATTAAGTAGTTCTTTGCACTCGTTTGCACTTATATTCTCCAATCCAAACTTTGTATCATTCGAAATCTATATCCTTTGGACCTAGATTTTTTTGTCGAGTGAAATATCCCTTAGGAATTTTACACTCTACCCATAAATGCTCCACCACTTAAGGGTAGTCTCCAAAAATCAATTTTTGGGTAAACGAGCATGACCCACACAATTTCCATTTTGACATACAACTTCTCATAGAACTTCTCTCTTAGCTGCTCCACCAAGACTTTGACCACTATCATTTCCTCTTTCTCCCAACACTCTCTTCAACAATGAAACATACTAGAGAGCTACCAATGCTTTCCAAAATCGTCTTCGCTGCACCACCAAGACTTTAACCACTATCATTTCCTCTTTCTCCCAATACTTGTCCCCAATGCCTTCCAAAATCGTCTTGTTCCAGAGCCCTATTGGGAGACCCAGCAGTAAAACCCATATTTGCTACAGTTTTGTAGGTTCTTTCTGCGGATCAAAACCTAGTTTCCATTTCTTGAGGCTTACTCCCAATGGACCCCATAACCAATCTTTATTCATCAATATTTCTGCATGACTAGAGTCCTTAACCAGGATGCATATCCATGCTCTAAATAAAGGGTGAAAGGACATACTATAACCTAAGACAGTCCTCCATAAGTCGTCCATCCACCCCTTTAGGGTTTCGATTTTAACACCTTTGTCCATGAATCGTTCAACTGGCGCCACCCCTTTAGGGTTTCGATTTTAACACCTTTGTCCATGAATCGTTCAACTGGCGCCATGTCGATCGTATATTTACGTCTCCCAGACTCACGTTTAATCCAACTTTCATTGTAACTTTTTTAGTCTTTATTGTAATGCATCTCCGCGTCTGTTTCCTTCAATTAGATCCTATAACCCCTTTAACTTCTGTAATTCGAAGTTCCACACCTTTCTCCTGCTCAAGGTTTCCTCGACTCTATGAAACCAATCTCGACTCCCACTATTAGCCACCTCACCACCTGAGAGGTTTTTAGCACAAACCTTAGGCTATGGTTTGCAGAGGATAAACAAAGACTTCTGGCATTTTTAGTTCGTAACTCGAGATTTACCTCAAGAGATTATAGCCCATTATTGCCCCTTCCTGACCTTGTTTCTTCGCCTCATAATCTTAAATGTTCTTTCTCGCCTCGCCCTATTTTTTCTATTCTACATCCTTCACTTGAAACCCATATGTCGATTACTTGATCCATATCAACTAGAACCGCACCTTCATTAGCCCTTCTTGGCTTGCTTGATGAGAGCTAAAAATAGTTTTTTTACTCGAGATAACGTCATCCTCATAGCCCACTATTTCCTGGCCTTCGTCGATAGAGTTAAAAGATAACGACTCTGAACTCTAGTGGCCAAGGCCGCAGTGCTGTGAGGACCATATCGTTTGTGGTATTCTCCCTTCTTAACGCAAATCCCCTTTTGTGTAAAAACAAAAATGTTGTGAAGTAATCGCCAATATTATATTTTTCGGCTCTTTTCATAAAAACTTTATAAAACTTTATCATTTCGGTATTCTCCGTTCTTAAAGAAAATTTACAAGTGTATCATTTATAAAACTTTAACAAGAGGACATATGTTTATACATTTTATGTATTTAATAATAGTTAAATTTAATTTTACAAATTGGAATTACATGTGTTTTATTTCTAATATGTTTTGCAAAATTTTTATATTAAAATTTATTATTTTAATTTCAAAATGTATTTGATATTTTTAAAATTTGTTTTTCAAAATTAAATATATATTTATATTCTTTTAAATTTCTATGTAGAAAATTAATGATTTTCAAATGTGCAAAGATTTCAACATAATACTTTGTAATAAGTGTATAGTACTTTGTAATAAATGTATTGAACTTTGTACTAATATGCCACATAGTTTTAATTCTGTTTTCTTACATTCAATTATATTATTGATGTATTTTATTTTGAAGGAATGTAAATATAATGATTGTTTAATTTTATTATATTGTGATTATAATAATTAGTTATGTATGATTTTTAGTTGTAATAAGTGTATTGTACTTTGCATTAAAATCCCACATAGTTTTGGTTTTTCTTTTTTATTTTCAATTAAGTCATAGATGTGTTATATTTTGAATGAAAATAAATATAATGATTGTTTATTTTTATCATATTGTGATTATAATAATTAGGTATTTGTACTTTAATGATATATTTTATTTTGAATGAAAGTAAATATAATGATTGTTTATTTTTATCATATTATAATTATAATAATTAGGTATTTTTAAGTTTTGATTTGTAAATTTATTGTTAGTGGATAGGTTAGTAGTAGTTGGAAGCTTGAATTTAATTACATTGTTAGATTAGATATGTAGGATTTTCAAACTAAGATAAAATAATGATGTAATATTATAATTTCATATATATATGTATATAATTTTTTTTGTCTTTATTAATTAAAAAATAATCTTTTGAAATTAAAATGAAATATTGTCATCAATCTCTAAATCAATTATAGATTATCATAATTATACCACACTATAACATTGTTCATAGTCACAATCACAATCATATGACATTATACTTATTAAGGAAAGGATATAACTTTCTACTGA
Source organism: Picea engelmannii (assembly GCA_009831015.1). Taxonomy (NCBI): domain Eukaryota; kingdom Viridiplantae; phylum Streptophyta; class Pinopsida; order Pinales; family Pinaceae; genus Picea; species Picea engelmannii. Next base: position 715,150 of record ML778588.1, on the reverse strand, counting down.
ACTTCTACTTTGATAATAAATCATTTAATCACCTTACAAGGCAAACCCCTTTTATGTAAAAACAAAAACTTTGTGAAGTAATTTCAGATATTATATTTTTCCGTTGTGCTAAGAAAAACATGCACACATGTTTAGTACATTATCATGTTTCAAACCATTTACGAGTGTATCATTTATAAAACTTTAACAACAAGACATATGTTACCAAATTTATATTTACACATTTTATGTATTTTATAACTGTTAAAATTAATTTTTCAAATTGAAATTACATGTATTTTTATTTGTTATAATTTTTTCAATTTTTTTTAATTAAAATTTATTATTCATTTTTTCATTATTTTTAAATATACGAAGACTTCAACATGGTGGGATGTTTGAAATATTTAGATTTCTCACATTTCAATGAGAACTACCCATAACCAAAAAAGGGTCCTCCTATGATTGTTTTCAATGAAAACTACCCATAACGAAAAAAGGGTCCTCCTTATGATTTTTAGTAGCAATAAGTGTATTGTACTTTGTACTAATATGTTACATAGTTTTAGTTCTCTTTTTCTTATTTTCCATTAATTTATTCATATATTTTATTTTGAATGAAATTAAATATAATAATTGTTTATTTTTATCATGTTGTGATGATAATAATTATCTAGATCTATAATTTTAGTTGTAATAAGTGTATTCTATTTTGTACTATTATGCCACTTAGTTTTATTTCTAGTTTTTTATTTTCAATTATATTATATTTTGAATAAAAGTAAATATAATGATCATTTATTTTTATCATATTTTCATTATAATAATTAAGTATTTGTATCTTACTGATATATTTTATTTTGAATGAAAGTAAATATAATGATTATTTATTTTTATCATATTGTAATTATAATAATTAGGTATCTTTACTTTTTAGATTGTAAATTTATTGTGAATGGATAGGTTCATAGTATTTGGAAGTTGGACTTTCATTAATTTTATGGATTGGATATCTCTTATTTTCAAACCAATATAAAATAATGATGTAATATTATAATTTCATATATATTTTTGTCTTTATCAATATAATTGTTTGTCATTATTAATTAAAAAATATTTTATTGAAATTAGAATGAACTATGGCAATCAACCTCTAAATAAATTGTAAATTATAATAATTGTACCACATTATAGCATAGTTCATAGTCACAATCACAAACACATGACATCATATTTATTGAAGAAAGGATATAAATTTCTATTCAACTTTTACTTTGATAATAAATAATTTAATCACCCCACACCAATTGGAATCAATAATTACATCACTAGTCCAAACAAGAGCATAAATTGTTATAGTGATAGTAGTTTTCTAGCTTTGAATTAGTTGTAAACTATTATAAAGTGTGTAGATCCATTTCTATTTAATATTTATCGACCATTGAGAGGGATTAAATATCTAAGTTTCAATTAGTTGTAAATTATTATAAAGTGTGTAGATTCATCTCAATTCAATATTTATGAGGTATTGAGAGGAATTAAATCTCTACAAGTGTAAATTTTCTAGTAAATCTTTATTATACTCATGCTACATCTCCATCATACTAGGGTGTATAAAATGTCTCCCCATCCAAGGTTGTCCACAAATATTAAGTGATGAACAAAATACCAAGAGAAGAAAGATTTTTCTTTTGTAATAGGAATTTTAGATTTGTTACTAAAAAATTGTCTACAATTTCCTAGAATGTTGGTTGAGTTCTAGAAAACATGGTGGGATTTCTATTGTTGTTGTTAAGAGAATAATTGTCTCAAGGTGGGAATTGATATGCACTAACAAAGACTATTCTTTATGGGCACACAATTAAAAGATAATGACATGTTTTAGCATCCATACCTTTATGTGGTTAGTTGTAATAAAGGTGGGGAGGGAGTTATAAAGGAGCATAATCCTTTATGTGGTTAGTTGTAATAAAGGTGGGGAAGGAGTTATAAAGGAGCATATGTTTAGAGAGACATGTTGTGGTACTTCTATTGTTGAGGATCAAGAAAAGATGTGTACTAATATAGTTGTTGAAAATTTCAAGTCATTGCCTTTATTATCTCCCTAGTGAATATGGTTTTCTCATAATGCACACATATTCGAATAAAGGTATATCCCTCCTATCCACTATGTTATTTGTATTCCACTAGGATTTGATTAGTCATTAAAGGATCAAATTCCTAGAGATATTAGAGAGGGACATATTGATAAAAGTGGGTCATGGGCCTTCTTTGATGATGCAAGTCAAGGGGAACCCTCATTCAGTGGATCCTCAAGTGTTATATATTTATTTGATGATCATATTCCAAATTTTAGTGCTATATTAGGAAGAGGCACAAATAATTTATTGAGATTATGGAATTAAATTTGTTAATAATGGTCACAATTGAGAAAAGTGCACAAAATATTGAAATATTTGGGGATTCCCTTGTTGTTGTAAGTTGGATGAATATGACTTTCAATATAATAAAATTATAGTTTAAGGTCAATGTTCTAGGAGAATAAACTAGCTTGTTGTGTATAGAAAAGCAATTGTTTTTCTCATATTTTAAAAGAAAGGAATTAAAATGTAGATGCACTGTCATAGGATAGATTTCTATGGGATTCCACTTTTTGGACACTATGCTTGGCCATACATTGAAATATTTTACCCTCCTTTTTATTAGATATTTTGTTGGTAGAAAATCCTTAATGGAATATAGGGATGGTTTATGTGGTTTATTATTTTGTGTATGAAATTTTATAGATATATTGGTTATTGTGGTTTGTTATTTTGGATTAATTTGAATGATATGTTATATAAAGATACTATATAAAATTATTTAATATATTTTTATTGGAAATTTTTTTACATAGAAAAAATGTAATTTTATTACATATAATAAAATCTGATTTTTTTTTTCCTAAAGAAAAAAAAAATTGTAATTTGCTTCTACTATTTTGAATTCAACAAATTTAAACTTATGCTTAGCTCACATATAATAATTAAAAAAAAAATGCATTACTTAGCTCATCTTGTAATCAAAATGCTCCACAAGACCCTTCCTCTTTCAAGGATACCATCCTTAGTAATAAAAAAAACATATACCAATACTAAAAGTCCTCCCAACTAATCATGGTTCTTGAAAATGACCATTCTCATTTCTTTTGTGTGGAAAATATAATGTCAATATTGTTTTTCAATATTGATCTAATAACACGCATTTGAAACATACTAGCTTTCATTCAAAAAGATTCCATATTGTATAGAGATAGTTTGAAGGTAGATTCCATATTGTATAGAGATAGTTTGAAGGTCATTCTTATAGGAAATAATAATTATACATTGATATGTTAGAATTTATGCATTTAATTACAAAAGATTGTGATATTTTAGAAAAGTTTGTGATATTTTAGAATTTATGGTTGAAGCATAAAGAAAATAAGTTATCACTTAAAGTTGAACTCTATCTTTTTTAGATTTGAACTTATGATTTTTTAGGGGAAACACATATTCTTAATCATTAGACCCACTCAAACTGCATACATCATCAATATATTAAAATTAAATAATATATATTATAAATCCATAAATACCCATAAATCTAATATATATTATACTCATAAATTGGAGATAATTGTTAAATCCATTGGAAACCTTGGGGATTTTAACTTCATATTTCCAAGTATGCCGGGTGCTCAAAGTTTGTAATGTGACAATCATTATTACAATATGTCGATAAATATTGTTTTTACAATGCAAAATATTCACGAGTGCACTTGTACAGTGCATACAACTCTGGGGGTAGCTATCGCTCAAGAGCATCTCTATCAAGCTAGCCCTCGCCATGAATCTCTGAAACAAACCATCGACCTGGCAGAATAATGGCTTCCACATGAGTCACAGAAGATCACTAACTGATCGTGCAGAACATGCAGTGACATGATTGCACTAACATATTCTCAACAATTTCATATGTGGATAGCTCCAAGGCAAATCTCACCTGGCTACTGGAATGGTTTAGTAGAGTATTATCCGCCAAATATCTATTCTAAGCTTGCTTCATCTTGCATTTTTGAAGCATTTTGGAGAAAATCTTACCAGCATGAGAATTCCATGAATTTTGATATGAAATCAGACAGAAAGTTATGCTGTTCAGCTCAAGAAGAAGTTGAAGGTGTGTGGTCACGAGCTTTTTCTACTACAGTATCGCTTGATATCCTGCAGTATGCAGCACAAATGCTTGGATGTCCTCGGCTGTAATATCTCTGCCCATGGATTCCTGACGACAATGGGCAAAACAGCAGAGTTAGACCTTTAGCTATTGAAGTTTAATGCAGAATAACTAAAATCAGTTCAACCATTTTATTACCTCTGCTTGAAAGAAATCTAGTGCAAATCCGTTGAGGCAGCTTATGCCTGGTCACGGAACAAGTTCATCTAGAGTCCTGATTGTTGAAAGAAGTAAGCCGGACATTTTCAAAGAGAACATGTGATTGCTTAGGGTTTTCCCTTCACTTGTGCTCGCATAATCCTGCATTTCCAGAAAGAAGATATCATAAGGGAGTATCTTATTGGGTTCTTACTTAAAAAAGAGCTTACAAAGAAACCCACAACGAGACATAATGACACAGAATACAAGAAGCTTGAAAACATTTGGAGATTGATTGCTAGCTGTGACATGTAAGAGTGGTAGAAAATAGAAGCTTCATAATGTTTGCACAGGAAAAAAAATTAAAATCTTGAGGTTGATTGACACTCATTAATTTCCGTTGTAACAGATAATAGGAAATTCACAAAAAAAGGAAAGAAAGAAAGAGTTATTGACACTGGTGAGCCTTTAGTGGGATATTTTCTCCCGTTATTTCACCTTCTGTCTTAAATATATGTCAATGAATTGAACCTAGGCTGATAGTCAACAAAGACGAAGCAAGCTGTTTGTCTGTGATGACAGACGATCGGCCTTGAATGATAGGAGAAATGCAACATCTCCCTTAGGAGATTCTTCACTGCCACAGATTTGCACAGATTTGCACAAGAAAATCCCATACCTCCACATGACATTCTTCGAGAGAAATGAGGACTTTAAAGTGCTAGCCCACGAAACATGATCATGGACAGCCGTATGCCACTTAGTAACAGAAGGCTCTCGGGTAGATGCAGCGCTTATTTGCTCAATTTTTGTAATTTTCTGATGCATTTTTGTGTTTTCTGTTCAACTTGGATATGCCATGGGCAATGCCTCGAGGCTGTCGCATATTAAAAGTTTTATTGTCCGTATTCTCGTGGCTGTGGAAATACGCATATTTCGTTTGCTTTACAGCTCAGATCAGCTGAGTATCGATAAATGTAGGTAAGGTGTAACCATTAAAATTAAATAATAATTAAAAAAATAGAAAAACTTATCATACAAAAGATAATATATTATAAATTATTATATTATATATTAAGATATATAAAATGTTTATAGTATTAGGATATATGAAATGTTTAGATATATAGAATGCATTAGTATTCATAGATTAAAACAAAAATGATATGAATTATGATGAAACAAATTATGAAGCTATTAATAATAATAAAAAAAAAAAATTATAAAAACTTATTATAAAAAAGAAACAAATATTATAAATTATTATATTATATATTAAGATATATAAAATATTTATAGTATTAGGATATATGAAATGTTTAGATATATAGAATGTATTAGTATTCATGCAAACAAAAAAGATATGAATTATGATGAAATTATATATTATAAATATTATAAATTATTATATTATATATTAAAATATATAAAATGTTTATAGTATTAGGATATATAAAATGTTTAGATATATAGAATGTATTAGTATTCATGCAAACAAAAAAAATATGAATTATGATGAAACAAATTATGAAGCTCTTAATAATAATAATGTAAAAAACATATAAAAAAAATAAAAATTATTAATAATCCAAACTAAGAGAGAAAGATTATAAAAAGTTAAATATTGAAATAGTTAGATAAAAATAATTTTCTTTTAACATATTAATTGAAAAGTTAACTATTCACCATACTTGCTAGCTAACAATTCACCTACTTTATTCTCCCACATATTATTTTTCATCATCGATCACAACTATTTTATTACTATTCTAATTATCATGTAAATTCTAAAGTGATTTTGATGTGCAATATATATGATTTTTAATAAATTTTAATTTATAAAATTCATCTAAAAACAAGTACTATTTTAATTATCATGTAAATTCTAAAGTGATTTTGATGTGCATTATACATTATCTTTAATAAATTTCAAATTATAAAATTCATTTAAAACATGTAGATAATGATTATCATCTAATGTATTGAAATTGTACTTTATGACTTAAAGAGACCTCGATTTATCACAAGTCATGATTTATAGTATCAAGAGGGATCAAATCCCTTGAAGTGCACACATTTTTTTAGATTGGAAAACTTGATAGATTTAAAATTAAAATGGATTTAAGCTAGTTATGAGTTAAAGAGGTGAACATGACGATAATCGTACCATTGTCATCTTTACTTATAAATTAAGCATTAAAGCATAATATTATTAGACCATTCTACAAGGAGAATCAGATAATGTGAATGAAAAAGGCTTCAAGGTCGAGGAGCTCGACATCAAACTCAAAGCTCGATATGGAAATGATTAGTACCTTGGGTAATATCCTTCAAGCTACTTAAACAATCTCTTCTAATTTTAAGGCCCTGACCATCTGTTAAAAGGAAATTCCAAGCAAAGAAAGCCTTAAGATCAATTAACACTAATGTGCCACATTTGAATAGACATTCAAATATAAGACTCATAAAGGTGGTAAAGTTTTCACAAAATATATGACTAAATGATAAAAATAAAAGACAATTCCACTTGATTGTTTTCATGTGTTAAAACAACATCCCAAAATGTTTGGAGCTCAGAAATCATTCTAGAATTTTTAAACATAAAAAATTCCACCATGTCCTTGGAAATTTGTTGGAGAGATTTGTGTCAACTTGTTACAAAATGATTTATAACTAAAATCTCGAATATATACACTTTCATAATCAATACCTGAGAATCCAAAACTCTGTGACCTTCACATATCTAACAAAATGAAATGATTTGCAAATATGAAGAAAAATCACTAAAATATAAAAAAGATTATCCACAATGAAGTCTCCAAACTATTTACCGAAATCCTTGTCAACCACTAAAGCTTGACATACTAATAAATTTTCATCGTACTAAACTCTCATGATCCACTATTCATTGGGTCATATAGACACTTCCTAGATCATGTAAACACCTAAGAAAGCTATCAAAAGTCTAAAGAAAAAATAAAAAGTCCAAAGAAAAAATGAGTCCACTATTGAAATATGTATTCCTACATAACTTATATTGCTTGTGTTACGAAGATATCTATGAAAGGTTATTAGAATCAAATTTATTGTCGAAATTTCCAAATATCCAAGCAATGGCCAATTCGGCTCGATCCATCTAGCAGGAAAAATTCTTCCCAATTGAACTAACCGATTTTGGTTAATACCGTTATCGTAACAACGTCTTCGTACCTTATAACATAACATAAAATTCCATCCATATTAATCCCTACATCTCAACATAGTCCTTGAAACAACTAGATATGAATAATTTTGACTTCACTCAATTTAATTTATCTAGAAGTTTAAAATGTGTCAACTTTAAAGTTTTAACAAATTGAAGACAAAAAAAACAAAATAGAGAGTAAGATAGAGAGAACAATAGATCAATAGAGATCAAATACCTTGGCCATGGTAGAATGAAACATAAACAAACTATGATTGAGCTTCTTCCTCCCTCTCCTCTCTACCATGACATTTGGAGCACTTGACATTATTTTTCCTCTACCATCAAAGCAATTGAAATAATCTAACTACGTAGAAATACATACTAAAACATACAAAGATAAAACATAAACTTAAATTGAGTCTTCTTCAACTTGGTGCTTTTTTAAAGTCATTTCTTCACGTTACTAAGAAGAGTCTATGACATAAGATGAGTGATGATGAAGAACGGGTGATCAAGACTAATTTTGTAATGCCTACATAAGAAGAGATTCCATCTTGTGAAAAAATTTCTTAATAGAGTAGAATTAGAGAAGGGTATCTCCATGTTCTTATGGAGTTGAAAACCCACAAATGCATTCACATATTTCTACCAGTTCTTCATATTTGAACACACCTAAATACATCCACCTCTTTATTTCTATTAGTTCCTCAGGCCTACTGTAATCCTTAGTGTGTCAATTGCACAAATATTTCTAGAAGAATTCATGTCTTGGATTATTTTCTCCATGTCTTGTAGCATGGGAGTTTATCACACACCCATCATAGTGCGCCACTCTTTCCCCCTTCATTGAAAAGTTTACTCCCTTATTTATATCCTTGATATCACATTCTATAAATTTGTTTTCAAAGTGTGTCATACTTTGAATATGTTCAGCTTTAGAAGAAAAGATGACCTTGTCTCGCCAGTGGCCACTTAAATTCTAAGATCCAATACCTGCAAATCTCAACCACAAACGAGAAATCCTGAGATAGGAGCTTTGATCGAGAGCCAAAGTGAATTTGTCATGAAACCGAGTAAGACTATATCCCACATCCTTAGAAACAGGCAAAGACAAATTGAGGGAAATCTCAAAGTCAAGGTCAAAAAATTCTTGAGGCTGCAAGATTTGCAAGATTTCCAATAGCCAGAGAAAAGCTCTAGATGAGAAAATCTAAATATCTTGAAAGAGTATGAAGTATGATCATATTTCAAACCTTCAAATCACATTTACCTAAAAATCATTTGTTTCCTTCTATACAAATTAATTTTCACACAAGAGAGGGTGGAGAGAATAATCCTTCATCGTCGCTTCATACACTCACAGAGGGGATACTTGTACTTACACCACACATGATTCCCATTCATAATATTTCCATATGTTTATCCGTGTACCTTATTTGATTAAGAATATGCTAGTTCATTATTTCCATGACCCTACAGGACTATGGATCTTACAATCGCACACCTCGTAAGGGATTGCGACACCGCGATGGTTCTGAAATGGCTACTTTGAAACACCAAGGATACTTCATTTAGGGTACACCTCTTCACCTAAATCATACCCATATTTTGTTCTAGACTACGGGTGAGTTACACTCCTCCTCTAGTGAAACTCACTTGTATACTTAGACAATTATGTTAACAAATTAACACTTAGTCATTTAAGCATACATCCATGAACATGTGAAACCAAGAGAAAACTTTTGAAACAAAAAAGACACACACATAAATATTGTGGGTGGCAGAACACATGCCTAACACCCGGCTAAGTCTAATTATTTCATAATAGTTACAATATGAGCACTACTAGCTCAGTTTACAACTTGGGTATAGTATCACAACTAACCTCATCTCACCAAGACACTCATACATATATTCGACCCACCGAGACTCTCTCTCCCAAGAACTTTCATAACTCTTGTGGTGCACCTTCTTGGCTCATCCACACTTGTGTGTGCCTTTATTGACATTGGGGGGTTAAATACCCAAGGTTCATCCAAAGTTTACCAACAAAACCCCCAAGGCATCAACATATCAATCCTCATCCAAAGACTGAACAAGGACTCACCCAAGATACCATGAGGATCACATAAACCATATAGTCTTTTGTGGATAATGATGAAGAGCTAATTGCAAAAAATTCCATATGGGTTGGCATTCGGAAAATCCATTTCAAACTACTTAGAAACTAACATTATGAAAAAATAACACACATTCAATTGACACATGAATCACACATCATGAGACTAGATTCACTATAGATTTATTATCTCATTCCACTATCACAAACATACATTAAGAACTCATAAATTGACATCAATAATGTATTTATCTCTTATGAATTTTCCTAGTGTTACATTACACAACATTGTGTGCCTTATTTTAGACTCTACAAATGTGACAGACTCAGAATTACAACTAGAGACATTCCAAAACATAGGCTCAAAGCGATATCAAAGACAAAAATATCTGCAACCAACAACCAACAACCAACAACCAAGTGACTAAGAGATAACTCTATTTCTGTTGTTGTTTCTCCTGTTTATCTGCTTCTTGGCTCTTCCCCACTCGCTCCTATGACTTCTAGTGCCACACACTTCTATCATGTTCATTAATTCCACATAGCCTCTTTGGAATCATGGAAATCTCAACTACCTTTCCAGCTCATTTTCTTTCTACTCTACATTCCCTTGTGCTTCATGCAATAAGCATTCAGGCATACTTCTCAAAGATTCTATTATTGATTCTGGCATGCATGTGGTGTCTTCTTGATTTTTTGTGCATGCCAAAAAACCTAGACTGGCGCTCATTGGTATAACTAGAAGTGGCACACAATAAAAAAAATTGATCTGATGTGTGCGCCTCCTATCACCCCTCACACAACTTTTTGAGAATTCACAAAACTTGAATAGGCACGCACAACTTTGTTTATGTGCGTGTATGATATTTTCCCAAAACCCTGGGTGCCAACATGCCCCCACCACTATTATTTGGATTTTCCTCGAGCCACCACCTCACAGAGTGACTGATGCAACAAACAAAATTGACTTCAAGAGTTCTTCAATGAAATCTTTGAATTCGCAATCAGGCTCACTAAGTTTTCCTTGAAATTCCTCGATGAGTTGAATAGATGCATTTGCATCCGTTGTGGTGACTTGAGGAGATGTCAAATCTGTTGTTTCCATTTTCTCAATCAAGGGTTCGGAAATAGCCTATGTGTCTATTATCTTGGTATAAAATGTTAAGGCCTTATTGATCACAATAGTGATGAGATTGGATATAATTTGTTTCTCAATGCAGGCTACAATAATCTATTTGTTTTTGGATGCAATAACTGTCATCGTAGGTGTGTTCTCATTTGGAGGTAGAGAGGCCAAGGTACTCTTTTGTTGCGTGACTTCATCCTCAACTGAGCGTACTCTATCATCAATGGTAGTAGCCTTAGGAAGGTTCTATACATGAGTCAATAAATTGAAGGCGTAGTCTACCAGCCCCAAAAATTCCTTCAACCTATGTGCACCATCTTGGAAAGTTTCTTTGGAGAACATAATTTTTTGCTACAATTAGATTTCATTTGGGTTTGTGTTGGTTGTGGAGCCTGATTACCTTCTTGATTTAGAGGTCTTTTACTTTCAGCAGTGTTTATACCCCATGAAGTATTTACACCCCAGAAGTATGTACACTCTTCCACGCGGGGGAGTGCAGAGGGGGGGTACCCCCTTTGCGAGGTCCGGAGGGGCTATCCCCCTAGCTGGGGGGTCTAGGTGAAAGAGGGCCCCCAGCGGGGGTTCGGGGGAGAAGCCCCCAAAGAAAAAATTTCCTTGTAAAAGTATATTGTAATTTCATTGTAAATCTGGACCGTTCATTATAAGCTCACAGATCTAACGATAGAGGTTATGTTAGGGTTATTTTCCCTAGAAGGAAACCCTATTTTATGAGGGAAATGTATTGCGGCTATGTATGTTGGTGGGTATTGTATTCTGAGAGAGGAGATTGTGAGAGAAAGAAGAGGAAGTTACAATGGTTTTTTTGGTAGGTTGTATCCCTTCATTTTGTTGGATAATAATAAAGAAAGGACCTGCCAATTTCTCTGGTTGACATAGCCCACACTGGGTGAACCACGCAAATATGTGTCTCTCTTCTATTGTGTATATTTTGTGTTTTGTTTCCGCATTTGTTTTATTTTATTGCTCTGTGGTCCTATTTTTCTAACAACTAGTATCAGAGTGTAAGGTAACTCGCAGGAAAAGAGGGTTCCTGGTTCAAGTGGGAGCAATGTCGGAAGATGGAAAGTTTAGGGTCGAGAAATTTAATGTCCAAAACTACCAGTTATGGAAGATGCAGATGGAAGATTATTTATATCAGAAGGATCTATTCCTACCATTGAGCAGAGTAGCAAAGAATCCGATGGCCATGAAGGAGGAAGAATGGGAGATTCTTGACAGAAAGGCTCTAGGAACGATACTACTGATCCTGGCAGCGTCGGTGGATTTCAATATCTCGAAAGAAAAGACAACGAAGGGTTTGATGGATGCGTTGGCCAAATTGTATGAAAAACCCTCGGTGTCCAATAAGGTATTTCTAATGAAGAGATTATTTAATATGAAGATGTCAGAAGGTGGGTCTATTGCGGATCATTTAAATGAATTTAATATGGTTACTAATCAACTAAGTTTTGTAAAAGTGGACTTTGATGATGAGGTTAGGGATCTTCTAATCTTGTGCTCATTTCCAGAAAGCTAGAATGGCTTGGTCATGGTTGTAAGTAACTCTGTCTCTGGTTCAAATACTTTAAAATTTTATGATGTTGTTGGTGTTATCCTTAGTGAGGAAATGCGACGGAAAATCACAAGTGAGACATGAGGTAATGCGTTGAACATGGAGAACAGGGGAAGACAAAAGGATAGAGGAAAGGGCTCAGGGAACCGTGGGAATTCTAGGAAGGGCAGATCCAAATCCAAACTTGGAAAGATAGAGTGTTGGAATTGTGGGAAGAAAGGACATC